>ML779494.1:0-28806 GCA_009831015.1 Picea engelmannii | reverse complement strand
TAAGCCACGGATCAATGGCTGTTAAGATCGAGGAGAGTATGAACCGTCGGATCACTCTATGTCGGGAACATATCGTGACTGTCGGATTTCCTAACTACAAATGCATACTAAATAAACACACTTTTACCTAATGACATATTAGACCAAGTAGATCTTAACTAACTCCTAAGTGTCTAAATATCCTAACATTTCTTTCCCCATATCCATTGGGAATAGGGACACCCCTAGACCTATAGGAAAGAACCAAGAGTTATATAGGGTATTTGAAGACATTTTCCATCTAGTTATATTCCCACTAGATCTCCCAATAACATTAATGTAACTGAACCCACGCCCAATCATAAATTTTGAGAGTCCCTAAATGATTTTTTCTCCTTTCGTCATTTTCTTGTGAAGGAGGATAATATAGGGTTTTAATGTCTCTATAAGCATATTTATGGCCAATTTCTTTGAGGGATTGGCCATCCCTCAACAATTGAGAGTCAACAATATCATTTAATCCCCTCACTAGGGGAATATGCTCTAAGAACCCTAATTAGAGATAATTGTTTCCCACATCTAACCTTTGATGATGCTTGTCTCCATGCCATGGAAATAAATGAATTTCTACCTATTTGGTTTGGCTTATGGTATTTTTTCATCAAGGAACCCTAACCCCCCTACCACCTTCCCAAGGAAGTATAGGATTCCTTTACTTCTAGGTCAAAAGTTATATTTTGAAGTTTCCATTTGTATAGAGTTCTACAAGATTTTCCAAGTCTTAGATTCCAATTTAGGGTTTTCAAGAGTCTCCACTTGGGTTTCTTCTTATACTAGGGCTTTTTCAGTTACAAGTATGGGGATAAGGGTTAAGGGAAATTTTTTGTTAATGCTCGATAGGATGGATATACATTTACTAAAAGACTCCAATCCTTTTGTTTATTCGTCTAACCCCCAAGTTCCAAAAAACATTTTTTCCAAAGATTTCCCTTTACAAGGGGAAGGTAATTGTGAGGACTTACCCAAGAGAGGTATACAATCCTTTTTGTCACTAAAACATCCAATGTATATTCCTTATGGATACTTGAGTCCAAAGGATGATGTGTTGGTTCTACTGTCTTTCCTAAAGGTCCTTCTGAGTGCCTTCTTTCAGTTATAACTTCTTCCCTTCGTGTAATTTGAGGGAATTATAGTAGCTCCACCCATAGTTCTTTAGGTTGCTTCCTTTGAGACCATATTGTTATACAATTATTTTCCACCTGGTCCTTTTATGGGCATCATCTATGGGTTATCAACATGAAACAATGAATCATACCACTTTTCCCCTGAGTTTACAGTACTTTTTTTCCTGGTTGTTGGTTTCCCATTTACAACCTATGACCAAAAAGTGGTGGTCGCTCCTGACAAGAATGCATGGTGCGACCAAGTATGTTATTCCCTTTTTAGGATTAGTTTCATGAGATGAAATTGAACCCCAGATCCTTTGTAGTTCTAACTCGAGAATATTTTCATCTTGGGAATGGAGACCTTATCCAAATTAACCTTTGATATTATCTTTACTATCCTATGAATAATGGGGGTCTCTCATGGGAAAAAGGGAGGAGAAAGGAGAAAGAAAACTTATTATGGAAGATTGATTATAGAGCTTGGTCAAGGAACTTGGGCAATGACTACGTCAACTTATTTGTAAGGTGTAATCCATTTGTTTTATAAAATGGATTCAACCTGCATGAGTGACCTCCCTTAAGCTCTCCCTAGAACTAAGACAGAATATAGATACAAATGGTGGACCTTCCTAGATATCATACATAGAAATGATCTATAAGTGAATGGAGTAAACCTGGTCACCTGATGATTGTCCTTGCATTCTCCTTTGTTTTCTTCTTTGTCGAAGATGTCTTTCTCTTTTGTCAACGTGGTTTAGCACACATGAAGACACAAACAAACTCCTTTAACAAGATCACAAGTATCATGTATAGATTTATAATAGATCTAATGATATAACATGAACATCCTAATTCTTTTCAAATATTATGATAATCATATATACAATCAAATAAGAGGGAAATTCACATGCATATTCTATTAATCAAATGGAACAATTTACAACTTATGATCTGATAGCCTAATGAAGCTCTAACCAAATTCCTTTCCCAAGCTACATGATTAGTCTGCTAGTATAACCTTACTTTCTCTTTTCCTCCCCATTTTCCATGAGAGACCCCCATTATTTATAGGGTAGTAGAGATAATATTAAAGGGTAATTTGGCCCATAAGATCTCCATGCCCAAGATGAAAATATTCTCAAGGTCGAACTATGAAGAATTCATGGTTCAATATCATCTCATGAAACCAATCCTAAAAAGGGAGTAACAAACCTGGTCTTGCCTTGTATTCTTGCAGGGAGTGATTGGTTGCTCCTTGAAAGAGGACAAGGAGCGACCAACATTTTCTAGTCATAGACAATAAATGGGAAACTAGGGACTAGGAAAACAAGTACTGTAAACTCAAGGGAAACTTGGTATGATTCATTTTTTTGGACTGCTAACCCCTAGATTATGTGCATAAAAGGACTAGTTGTAAATAACTGTATAATAGATTCCCTCTAAAATGTGAGGGCATAAGAGGTGTCTGATGGCCGAAATACTTTACGATAAAATCATAGAGCTTTGAGAGAAGGAACCTGGAAAGAAATCACCATCAATTTGTCATAATAATAACATCCCCGAGGTGGGCATACCCATGCTTGGTAATAAAAAATAAGCATAGCCACCAAAAATAATACACTACGGATCCATGCATGACATAGAAAATTAGGTCATGGCCACGAAAAATACATTGTGGATCCATTTCACAAGTAAAAACATATCCACAACCATATAAAATTATGATGATCTATGTCATAGTATACAAATCATTGAGAGGACTCGATGCCTGAGTGATATTTGAAGTACTCATGAATAAATCCATCGCAACTTGGGAGGGAAATGCCATCAAGGAATGGGATGGTCCCAACCCAAGGTCTTCGTCCTAAATCCCAATGGTATGAATCTACTACATGCAAATAAATGATTTGATGTCGAGCATGGTATAAACCTTCTAATTATCGATCATTGATGTATACCATTAACAAACATGAGGTAATCCACCGATGATGATCATGGACCCGAAGATACCTAGTAAAATCTAATGAGTGTGAATAGATGAGTTGAATTCAAACACTCGTAGATTCATTCAACATGAGCCAATTATGTAAAACCACTAATGAAATGAAAGGAAGCCTTCCACTGATGTCTGCAAGTCCTAGGGTACTGACTGGTTTCTAGATTTCAAACTTGGATAATGAGATGGAGCCAACAGGATAAAATATTTTGAAGGAGGGCCTTGATATATTCCCCATCAATCAACGTAAAACATACTAAGGTAGATGGTCTGAAGAATGTAATGGTAGAGAACAATTGACTCAGGGATGTCCAGGATACATGGGCTAAAGGCCTAAAAATGGCCAACATAGGCTAACTTCCCTTGAACAAATCAACACGGCAAATAACTTGACTTGGAAGCATTAACTCGAGAAGGAGAGACAATGTATAACCCAATTGTTGTATATAGACGCAAAACATGTGCATTGTTCAAGGGAAACTCAATCGATGATTTCCATTTGTGAAGATGACTAGATGGAAAAAAACCCCATTCTTTTTTGCTTCTTTCATGTTTAAGTGAGCGCGAAAGAAAATAAAAGTATGCTCGATGTTCTCACCCGTGGATTTATTTTCTAGCCTAGGGTGGAGAATAATGCTTGATTCATCATTTCGTGTTTAGAGAGTCTGAAAGGACAAAGAAGACTCCAAGGGTGGTCTTTTTCGTAAATTTAGTCTCTCGAGTCTGAAAAGGATAAAAGAATACAAGGGAGAACTCTTATAGCCAAGGTGGACTAGAGTATTCCTTTTTTGAAATTATTCCATCTGGTCTAAAAAAGGGGTAAACTTACACCGAATAAACATCCTTTCAAATCCATTTAACGAGTGTGAAAGAAAAAACGCTCACTCGAAAATATTTTCATGTTTAGGGATTCTGAAAAGAGCTTAGAGGAGACTCCAGGGTGTACCTTTGTCATGGTTGGTTATCGAGCGTGACAAAGGGGTAATAGTAATCTTAGTTGGAGAGAACGAGTGGATTTCAATGAAGTTCCAGGTGAAAGGAACACAACTTTAAGCAATGGACTACAAAAGGGCATGGAAAATGATGACCACTCTTAACAACAATTCTCATCCAAGGGTAGTGAAAATGGAAGTAGATAGGTGGCTAGAGGTCAAGTATTTCTATGATTCAATAAGAAATGGAAGAAAATGATGTATAATCAATGAGCAACAAGATGGAAGCGACAATAAAATGTGACCACTTAAAAAACATAAATGGTGGGAACCTAAGGTAGTGCTGGAAATATGGAAGGTTAATAATGAAAATAGGGAAATGCAAGGAAAAAAATCTCATTATATGCCAATTCAGATACATGCAACTCAATTTCAATGGATTTCCCCATCTTAAAAACATACCTATAATCCTTTCAACACATGTGAACTAGATTCCAAGGTTAGGAGGCATAGTGAAATCGTAAATTTTTATTTTTATTTTGGATTTTTGGGATATTACGTACACAAAACAAAAGGCACTCACACTAAACACCTATATACAAGGTACTACACATCATGATGGTTTAGGAAAGGGAGAGCCCATTTCTAGGCTTAGGCCAAGGATGTCGGGGCCATGCCACATAGGAATGAATGTCTACAGCCAAAGGTACTCAACATTAGTGGTTTTGTGAGTGATGAAAGCTCCTTGATGAGACCCATCAAGACATGAAGGGGGTACAAAAAATGAATCTTCGAAGGGAGGGGAAGCATATAATTTAGTGGAAAGTTTTGAAAAATAAATCCAAGGCAAAAAAGGGTCAAAACTAGGAAGTTGACTGGATGTCCCAACCAATGTCCCCAGTCTCAGGTTGGAACTCATAGTGTTGAGTCTCGTTGGTTCCAAATTAGGGAGGATGGGTTCTCGATGATGATCATATTTCATGGGCTTGTCGATGAAATCCATGACTTCCTAGATGGCCTCTTCTAAAGGAAACTTAGTATCTAGGAAATTATGGGAATCGAGAGAGTCAACAACCCATATGGGAGGAGTAGGTTGATCACATTCCATTTGAGGATGGAAGGGTTGACCAGTATTAAAGGATTTCGAGGATATTTCTGGATCAACAATCCCAACTGTGGTGCATGGCATGGATGCTCCATGTAAGTCAACATCCTCGGGATGAGGTACCGCCCACGGATTAGATGACCGGAGGGATCCATTGATAGATGAGAAAATCATGTTGATAGGAGCAATATGGGTAGTGTCATGTGCAGGAAGGGGGAAAATCCCCATAAGAAATGGATCTTTAAACATTCCTACACTGACTCTTTCATAACCCCCATAAGACTCACCTATGAAGGGCATGTTGGTGCTAGGATTAGTTTGTAAGTTAGGTGTGCAATAATCCAATTGGTCTATCGTAACCATCTTCCATTGATGGGAAAATCATATAACGTGAAATACAGTGGATGCAAAAGCCTTCATTGCGTAGAACCAAGTGTGACCCAAGAAAATATTATAATCGAGTATGGAAACCACCATTTTTACTTCTACAGAGACAATATTTCCCTCGAGCTTGATGGTTAAGGAGGGGCAAATTCCGTAAGGTTTGAAAGAATTTCCATAAAAATATTTTAGGATGATTGAATATGTGGTGATATCTGGAGAACCAATGGCTTTCCAACATGACAAAGACACAATGCAAGTGGTCGCTCCTTCGTCGATAACAGTATGAAATATATTCTTTTTCAGACACATAACTGTAATTTTCAATTCCAGTTAGTGTGAGTGATGCGGCTCACTCTGTTATGTTTCAAAGGAAATAATGTTAGACTCCAAATGGTTGATTCCCCCTATGGTTGATTACAATGATTTCTGCTATAACAAACAACTATGTAACACTTTGAGTGCTAACATGGAACATGGGGCCTGAGAAAGATCTTCCACTATGATGTAGTGTTGGGTTGCTCCAGTGCTCATATGTTGGGTGGTCCATAGAAGTACTCCTTTTGGAGGGCAGATGGAAGGCTCATAATCCATTTTCTCTAATGTGAGAGGGCCATTTGGTGGAGTAGTCGATGGAGGATCCTTATATGAAGGTTCCCCTTCTTGGGAGTCATAGTTATTTTCTCTGGTGGTTAGTGCCACCCTGAATTTAACCATCATGAAATTTGTAGTTGAGGACTCTACATTGCCCCCCGATGGGGTTGCAGGAACTTGTGTGATCATTTGGGGTTGTTGGGGAGAAGGATTGGTTAATACCATGGGTTTTGAAGGAGATCCCCCTCGCTTGAGATATTGATGAACCTTGGAAAGTAAGGGACAATATTTGGTGAAGTGGTCTTCCTTACATACCATGCAAGGGTATTTTTCCTTTCTTTTGTCTCCCCCCCCCCCAGCATTGGGGTCTTAGGTTTCTGTAGTATCCTATTGGTTATAAGATTTTTTGGATTTTCCCTTGTTTTTATTCTTATCTCCAAATGATTGAGATGAAGTGGATTGGACCACATTCACCTAGGAGGTTTTTGTAGGAGAGGGAGGAGGTTTGATATCGGTACCAGTCTGCTATTATGTTGTAGACTATAGTTTTATAGAACCCATTATTCCATCAACATGGGTTCCTGGGGATGGTTTTGATGAATCAGTCGACAGTCGAGGAGCATGAGGGATCATATCGTATAATGTGCTCGACTGGGAATATACCAGGTCCAAATATTGAGCACGACTGATGGCCTGCTCCTTAATAACAATGCCTTCCATAGAGACACCTCTAGTGATAGGAGAAAAAAGTGACTTCGTAAACCAATCTTCTAAGAGTTGGTCTGGAATGGTGGCTTTAATTATTCATTTCCACTTCCCCCACTCATGTATATGATCACAAATGTGAGTGGAAGAGGATTTCCTAAGCGAAGCTAAAATCTTTGTATCATTTTCATATCGAATCGACAGTTGGAAGTGAGTCAAGAATGCCATGGATAGATAATTAAAATCGACAAAGGAGTTTGGAAGCAACTCAATATACCATTTTTTTGTGGAACCTATGAGCATTCTCTGGAAAATTCATAACCAAATGGAATCATCCATCAAGGAGTTCTAAGAACACCAGAGATGGAAGGTCATTATGTGGTTATTAGGATCTTCCCTAGGTTTTTCGTAGAAATTGAGGATGTCAGAAGGGAGTTTGGTATGGATGGGAGGCCAAAACAAGGAATGATGTATAAAATCATTGGTCAAGAGTGACAATCTACATATCCAACGTAGCTGAGAATGGAAGCTATCGGTTGACCTATTGATACTGGTGGTAATTATGTGGCATGGGAGCACCAATAGGACCATACACAGGTTGTGATGATATGGAAAAACCAAATTTCCCTCCTATGTATTGTCGCTGACCTCAAGGTCCCCTATGTATTTTGGTTGGCCTGATTTTCCTCCCATATATGATGGTTGATGGAATTGTTGTAGTGGGATCATCGGGTTCACAGGTTAATTGGGCAAAGTTCCTTGTTGAAGAATTCCCATCGGATTAGGTTGACTCCATAAAAGATTCACAACTCCTGGATATGGTTTCCCAGGGTATAGGTCTATAGTAATAGGGATGGAAGGACCTGTAGGGGTAGTTTTCCCCCAGGCTAGTTGTTTTTTCCCAACATAGGATCTTGAACCATGGCTGAGGGTTCCCCTTGGGTGGAAGTTTCCCCTAGCGAAGGGTTGGCCTCCAATTGAAGATTGACCTCTAATGAAGGGTATATAAGAACTCCCAATTTGTAAAGTTGGAGATGTAGTATGAGTGGCTTGCGTAATTAGGGTTGTGTGACTGACTTGATTGTTGGTCATATGACCGATGGAATGACCAATTAAATCACTTGGTGTATGCATATGCGGGACAAGTGAAGCAGGAATATTAACCGGCCCATGTGTAAAGAGAGATGTATTTTCCAGTGGTTATGTCAGAGTAACCTAGGTCACAAATGTTCCTAATAAAGAATAAGCACCAACAATAGAATATTGTGCTCTTGCAGGATCAACTACAAGAGTTGTGGATAGAGGAGGTGAAATTTCCAATCCCTCTGGTAAACAGTAAGAATAAAAATCATCAAAATATGTCATGGACAATTGTTCAATGAGTAGTGGGCCAAGTGGATCAATAAAGGGGGGATTTTCATGAGGTACCAAGCCTTCCATGCAGGTTTTTACTGGTTCTTTTGTGTGTTGGTCACTCCCAGGAGCTACAATCCCAGTTTTAGAAGTCATTCCTTCGACCATTCCTTTGTTAGAAAGGTTTTGTAGAGGATCTTGTCCATCAGGAGGTAATCCTTGCATTCTGTGGGATCTGCATATACCTTGGTTGACCACAGTGAAAGGAAAGTAAACATATCTAAGGCCAACTACAAATGTTGACTGAACAAACCTCTAAGAAATCTATAGGCAATCGACCAAGAAACATTATATAGAGGGATATTTTGAAGACATGATGTCAAGACGTTAGTGAACATATGAGAAGAAGTTACCTCGACCTCTACATAACAACCCTTCTCAGTGAAAGTAACCCTCGCTTCATGGGGTCACCCTCCAAGGGTGTAGAAAGTGTGATACGACGTTTGCACCAGGTAGTGTGGGAATGTAACATCCCTAGATCCTCAGATCAGGATATCAACTACTAATTATGTGGCTCTGTTTTGCAGATCTAATGTGCTAAGGTTTATGGATACATTATTTTGTGTTTTAAGGTTTATATATAGTGCATGCAAATAGTTTTGGGACTATAAACAACTCAACAATTTTATTCAGCAATATAATGGACAATACAAGACAAAATGCGGAAACTCAAAAAATCTCTTTAGCTAGATCTATATAGACGAGGATATTAACTAGAATACAAACAAAATGTTGATAAATACTAATAAGTAGATGGATCTGGTAGTTGCAATGAAGATCTGCTCCATGCTCGAAATGCAAAGCTCCATGTAACCAAAAATACGCTTCCAAACTGCTGCAGAAGACTGGATAACTCGCTTTGTTGGTTATACTCATCGGAATTGGATAATATATATATCCTATGGGTCATCCTTATCCCTAGAACACTCTCCCATCCTCTAAGATGAAACATTGGCTCACTACTGCTCGGTCAGAACCTCGAATAAATGTCCAGACCCCCACACACTACAACTGACAAAATGACACGATCTGGTATATTTACCCATTGAAAAAGTGTGATCTCTGTCTCATTTGGAAGCGCCCTAGAATCCTCTCATATGGGTCAGAATAATTTTGGATCTTCCAGTCTGGTTGGTCCTAGCGACCCAGAATACTGATAAATCCTTCCCCAAAAACCTCATGTTGCAACTGGAAAATATGTGCCCTAGTTGATACTAGACTTCTCTGCTAATATAATATGATCTTTTAGCTTGATGACAAACCTTTGTGGTCCTCTCGATGGACTAGGGTGTGTCTTTCAACACTGAACTCTATCAATGGCGATGGTTTCATCCAGAAATCCACAAAACAAGAAGGAAGCCTCATGACTCCTCTCTAGGTTCTAATTTCCATTTCACAATCTACAATAACGATCCAACAAGTTGACGTTTCGTCTTCTATATCCCACCTCTTCTAATTCTTCATTGAATTTATTCATTAAGTGACTTTTTTCCCTAAGTTCTAATTAGTATTCACTTAAGTCACTTAAACACCCTTTTTACACCTTTTTAATTACTTAATGTCATTTTCAACTTAGGTTTTTCCTGTAATTGACATTAAATAATTCTTTTGTCCCATTTTTCTCTGACTATAGCCTATGGGAACCAACATAGGATACTTAGTTTCTCCTCCTGGAGTCATAACTAGGAATGGGACATTACAGTCCTCCCTTCCCAAGATTTCTTGTCCTTAAGAAACCTCAAGATAGGGTGTTGCAGGACCCGATCCTCCTCCCATGTAGCATGCTCAACAAGAAGTCCCCTCCATTTGATCAGGTACTCGCTGATAGTTCGACTCCTCAACCTACACTCCCTATGCTCCAAAACCTCCTTCGGTGCCAACTCCCATTGGCCCTCCTCATCCAATGGTGGTAGCTCCTCTGAAGTAGTAACGTGTTGTCCCACCACCTTCTTGAGGTAAGAAACATGGAACACAATGTGGATCTTACTTCCCTCGGGTAGTTCTAACTCATAGGCCACCTCACCAAATCTCTGAATGACCCGATAAGGTCCGTATAATCTTTGTTTCATTTTTTCTTCTCCACTCTTTTTAAGAGAGGAATGTTTGTATGGTTGTAATATTAGAAATACCAAATCCCCCACCTCTAAGTTGTTCTCTACTATCTGTCGGTTTGCATACACTTTTTGTTGATTCTGCTCTACCTGGAGGTTTTTCTGATTTTGAGAATCTCCTGATTTTCCTTTATCCAATCTTTGGCTCTAGGAGCCCTGTTGTCCCAAAATATTGTCTCCAAAAATGATGGTGCATCGTACCCATACAATGCTCTGAATGGTGACATCCTTATGGACATAAGATATGTCGTGTTATAAAAATACTCGCCCATATGAATCCACTTTACCCATGTGCACTATTATCCCCCGACATAGTTCCTCAGGTACCCTTCCACCCATTTATTGACTATCTCATTTTGTCCGTCAGTTTGTGGATGGTAACTAGTACTCATTGCCAACTATGTCCCAACCAATCTAAACAACTCCTGCCAAAACACACTGTTAAAGGGTCCATCTCTATCACTAACTATCTACCTCGACAACTCATGCAATCTGAAGATCTCTCTGAAAAACAACTCTTCCACTTGGGCGGCTTTATGATCCATGGGTATCACAAAGAAGTGTGTGAATTTGGTCAATCTGTCGACCACTACAAAAATAGTCCTTACCCTGCACCTTGGGTAGTCCTCTGATGAAGTTCATGGAGATACTCTCCCATTTCTACTCCGGAATGGGTAGAGGTTGAAGTAACCTTGTCAGGTGTGTCTGATCGGACTTGTTCTGCTGACAATTCATGCACTCTAAGACGTGCCTTAGAACATCATCTTTGATACCCTTCAATGAGAATCTCTCTCTAATCTACCTATAGGTCTTGAAGAATCTTTGATGTCCTCCTGATGGTGAATTGTGACTGGCCTTAAGAATATTTTCCTTTAGTGTAGATTCTGGGACTAAATAGATCTTGTCCTTGTAGAATATGGCATCATCCAACACTCGATATCTCTCATCCACCACCTATCCATCCATCACCTCACAAGCGAATTTGTTTTTGGAATACTCCACCAATAATTGTGCCTTCCAATCCATGGATATGTCCATCAACGAACAACTAGCTGGTCTCCTAGATAAGGAATTTGCTACAACATTCTTCTTTCCCTTAACATACTCAATGTTGAAATCAAAGGCTTGGACCTTTGAAACCCATTTATCTTGTCTCTCACTGAGATCCTTCTGATCCAAGAAAAACTTCAAGATATTGTCATCGGTTTTCACCACGGATCTGCTACCAACTAAGTATTTTCTGAATTTTGTTAAGGCGTGCATGATAGCCACCATTTATTTGTGGTAGATATATTAGAGTCTCCCTGAATCACTGAGATTTATTCTCTCAAATACTATGGGGTTCCCGCCTGCATCAATACTGCTCCAATCCCCTCTCCTGATGCATCACACTCCAATACAAAAAGGATATGAAAAATCGGGAAGTGCTAGAACTAGACATGTGTTCATAACCTCCTTCATTTTCTCAAAAGTGCATTGTGATGCCTCAATCCAGTGGAAAGCCCCTTTCTTTTTCAAATCGGTGAGTGGTTCCCCCAATTATGAGAATTCTCTATCGAACCTCCTATAGTAACTACATAACCCAAATAATCCCCTCAACTCGATGATATTCTTGGGTGTTGGGAAATCTAGAATGGCCCTGATCTTTTGTTGATGTACTTGTACCCCCTACCCGCTGATAATGTGGCCTAGATACAAAAAATATCTCATTCCAAACTCACACTTGGAATCTTTGGAATATAAGGACTGTGACTACATAATTCTATGAACCTCATCCAAGTGTGCCAAATTCTCTTTCCAAGTCCTGTAATATATAAGGATGTTGTCAAAAAATACCAAGAGATAATTCTACAATTGTCCCCTAAAAATGTGGTTCATGCAAGACTGAAAGGTTGTTGGGGTGTTGGTCAACTTGAAGGGCATGAACATTAAATCAAAATTCCCAAAGTGGCACCTGAAGGCGGTCTTATTGATGTCCTTCTCTCTGATGTTGATTTGGTGATAACCTAAGTGAAGATCTATCTTGGTGAAGAACATTGTCCCATGTAGCTCATCCGTCAACTCATCTATACACATAATGGGGTACTTGTTTTTATGGTCTTCTTATTGAGTGAACGATATTCTATGCACATCCTCAGTGTGCCATCCTTTTTTAGGACCAAAACTATGGATGAAGCAAACAAACTAGTGCTAGGAATGATGTGCCCCATCTCAAGAAAGTCCTTGATTGCTTTCTCAATCTCATCCTCGAACCTATTAGGATGTCTATAGGGTGCGGTTATCACTGGTGTTGCTCCCACATCTAACTCAATCGTGTGTTGAAATCCTATGTCTGGTGGGCACCCCAATTGTATCGATGCAAATACTGGTTCATATTGACTAAAAAGTTCCATGATATCAAGACGATAATGTTTTCTTCCATCTGAATCCCTCCCGGTGGTGATCAAACACTCGACAACATATGACACATCTCCATGCCTCAAAATCCTCTCCATCCTCTTTGCCGACACTCTCCTGGGTGATCCTATAGACATGCCCCTCAACACCACCTTTGACCCATTTGTATCTTTGAAGCTCATTGTTAGGTTCTAGTAATTGAAACCAATCTCTCCTAGTGATTACAACCATTGAACTCCCAATATTGCATCGGTATATGATAATCCAACTACATAGAAAGTGTATGTCACGATGTAGTTTCCTATTTTAACCTCCATATCTGGTACCCTATCCAAGCACGTCATGGTGTACCCATCTTCCAATGCTACATTGAATCCCTCAAACTCCTCAGTCTGTAACCCCCTCCTAGATACTAAGTATGCATCTACAAAGTTATGGGTTTCTCCACCATACACTAATGATGTGACTTGTTGTCCCTGAATGAGGCCCTTGAGCCTAATGGTGTCATATCTGAGAACTCCTGAAAGGGTTGCTATGGACCCACCCTTCACTGGTACTCGTGTTTTTTCTATCCCACCTAACTACGGTTCTACTTGCAGCTGAGGTTTATTTGGAGGTTGTCCCCCCTCATGCATATGCTCTTCCTCTGATCCACTATATGGTGTGGAGATGATATCCTCCTCCCCCTCATCACTATCCAATTCCACCTCAATGAATTGGATATGTCCCTTTCCCATGCATATGTGTCCCGGAACCCACATATCTCTACAAGTGAAGCATAAATTCTTCCTCATAATCTCCCTCCTAGTCTCATCATCCAATTTGGCTTTGCCTTTCCACTCCCTTAGAGTATTTCTCTGGTCCTTGTCTTTCTATGTAACAAAGGTTTTGGTGAAGGTATTTGGTTTTTGCATTGAGTCTCCCATATCTCTAATGCACAATATGACATTTTGTAGGGTGCAAGGCTTGAAGACATTTACCCATTCCCTCAATGGATCTGTCAGTGCCTCAGTAAAAAGCATGATGAACCTGTGCTCAGATATGTCACACACAACTATTTATTTTCTCTGAAACTATGTAATGAAGGCATCGACCGATCCAGTCTGTCGCATCTATGTCAGGTCTATGAAATGGAGTTATGGATCACTCCGATCAAACCTCTCCATCAATTGTTTTGTGAACTCTAAGGAGGATGTGATATGACTGTGACCCAAGGTCACCAGTCCATGATACCACCACTCGTGGGCTTCCCCTTCCAAGTGCATGGTAGTGAAGCTTATAACTTTTGAATCTGTCATCTGGTTAGGCTTGAAATAGGTATCAAGCTTTTGGACCCATGCCTAAGATGAACACCTAGATGAACTGTCAAAACAAGGGATGAAAATTTTTCTAATCTTCTTGATAAATTCCATGTTCTAGTGTTGCATGTTACCCCTAGGCACCTCTCTGGGCCTATTTTGATACCTGATTGAACAATAGTCCATCAAACTCTTATCAGTGTGTAACTCTGGCCCCAGTGCCAAGTAGTCTCTCATGTACTCTGCAAATGGATCTCTCGGGACCATTTACCCCTATTCAACATGTCCCATATGTTTCCCATGTCCTAAATGTCCAATATGTTGTTCCCCCTGGAACTATGGAAAGAGCGGTCTGGGAATCTTTCCTGCTCAACCCTGTTGTATTCCCACTAGATCCATTGGCTCCACCTCAATGGTGTCCCATGGAACCACTCACTCCACCTGCTATATTTGTACCAATCATTCCCACGCTATTCTAAATCAACTATGTACTGATTTCCATTTGTGTTATGGCATTCATCATGTCCCATTTCCCCCTGGTGAGATCATTTAACATAGCTTGGGTATTATCGTAAGGGGCCTCTGGGTCTTTCCCCTTTCCTAATGGAATATCATGTTTTTCACCCATCTTACTTTATATTTTGTCCTTTGACTCTAAATTGATATGATCTCTATCTCTATCCTCTGTCTCTGGCTCTGTATTTGAATGGATATGGAAGAGAATGTAGTCTCTCCTTTTTTTTCCCCTTCTGTCTCTACTATAACTCCTACGATACTAAATGTACTCATCTCCGATGTGACCTCTTCCCTCTGGGTATTCTTCACTTGTTCCCAGAATCATGGGGTCATGAGCCAAGTGCTTCTTCACAAGATGGCAGGAAGAAGTCTCTGATACCACTATAATATCCCTAGATCCTCGGATCGAGATATAAACTACTAATTATGTGGCTCTATTTTACAGATCTGATGTGCTAAGGTTTCTGGTTGAGTTTTCAAGGTTTCTGGAAGCGTTTAATGTATTTTAAGGTTTATATAGTGCATGCAAATAGATTAGGGACTATAACCAACTCAATAATTTTATTCAACGATATAATGGACAATACAAGACAAAATGCAGAAACTCAACAAATCTCTTCAGCTAGATCTATACATATGAGGATATTAGCTGGAATACAAAAAAAATATTGATAAATACCGATAAGTAGATGGATCTGGTAGCTACAATGAAGATACAATGCATGCATGAAATGCAGTGCTGCATGCAACAAAAAATACACTACCAAACTATTGCAGAAGAATGGATAACTCGCCATGGTGGATATACTCATCGAAATTGGATGAGATCTATCTCAGATGGGTCACCCTGCTCCCTAGCACACTCTCCTAACCTCTGAGATGAGACACTGGCTCACTATTGCTCGGTCAAAACCTCGAATGGATGTTTAGAACCCCACACACTACAATTGACAAACTGGCACGATCTAGGAGATCTACCCATCTGAAAAGTGTGAGATCTATCTCACTAGAAGTGGCCTGGTATCCTCTCAAATGGGTCAGAAGGAATTTCAATCTTCTGGTCTAGTTGGGCCTATCGACCTAGAACACTGATAAATCCTCCCCCAAAAACCTCATGCTGCAACTAGAAGATCTGCACCCTAGCTGATACTGGACTTCTTTGCTGATATAATATGATTTTGTAGCTCGATGAAGAACTTGTGTGGTCCTAGCGACAAACTAGGGTGTGTATTTCAACACCGAACTCTGTCAATGGTGATGGTTTCATCCAGAAAGACACCAAACAAGAAGGAAGTCGCTTGACTCCTCTCTAGGTTCTAATTTCCAATTCACAATCTGCAATAATGAGTCAACAAGTCGACTTTTCTCCTTTTATATCCCACCTCTTCTAATTCTTCGTTGAATTTATTCAGTAAGTGAATTTTTCCCCTAAGGTCTAATTCAATATTTACTTAAGTCACTCAAGCACCCTTTTTACCCCTTTTTAATTACTTAATGTCATTTTCAACTTAGGCTTTTCCTCTAATTGACATTAAATAATTCATTTTCCCCTTTTTTCTCAAACTATAGCCTACGGGAACCAATATATACTATTTAGTCACTCCTCCTAGAGTCATCACTAGGAACGAGACATTACAAGGAATCCCCCCACAGACACCTTTCTAGATACCTAGGAAAGGTCACTAAGGTTACCAAGTCATAGTTGGCCTCCGGGGGGGTACAATCAATAGTCAAGACTGAACATATGGGAAGGATAACAAATTCCGAAGCTCTTCCAAAGGACTGAAGACAAGTGGACCGGTAACACTCCTGAGGACCTCGAATGGATTTGAGATTCACGAAGCACTGGGACCAAATGAACTAGAAACACTCAAGAAAAAACCCCAATATACGTTCTTTCCACTACGATTGGTCAAGCTTTGAAGGGGTAATCTTCACTGCTCTTCTGCACGTGACCTCGTGTTTAGCCCCTGTGTTAGAAGGGGTTCCTGGCCATGCCTATACGATAGTTGGATTTTATCACTCTTTAGTGTTTTACAGTCTTTTTTAGTAGTCTTGGACAATTTACTCACTTTTCCTAGTCCAAAGACTTTATCTCTAAACTACTTTTTGTGTACTATAAACAAAAATGTCTAGTTAATTTTATTAAAGCATTGGTTGATTTTAATGGTCATTTTTACTTAGAAATGTCCATGGAGATGAAACTAATGATGTGTAAGACTCGACTCCAATCGAATGAAAAAGGAATGAAATGCAATCATTTGTTTTCAATGAATTATGTCTACCAGAAGGAGAAGAGTTATTTTCTTCTTAATATGAACAAGCACTCAATATCATGCAACTTTTCAATTTGCCTCTTTAGATGGAAAGAAGAATGATTCCAAACTAGCAAATAAATGTTTCTGAAAAAACAAATACAATCCCTTTTCAACTATATACCAAAACACTCTGACTATGAAACATCACCCCGGAAAATTCAATCACAAGAATGTTTTCAACACAAAACCTAAGCTTTCAAAGTTAATAATTTTTTTTTTTCAAATAACTTGAAAAAGGATCGCACTTCTAAGATGAGATGCAAGTTGAGAGAGTTGGTTTTGTTTAAACAATGAAAGAAAATCTAAAGGAACACCCGAAATATTTTTAAAAACAAAAAGACTCTCTTCGCAAAGGTGCCATCAACACTTTAATCTCGAGGGAATGAGATTAGATGACCTAAACCATACACACAAAACAAAAGGTATTTTTAGTCAACTAAACAAATGGCACACAAGACAAAATTTCAAAAATGAATTTGAAAAACTGTTGCAACAATAATTGTTGGGACAAATCTGAGAGAGATCTGGAGGGGTGGAATAAAGGACAAACATAGATCTAGGCCTTGTTTGAAGGATATCCCTTCAAAAATTCGCTTCTAGATCGTGGTCGCTCCCTGCTAACGACCACAGGGAGACCAACAAGCTCTGGTTAGTCCCTATAGTGGGCTAGATGGCGACCATAATGATATGGTCTGTCCCTATAGTGAAAATCTGAGGTTGGCCACCCCCTATAGTGGAGAAAATAGCGACCAAAAGGGGTTGGTCATTCCCTACAATGGAGCAGCCAATGACCACAAAGTTTTGTTCGCTTTGTGGGCATGGATCACTCGTGATTGTGATCGTATAATTGAAAAACAATAGATCTGAAGAAGATCTATTAGATATGAGGATGAGAATTTGCAAATGGCCTCAGAAAATACTTACTAACAAAAAGAAAGAATATTGGAAAGACAAATCAAAGAAATTGAGGAAGAAAAACTAACTAAATAGTAGTGGAATCCCCAGTGGAGTCACCATTATGTTGTAGGATACTTTCACCCTAAAGGAGTTACCTCCCTTAGGCTCTTCGAGGACCTAAGACATAATAGAGATACAAACGATGGATCTTCCTAGATCTAAATCATACATAGAAATGATCTATAAGTGAATGGAATAAAAGGGCTTACCCGATCACTTGACGGTTGTCCCTGCACACTCCTTTGTTGTCTTCTTCCTTGAAGATGTCTTTCTCTCTTGTCAACATGGTTATGCAGACATGAAGACATAAACAAATTCCTTTCACAAAATCAAAAGTATCATGTATAGATTTATAATAGATCTAAT
This sequence comes from Picea engelmannii, assembly GCA_009831015.1. Lineage (NCBI taxonomy): Eukaryota > Viridiplantae > Streptophyta > Pinopsida > Pinales > Pinaceae > Picea > Picea engelmannii. The sequence goes on along the minus strand of ML779494.1, from coordinate 10,572 downwards.
GATATAACATGAAAATCATAATTCTTTCCAAAGATTATGATAACCATATAAAATCAAATAAGAGGGAAAGTCACGTGCATCTTCTATTGATCAAATGGAATAGTTTACAACTTCGGATCTGATAGCCTGATGAAGCTCTAACCAAATTCCTTACCCAAGCTCCATGATTAATTTGCCAGTATAACTTTACTTTCTATTTTCCTCCCCCTTTTCCATGAGAGACCCCCATTATTTATAAAATAGTAGAGATAAGATCAAAGGGTAATTTGGATAAGATCTCCGTGCCAAAGATGAAAATTTTCTCGAGGTCAAACTACGAAGAATCTGGGGTTTAATCTCATCTCACGAAACCAATCCTAACAAGGGAATAATAGACCCGGTTGTGCCTTGCATTCTTGAAGGTAGTGACCAGTTTCTCCTTGAAAGAGGAGAAGGAGTGACCAACACTTTCTGGTCATAGGTTTTAAATGGGAAACCAACGACCAGACAAAGAAGTATTGTAAACTCAGGGGAAAAGTGGTATGATTCAGTGTTTTAGATTGCTAACCCCTAGATGATGCCCATAAAAGGACCAAGTGGCAAATAACTATATAACACATACCTTCCTTTGTAAAGGGTAATTACAGTCCATTGCTAAGTTTCCATCACTATGACATTGAGCACATACGAAGGGTATACCTTTATAATCAATAGATAACTCATAACAATCTTTACCTCTTTGAATGACCAATTCCTTTGCCAAGCCTTTGTTAGTTTCTAGATCCACTAATATTCTTGCCACCCCAAGTATCCAGTATCTCGAAAAGATAAATCAACTTCATGATATGAATCAAGGGAGTTTCCTATTTCTGCAAATACATCCTTCGACCATAAAACAAGAGGTAGCCGGGGTATTTGAACCCAAATATAAGTATGTCCACTCGAGTTATTTTGGCATCAAAATAGACATGCCACTTCTTCAAGAAAAAATTTTGGGATCCCCATTTCGACCCGTTCTACAAAACTTTATTTACCTCTCCAACCAAATTAAAAACCTAGACCAACCTTCCCTCTGCCAAGGTCATTATGTAGGATGCATAACCCACCAGAAGTTCAAAATTTAATCTCATCTAGTCCTTTAAACGATCACAGGACATATTCTTTCCTAGAAAATGGTCCTAACTACTACCTTCTCTTCCAATTCCATTACATTATTTAACCTAGCTTTGGAACCTAAACTTAGACTAATTGGCTTGGGAATTTTCTTAATGAATTTCCTCCTTTTTTTGTTCTCGTTCCAATGAGGGTTTCCCTAGGATCCTTAGTTCCATTGTCGTTGAGTTTCTCATTAGGCTAATGTCCAAGTGTTTGCCAATAAACCTTATCTCTTGTCGATCATTTGCATTCCTAGTCAAGTTGTAGAGATGTACTTCCAAATCCCCATAGATAAATGTCGAGGGAATAAATGTTATGTCATCGTCATTCACTTGCTTAATGGCTCCATCGGTTTTGATGCTAAAGATAGTCTATTGAATATATACCAAATCCAAAGCCTTCTACACTACGAATGGAATAAAAAATGCGTCATTAAGGCCCTTGGGAAGCTATCCACCTTTGTCGTTCACCCTTGCCTCCATCCACAGTCCACTTCAGGTACCACAAGTTTCTAATCCCTGAGCCAACTCTCCTAGAATGTCCAACATGTCTTCCTCTAGTAGTGGGAGTGACCCATTTGATCTCCTCTTTGTTGACCTTGATAAACTGCCATGTACACTTAATCGAGGTGATCCCAAATCAACTGACCCTTAATCGAATTGGAAAAATAATCTACTCCTTTTTCCTCCATCATCACCATTTATGCCTTGACAATTTATCCCCTATCCTCATCAAACATATTCATAACTATGCTAACCAAATGCTTGCGAAAACCCTAGATGTGCTTGCACTCTTCATTTTGCACCCTTGATTTATCCAGCTCCAATTGTACCTTTTATTGCATTCTATCTTGTGTGAAGACCAACATAGTGTTAGGATACGCTACAATACAACAAAAGTGAGGTACTATCCTAAAGTAGGAAAAAATGCCTCTTTGTGGTTTAGATTAGACCCCTATCTACTTGTTATTGTTCTTAAATGTGCTCTGCAACGATTCAAAGGGGAAAGGCTAAGATGTGAGAAGCCAAACAATTTAGGCTTGGTTAAAAGAATCCCATATATCACTCTTCTTTAGTTCACTTCAACTTGGTTGAACCACCTTACTAAAAAATGTCAAGTTGCCTCAATCTTTATAATAATAATAATAATAATATAATTTTAAGGTCAACCAAATTGGTGTATGAGAGCCCCTTGTTTGTGGGACAAGAGACCCCCTCCCTACAACTATTTGACTACTAAAGTCTATGGAAGTGTACATACCCTACCCCTTTGGATTTAAACTTATGACGTCCTAAAAGAAAACATATGTATCACTAAACTATAAACTATTAATACTTATAAAATATTAATTAATAATAATATATTAAATAATCTATACCATTAATTTTAAAATATAAACAATTTTTTTTAAATATCTAAATGACATCATCCAACATCGTTTTATATGCTGTCCAAAATGTCATCATAAGGGAATTTGAATTGACAAACCTTTCTTCAATTTAAACCGTGATTTTTGATAAAGTCTTACTATAGTACATATTTGACTAATGATCCTTTGAATTCGAATATAATACTTTGACTAACTATCCTTTGAATTTGAACATGTACATGTAACCTCTCAGAACTACCTCTTTTGCATCGATCTGGATGAAAGAAATGGCCTTCTACTGAATTTGTGCCAACATGGTTCTGGAAAAAAATAACTTGATCTTTGAAAATAGAAAACGAACAAGTTGTATTCAAATCGTAAATTCTTTTCGTCACGTGAGAAGTCGGCTTTCCATAGCTCTCACAATGGTAAGACCGACCACACAGAAAGTAGACGCCGGTGGATGCGAGCAGATCATAGTATTTGGAAAGTAGATGCCATTATAACAGAGTATTCAGAGTTCTTGCAAACTGAAACTCTAACAAGTTTGTATTGTATTGCAGCTGTAAATTATTTTTTACAACGAAGCCAAGTCAACCATCCCTATATATTTCGGAGCAAGCGGATGCCTGGTAAGCATAGAGTTTGGAGTTTGCGTCTTTGCTTTGTTTTCTCAAAATCAAATTAAGAAATTTGGCGAAACAATATTAAAGATCATAACGATTTTGGAAATAGCCTTTCATTAGACACGAGCTTGGTGTGAAGGGAAGGAATATCTGCCGGATTTTAAAGAAAAAACTGTTTTGCGTATTCCGGAGGATCCAGTCTGTCAAATATTGTCTTCTTGTGGCTTTGGGAAAACCTGTGACAAAAATCGAGAAAAATCGAGGGTGATTTCAAACCATTTTGTGGCCAGCGTTTGATCGAAGTTAGGCGGGTCCATGTAAGCAATCTTGCCTTGGATTTTATCTTCGTAAGAATTATTTGCAGAAGTTTCAAAAGTTTCTAAGATTTCTCTTGCTTAGCTTTGAATTCAGACGAATTCTGCGTAGCTTTGTTAGAATTCTCTGTTCTTTTGAAACTCGAACGAATTCTTTGATTAATTTTAATATTAGTTGCTTGATCTTTATTTCCGGTTGCTTAATTTCGAAATTTCGAAGAATTCTTTGCTTTATTTTGAAATTTTGGAGAGCTCTTTGCTTACTTTAGAAAATTTGAAGGATACTTTGCTTGATATACTGCATTCGGCTCCAAGAAATCTTGCTTGACTTTAAATATAACGCCTTCGGCTCAAGGATTGCTTTCTTTTGCATCTTTTGCAAATCAAGCACTTAGTAAAAAAATTTCAGCTAAATAAGCGATTGAATTCTCGTTTCCTACCTTGTTTTGTCCAAAGACAGAGTTAAGTCATCCAGTTGGGCTAGATAAGCGGCAAGATCATCCTTTTTGGCTGAAATTTGACTAAATACAAGTTTTAGATCTTGTTTATCGCTGCTATATTAGACACTTGGAGCTTTTGAACGATCTGGTCTCATGGCCCTTTTCTGGCTTGAGGCGTTTAAACGATTGTGCGCGCGCGGCTTTAATTTTCGAGAAGTCAGTTTATGGCTTAATTTCTGAGAAGTCTTTTTTGTAGAAGCCTTCGAGTCATGGTTTTTGACTACGAATTGGCTATCTAGGGAATTGAAGGGCTGTTTTGGAAATTTTGATTCTTACAATTCTATCGTTTATCAGACGTTGAAACAATTTGTGTTTGATAAATGAAATCCAACTGGGGTTTCAATAATAGTTTCTAGCCGCGTTCTTGAAATTCGGCCATTAAGGTTATGATTCAGTGATTCATGAAAAATAATTTATTTCCCTGTAATTTCGAGAAATTTAATAGGCTGGATGGTGGTTTTTGCGTGCAATTATGAAATATTTTGTTAAATATGTACCTCAAAAATTAATTTTAGCTGTGAAATTTGAAATTTTAAGGTTTTAATAAAATGTTTTGCCTTGGTATTGATGACATAGTGGCTAGGTGAAATCTCTCTGATTATTTCTTCTATTTTCCCGCGCAGATTATCGAGTCTGAATTGTATGAAACAATTCGCCAGAACGCGCAGATTGAGCCTTAAGGTGGGCAAGGTAGTAAAGTCTGGCATTAATTGGTAAAATTTTGCATAAGACAATGAAAGTTTTGGCATGCTTTAACGCCTTGGCTTTGAATGGTGGGAAATACCCTGTTTCCTTGAGTGAAGACCTCCAGGCCTTCTATGGAGCTTTAGCCAGAGGTCTGGACAATCTAGACCGTTCCATGAGTGAGAATTTTATATCCTGTCAGTGGTTAAAAGAAGCCCTAAATCTCCTAAAAGCTATGCACGTGGGTGTCATTCTTCTCGTTGAGAAGCTTGGTCTTCCTGTTTCTTTGAAAGGCGAAGAATGGCTGAATGACTATATGGACGAAACACTGAAGCTACTCGACATTTGCAATGCTTTGAAGGTAGGCATATCAGGGTTGGAGCATTACCAGATGGTGGTAGAATTATCCCTGATGAAACTAGATGGTCTTGAAAAAGTCGTTCCTCTGAATTCCAAGGTACTGAATGATTTGGATGCCTGCAAGGAAGAGGCTGGGAGACTAACTGCCGAGAAGAAGAAAATTGTTGTATCAAAGAAGTTGACAGATGGGAGGTTGAAATTTTGCTTGAACGAAAAGAACTTGCAGAGCAAATTTGCGAAATGGAATGGATTTTGGGGTGTGATGTTTGCGGTGAAGAATGTGACCTCATTGATCTCTTGGTTTCTTATTTCTGGCTTAGTTTACCCTCTTCCTTTGGACCTGAAGTCAGACTCTGGGAATGTGTCCTTTCAGTCTCAGTGGTCTACACCATTTCTTCACCTGTATCTGCGGTTTAACGAGGAGTTAGGGAAGAATCGCAAAGAAAATGGGAGCTCGCTTTTGCTCTTGCGCCAATTCGGGACTCTTGAAACTATCACCACCGATTTGAGAAACAGAATTCAAGTGATTAGCAATGGAAATCATAGCAGTACTCCGGAAGATCTTGGGCAATTTCACAAGGGCATTCAATTGTTGAAGAAAAAAACTTCAGCCTTCAAAGAAGATTTGGAAACTATTGATTTGCTGGTAAGAAATTTGTTTGATGAGATTGGTCGGGGCAGGAATAAGCTGCTGCGGGTGCTTGCTGATACTATGTAAATAATTTTGGTATATTCTACAGTTGTTATTGACACAAAAGATCGCTCTGAGTCTCTGGCACCTGCATTATAATTTCATTATATTTCCGTTCATCTATATGTGTTTTTCAGGTAAGCAAATAATAGTGAATAACAACATTTCAGTGCTTTGTTGTAACGCTTTTCAAAGAATAAGACCATATTCTTTATGTAACGATTTTCAAAGAATAAGACCATATTCTTTATGCTTCATGTACCCAAAATTTTGTGTACTAATTTTCCATTCTAGCTGATGGAGTTCAGCACTATCAATATATCTAATGAGTTTTTCTTATATGGGCAGAAGTTTGGAATAGGAAGGAAATCGGTTTTCAATAAATTTGGCGAAAGTTTGCTTAACACAAAATAAAGCACTGCCCTACTTTTATAATGTAATTGTTTGTATTATTGTAGGGCCTCTTAGTGCCTATTGTCTTGTAGATTTCGTGTAATTAGCAACCAAATTTGCTTAACCCAAAATAAAGAACTATATAATGCGAATGTTTTTGTTATTGCAGAGCCTTAATGGGAATGTTACTGTAGGGCGTTTTAAAGTGATAATTGTTTTGTTGTTTAGTTTTTGGCGATCAATCTTAACTTTCTGACATTGCATACCTTTGGCAATGTAATTTACAACATCTTTCTTCATCACAGCAAAATGTTCTTTTGTGCAGCAATCACTTTATAATAGCTTACATGGCTAGAATATAGCATATTATGTATTTCATCCATGAAAATTCTTCTCAACTTTGGAGAGTTGGGAATATACATTCTCCAAAGTTGAGAATATACATTCTATTCTTGTATGAAGCCGATCATCATTCAACTAATAGCCTTCATACCTCTTTTCTAATTTTTTTGTTGCCATTTATCTTTTAGTTGCATATAATGTTAATCTTCAACATGGAAATCAATAACTATTTTCTTCAAATTTAATTTACAAATGTTAATAGCTGCTACATGGATCTTTTTGTTGAGTGCATTAGCAACTTTATTTTCTTTTCCTTTTATTTGCTTGATATCAAAGTCAAACTCACAAAGAAATTCCAACCTTCTAGATTGCTTGGAATTTAAGTTTGGCTAGTCAAATAAATACTTCAACTGTTACCATCCATTCTAAGCTCAAACCTCTTGCCCATTAAGTAGTACTTCCACATTCTTAAAGCCTGCACCATTGCAGCAAGTTCTAGGTCGTGAGTAACATAGTTTTCTAATGTTATTTCATTTTTCATGACACATAACACACTACATGATTATCTTGCACAAGAACTCCACCAATTCTCTCGATGCATGCATATGTGCATAGAACAAAATATTTGTCCAGGTTTGCAATGTTAAGACCAAGTCACTTATAAAAAGCTCTTTCAACAAAAAAAACTTTCTTGACATTTTGAGGACCATTCAAACTTCACTCCTTTCTTTTACAAAGAAGTAATTGGGTATGCAATTTTGGAAAATCCTTCAATAGCTTTTTAGAAATAGATAGCAAGACCAATGAAGGATTCCCATCCATTACATTTCTTGAAGTAGGTCAATTCATTATGGTCTCAATCTTTTTTGGATTTGTAAATATTCCCTCTTTTGAAATAATGAGACCCAAATAATGAATTTGTTTCTAATAAAAATGACACTTGTTTAGTTTTGCATACGACTAATGCTCTCTTAACACTTGCACGACCATCCTCACTTGATTCTAATGGTCCTTCATTCTTGGAATATATTAGTATACCATCCAAAAAGAGAAGTACAAACTTGTACAAAGTACTTACTAAATATATTATTCATGAGGCACTTGGATGTAGTTGGTGAATTTTGAGATCAAATGGCATGACCAAAAAATCATAATAATCATATCTCATTATAAAGGTTGTCATATTGATGTCTTTTTTCCTTTATTTTGACTTGATGATATCATTATCTCAAAATTAATCTATGATAGATTTTTTTCCTTTCTCATTTGGTAAAATAAGTCATCGATACGAAGCAATGGGTATTTGTTCTTCACAATGACTTTATTCAACTACCTATAATCAATACATAGCTTGAGAGCTCCATCCTTATTCACAAATAACATAGGTTCTCCCCATGGTTACACACTTGGTGTACTGTATCCATTTTCCATAAACTCTTGTAGTTTCATTTTCAACTACAATAATTTTGGGGTACTCATCCTATAAGGGGTCTTGGAAAGTAGTGCAACTCGTTGCTCTAGCTACATGATCAATTGAGAAATTGATGTCCCTCTTCAAAGGGAGTCCTAGCAATTTGTCTAGAAATACAGTTCATAAAACTCTCACAATACAAGGTATTCCTTGAGCTTTGGACCTTTGTCTTTTGATGATTTCAATGTTTGGGCTACATGCAATGTGCATCCTTTTCTAAAATATTTCTTTAACTACAAGGTTGAAACCTATATAACAAATGTCTTCTTTAGAATGCCTCTTACTACCCTCGAGTTTACATCCTCATTAATTCAATCAAAAGTCTTGTTGTATTAGTCATGTTTAACTCGATGTGCTTCCAACCAATCTATACCAATGAGGATATATAATACCAAGTGGAAAAATGTTCAAGTTTTACTGTGAAAAGAGTCCAATCAACTTTGATGGAACATTATCCACCCTTTCATTAACCTCTCTCTTGACTACAGTGGCTAGTTGGACCAACCATGAGTTTCTATGCCTGGATTTGTTAAGAGCACAACTTTTCAAAATTCTAGGAGTAAGATAATTGTGGCTAGATCCTAGACCAATGAGGATATACAAGAGCTAAGTGGAAAAATGTTCAAGTTTGCTTGAGAAAATAGTCCATTCAACTTTAATGGACAACTATCCACCATTTCACTAACTACTTTGTTGATTATAGTGGCTAGTTGCACTAGCCATAACTTGCTACACTTGGATTTGTTAAGAGCACACATTTCAACAATTTTAGGAGTAAAATAATTGTGTCTAAATCTTAGATCGTCTTCCAATGTAGCATAAATTTGAGGAATTGTCTATGCCACATTATTTATATTAGTAGTCTCTTGGCTTTTGTGAAAAACCCTAGTTTTGTTCTTTTGTTGAGGGAAATTCCTTATATCTGGTATTCTCCATATCCCCAACATTGCATATGCTACCTTAGCTTCTTTCCCAAAGACCTAGTTGGCTTGTTCCTACTTTGAACTAGTTGATTTGGTTGGAAAGTCCTTGGTTGGTTTTTGAAGTGAGGAGGCTTGAACCCTTTATCTTTTGGTAAAGATTCTGTCTTTTCTTATCCTTCCATGTTTTATAGAAATATTATTTTCGTTTGTTTTATTCATAATAATGCTTAGCCTTCTAATTGTCTTTTCAAGTGTTCGAGGCTTATCAAATTTAAATTTATCCTTGTAGGATTGAGGTAGACCACTTAAGAAATGTTTAATGTTTACCTTCTCATCTCGAATATGTTTGACATAACTCAACAATTCCAAGAATTAATTTACATACTCATCCATGGTCATTTTCCCTAATTTCAGCACATGGAATTATTACATTTTACCTTAATAGGAACAAATAAGGAGGTATTTATGTGGAAAGTGTTTCTTGAATTGATTTCATGCTATCTTCCCCTCATTGATCTTCTTCACTTTATGGAGGTGATCCCACCATATAGAATCTTTTCCATTGAACATGACAACCTTATCCTTTGTATTTCTAGAATAGTCATGAACTTGGAAATGTTTTATTATCTTAAGAAGCCAAAAATCAACTTCTTATCCATAGTTAAATTCACCATCAAATGTAGGTGGCTATGTCTTTCATAATTCTCTCTAGAAGTTGTCTCTAAGAAGTCTCTTTCTTCTATGGTTGCTAAGAGAATATTTTGGGCTACTTAATGAATACTCAAATACAGTATATGAATCACTAATAGTAGATGATAACATGGATGGATTATATGCCACAAGAGGTCATTCTTGTACTATGGAACCTCGGGTGAGAATGTGTTAAAATTTCAAAACCCCAACCCAGTTTCAGTCTCGCTGATTTTTCATCCAAATTTAAATGCCAAACTCAGTTTCAGCACTGTGTCAGCATATGTTACAGCCCTGTGTTTCAACATATACTCACAACGGTGTTTCCGCATATGACTCAGCATTGTGTTTCAGCATATGTTACAGCACTGTGTTTCAGCATATACTCACAGCGGTATTTCAGCATATGACTCAGCACTATGTTTCAGCATATGTTACAGCACTGTGTTTCAGCATATACTCACAACGGTGTTTCAGCATATGTTACAGCACTGTGTTTCAGCGTATGAAACAACGATGTTTCAGCATTAAAAAAAACTTAACAGAAAATAAACTTCAGAACTGAAACATGAGGATTCTGAACATCGTTTTCAATGCAGAAATAAAATATCAGCAATATGCAAAACTCAAAAAATATAGACACAAAGATATTCGGTCTAACTTCGACCCTGGAAAAACCCACAAGGGGAAAACCAGTGAGAGAGGGATTTGTATTATTTATGAGCTTCTGAGAAATTCTTTTATAGCATATTCATTTTCAGATATTTACACAAACTTATCTGGACATTCCTGTATCTTTGCTCCTCGATTTCTGAACCAGAAATCCATACAACTGTATGGATGTCCCAACAATTAATGTTGTACGGACTGTCACGAAATTCGTGCCAAAACTCTGCTAAGACTCAATTTCTGTGCCACTAAATGTTGTTCGACAGCCTTGGAATGCATGCCAATACTCCCAGAAATTGCAATTGTTGTCTCTTTTCTTCAGCTCGACCTCTCTCTTGCTCTCTCTTGTTCTCTCAACAAGAATGCTTGAACTCCTCTTGTTCTCTCAACAAGAATGCTTCAACTT
>ML779493.1:830737-901268 GCA_009831015.1 Picea engelmannii | reverse complement strand
CCATGTTAATCACAATGAGAAATCATTGTTCGCCAGAAATCTCAATCCACTTTCCGAACTGGAAAGGAAACTGCTCATCCTGGACCATTTTTCGAACTGAAAAATGATTGTCCATAAATCAATACATATCAGTGCTCCCTCCCAACCTAGGAGTCATCTCTTCCCTTTTCAATAAGGAAGTCCTCTCCACGAGCTCCAACTTGAGTACGGAAACTCTTTTATCTTGGATAGAAGCTTTACCAAGATGTTTGTTTATTTGCTCATCCATGGAGATATGTATTGGAGAGCCTCTTTCTCCTTTATGAACATCATCATGGATAATGTAATGCTTGATTTCAAATGTACTTCGTTCTGGAGCACTGGTCTTCTTTGAAGGCTTCATGTAGCTCTGATCAATAAAATATATCATTGTTGGAAAACTGGAACATATCCATGTGGCACTTATTTTGTGATCATGAGATCTGATCTTCTGAGTAATCATCTTGATACAATATCTTGTTATAGGAAATCTTCACCACGCTTCTGTTGTGCACTGGAGGTTCTCCACCAAGTTATTTTCTTCCATCTGCATACAAGGGTCTCTTTCTAGTATGCCTCAAAGTCTTGAGATTTCTCTTCATATACTCTTTGCTCAATTTCTCTGGAGAACATTCTTTGCATTTATCTGATGTAGAACTCCAACTCATGGATATTGACTCATGTAAAGATATGTTTGGTTTAACGAAACGAGTAATCATCATAGTCTTCTCCCTCCATCTGGGAGAACCTTCCCTCCATATGGGAGAACCTCTAGTTCTGGATCTTGCAATGCTTTCATTCATAAGTCTTCCATACATTGTTCTTCATCACAATTTTTAGTTCCTCTGCTTTATTTATTTTAGTGAGTTCATGTCAGGCTGGTAATCTTGTGATATAATGACTAGTTGTTCTGGCTTCTCTTGTTTCTTGGAATCTTCATGTTCTTCCTCATGTTTTTCCTTTAGATCTTGGGTCCATGGAGTTTCTTATAGATTCCATGCCCTAAAGATTTCACTTCTTTCTTTTATCACATGATCACAGATCTGGATGGACAACCAGGGATACTTTAAGGATTTTCTTCGAAGAGGTCTTTTTCTGCGGTTGAACTGAACACGCACTGTCTTTCATGGTTGCTACCATACTTCATCATTTTCAATGGATCATAGGATTAGCTCCCTCCTAATCCTTGCTTCATGTATGAGTGCATATAATCGTCTCCCTCTATCTAACAGAGTCCATGCTTTCGTCTGTATCATTATTGTCTTCTACAAAACGTTATAAGTCTTTATCTAACTTCTTTCTGTCTTTGCTTCTTCTAAGTCTCTTCATGATTGATTCAGCGTATTTCATCCTTTCATCTGTATTATCTAATGATATCAATCCTTATCTTGTTGTTCTTCCATAGATGTAGTTCTTCTTGGAACATATTATCTTTTAAGAGATAGATATACAAGATATGTACAGAGACTTATGCAAACAAGATATGTACAAGAACTAAGAAGAGTATTGTTACCTTTAGAAGAAGAAGTCTCTTCCATCATGCTTAGTCTTCTTTGTGGGTTCCTTTTCTTCGGAAACTGATGCTTCGTGTTTCTCCTTCTTTTTCTTTAGCTCAGGACAATGATTCTTGTAGTGACCATACTTTTGACAGTTGAAGAATTGTACTTCTGAAATGTCTTTCTCGTTATTTGGCTTCCTCCTTGAACCAAACTTCCTTTTCTTCCTAAAATTCTTGAATCTTGCTGCGAAGGCTTGATCATCATACTTCTTTTGGGGTTTCTCTTTTGCACCGATCCTGGATTCTTCTTGAGCACAACAAGTCCAAAGTTCTTCAAATGTAGGATACTCCTTCCTTGTGTTCATGCTTACGACAAATGAATCCCATGTCTTGGGAAGACCATTGAGTAATATGTTTACCAATTCCTTCTCTGAAATGATCTCTTCAATAGCTTGTAGTTGATCTCTTAACTGAGAGATTCACACAAACTTATGATGTTATTTTATTTTGTCATCATCATTCATCTTCATGTCATGGAGCTCATTCTTCAGACTCATTACTTGTCCAATGTTTCTGACTAGAAGAAGTTTGTTAGGGCATCGTACATCTTCTTCGATGAGTCAAGATGGGAGATGTATGGTATCAAGTGGTCTTTTATAGAATCCACTATGATACTCATGGGATTGATGTCACCATCTTTGAACTTCTCCATAGCTGCAACGTTCTGCGGTTCCTTCTCTTTCCCTTCTTCAAACTCTGGTTTCACGGTCTTTCCTTTCACGATATCCAACACTTTATTCTTGGCAAGGATGAGATCAATCCTTGTCTTCCATGCTCTGAAGTTAGAAGCTCCATCTAACTTGTTCTTTGACTTCATAGAGTAAGTCATGGTTGCTTTGACTTGGTCAACCCTAGATTTCACCAAAAGCTCAAACTTCACGTCTTAGATTTCTGAGAGTACCAGGAGATGCGCTAGGCTAGGGTGCACTGATCTATCCATAGATCAGGTCAATCCCTTCATTTAAGGTGCCTCAACAAGAGGATTAAGGTTTCTACAACTGCACCTGCTAGTAACCCTAGCAACAGTGCTATGGTGACTGCTCCTACTAGAAACCCTAGTGACAGTTCTTCAACGAGCTTAATATCCTTATGAAAGTTCTTCAACAAGCTTAATATCCAGTGGTTAGACTGAATGAAGGTGGTGTGGGCCCATAACCTATTAGAATATAATGGATGTGATCATTTTACCATTGACAATATCTCTATTGTCACCCAACCATAGGCTGAAGCCACCCTCTGAGCACCTTAACCTTGACATAGAATCACTCCGGAAGAAAACCCTAGGATAGATAGCCAAACAAAGGGTAGTGCACCTTTCCCCAAGGATAGTGCACCAACAAGAGTTGATCAGATAATCCAAACCCTAACCAAGAGATAATCCAAGACAAACGTGATCTGCTAGCTGCAGCAGCTGCAATGGTAGCTCTCCTCAAACCTGCGCACAAGACTGGGCACTGCAGTGCACACAAGTTGCTGCTCTGCAATTCTGAGACTGCCTGCCAGAATGAGAACTGGCCTCCTATATTTATACTAATTCTGGCTAATTGCCTAGGCCGACTTCTCATTCCGGGTATCTATCTGTTCAGTATATATTATTATTTATGGCCGACTTCTTCTCTTGGAGGCTAATAACCTAATATAAATTATCTTCTTGAGCCGACAAGTCTTCTAGGGTTATTATCCAACTCATTGGGGTTTCTTCTTGCTTCCCGGAGTATTCTATCCTCGTCAGGTTTACACGTGGAGGTAAATACCTCCCATAGCTACCATACTATCAACACAAATTTCAAAGGCTACTAACAATTGCACATTCTCATTTACCTAAAATCATGTTTCCTTTCTTTGTATGTGTCACTGCAATGGAAAGCTTCAACATTCAATTCTAGTAACAAAATTTCCATTTTTAAAGATAAAATTTTTAGGTCATGGGAGGACACAATGGATTTCAATCTTTTGCATCATGTTAATATGTAAATACCATTTATCCCCTTTTTTATGTCTCTAGTTGCAATATTCTCTGGATTACACAGTTTGTCCATCTGTAAACATCAATATAATTTGTTCCTTTCTTTCATCAAAGTTCTGAATACAAATTCCATTTATATCTTATTCACTAGTTTCTTATAGATTATCATTAATAGTATATTTGTCATTATATCTCCAATGTCCTTGTTTTTTGAAGTCTGGTAAGAATGGCCAAATGTTACCCTTCGAGAGTTCCTTATAGTTGATATTAGTTCAATTGGATCTTCTAGTTCTCCCTGGATGCACATCATTTGCTTTCTCATCTTTTTCCTTAATATTTTCCTTGGTGCATGCCTCTATATCATCTAAATATAGAGACATTTTGTCTTTCTATGGAGTATTATCTTCATTGGAAAGTTGGAAACTTTTGTTTCTGCTTTGAATATTTTCAAGCTTTTCAATTCTCTTCACTTGTGTTATAGAAACCAAACCACCCAATTGCAAGTCATCTCCCCCTAGATGGCAAGTAATATATGGCCTCTTTTTAATATTATTAACATTTTCCTTTGTGTCCTTGAGTTTATTTCTCAAAACAACTTGTAAAACAAAACAAAAAATGGCACAACAATATTGTTTTTGTAGCCAAATCCATTTTCTTTTAATCATCTTCTCTTAAACTATCCTATGTGTCTAGTACACCATAGGAATCTAGTGAATTATAACCTTCTATTCCATTTTCTGTAGATGACTTTATTGCAACATCACTACTCTGAGTAACTATATCATAATCTTGAAAAGGATTCAATTCTTGCTTGGATGGTAATACAAGGATCTCTTCATTTTGATGTCTATCATGTCTATAACAGTTTGCAGTTTCTTCAAACACACTAGTAAATGCAAGATAAACACCATTAGTTGTCCTTTTTGTGCACAAAATTGTCTCAAACTTGTATTTTCCCTCATCATCCTTTCCCCACCCACTATAATCGGATTTTGGTGTTGATTCGGTCAGGTTTACCATCAATGACTTATTTGGTTCTACATGGTATGAAGAAATTTTTGTGCCATCAACACCAATATGCATCCCATTTAAATTTCCTTGCTCATCATCATTAGGCATCACAACCTACAACATTTTCTGATCATCATTTTTCTATTTCACGTGACTAGATTTTCCAACTAATACATTTTGCTTCTTGTTCATATATAGGTACCATTTTATCTTAGCCTTTTTTGACTGATTTATAATAATTTTCCCTTACTCTCTTATTTGACTTGATTGAGACTATAGGAATATTCCCCCCACCTTGGTTATAATTTATTAAAGACATAATTTCATTTTCTCCATGTTTGACTAGAACTACAAGTTGAAGAGATTCATCTTCGGGAATAGATGATGTCACAAGATACATTATTTCATGATCACGTTTTTCTTGGTTGACAATCATATCCTTTTGAAGTGGTTTTGTCTACTTTTCCTTTCCCTCTTATCTAATTTACCATAGGACACATGAACTTCAACACCTTCCACACTTGCAACAAACCATCCATTAGAAGGTATCACAAGTTGCATTGTTTCATGATCATGTTCTTGGTCAACACTCCTATCTCTTTTTAGTGGATTGTTTTTATTTTCCCTCTTCATCTTACCTAATTTAACATAGGGACACATGAGCTTCAACACCTTCCACATGAGTAATTAGAATTCATATGCATAGCCGTCATAAATTGTACTATTTTAGGATGACCCCTTTTCTGGTTGACAAGTATAACTTTGTCACGTCATTTCATCCTCTTAACAATTACCTTATTGTTTGATGAATTACAAATAAAAGGAAATTTCTCATCTTTATCTACAAAAATTGATGATATTTATTCAGTTTGGCTTGTGCCCCCTAAAATTGAAGGAAAACTGCCACTTCTGTTTTTTGCACTTGCAATTCCATGAGCCTGATCTTCAAGAGAATCCAATGTCCAAACTCATTTATCCTTCTATCATCTATATCCGAGTTGAAATTTTTTTTGGTAGCTACCTTGGTCCTCTTTCTCCTTACCCTGTTTTTTGCTCCTGACTCTAACTTATTTTTGGCTAGTGGGTACCTCACTAGAGAGTAAAGAACATAACATATTTATAGTAAGTTATCTTAATGATTCAATGATCTCAAGGCTCTCAACTCTACCAATAACTACATACTCACCTAGACTTCTAGGTGATCTTCCTGCCTAATTTTATGGGAACTTTTATTCCTTTCTGTAACTCTAACATACAAAGAAAATAATTGAATTGCAACATAAGATAAACAAGTTCAAATGCCACTTTAACACACTCACATAAACTATTGAAATACGCAGTCTTACCTAGGCTTTGTATTCTTATTGTTTGCATGTGAAGTTTGGCCTCTCTTCCAAACACAAATACCACTAACCAACAAAGGGAAACATAATACAAACATAAATAGTGTAAGACATAATGGTTGGAAAATGCCAATTTCAACTCTAGTTAAAGTTCTTGGAATCTAATGTAATAAGTCCAATAGAATTTCCTAAAATATATTGCAAAGGCAAGGGTTTTCAAAACTGGCTGAACCAAAACCATTACTATCCAGTTCATCCATTTTGACCCTAAAAGAGGATGAACTATCTCTTGAACTAGTTTGGTGACCGTTTCCATATCGAACTAGTTGGTTTGGTACACAATCAATCAGATTGGCTAGTTCAATTGTTTTACATTGATGTACATGAATACATATATTTATTATTTTTTTCATATTTTATATATATTTTTAGTAATTTGGTTCATAAACTGAGTCATTGACCGATTCTGAGTCCAATTTTGACTTTTCGAACATTGCAAAGCATGGAACCATTTGAACATAAATATTGTTACCCTCTAGGATATACCCTGATCAAAATCATTCAATTTTTCATGATGAAATAATAGGCAATGATATGAAAATCCATACCAGGGCTCTCCCCCCTTATCTCCATTTTTCTCAGAACATGACCCTCACTCCTATTCTGGAAGGAAATCACTAGGACCAATTGTAGGTCTTTTCTTATTTTGGCAAAAAAATTGGATATCATAGTTGCTTTTCATATTTTTCCAATATTTTGAGAAGAAACCAATTATTATGGATGTAAAACTATCCGCCTTTTGTAATTATTGGAGACATGGAGTTAACATTATGAATATATGTCCCACAAAGATGCATAAGACACACCATAGTCCTAAACATAGTTTTTAGTTGAATACAACTATACAAGGTCATTGGATGTCCTTGTTTCCCTCACGAACAATAGTCAAAATGTTTCTAAAAACTCTAATAAGTAAGCACAATATGACATTCCAAAGGTTAGTATAACTATACATATTGTCTGAATCGATTATGAGTTCAAGGAGGCACAACAAATAAATCTTAGCCCAATAATATCCATGAAGAGAAACTGCCTCTTTCAACTTGGTTCCCTTCTCTTCTATCCATTCATCTAGCTTCATTGAAGAATAAAAAACATTGCACCACATGTCCAAAATGTTATAATTGGTAAAGTTTAGGAAGTTTTAACAATAATCTTGAAGAGCATAACCTAAAATGCTCCTTATATTAGTTCTAGCTAACATTTCAGAATGTCTTCTACTTGTCAAATATAACCAAAAAATAATGCAAGGATACATTTCTCTACATTGGACTTCATTTTGGCTAGGAATGAATGTTGCAATTTGTTTCCAAGTCTTAGGTCCACAAAACATGATATCTATTTTTAACTGCTTGTCTTCCTCCATTGTCCATCTTTCGGCCTTTTTCCTATTTGGATAAATGGGCATTCACCATCTACATAATTGTAGATATAATATATCAATAGAGATAAAAGAGTAGAAGAAACAAATTGCAAGTCCAAGAAAGGAAAATCATAACTAAACTCCCAATCTCAAATGCACCATAAGAAGCTAGTACATATTGTATTTCAATTTTAATAGAAGATATCAGACAATTGGAATACTTTCTTTCATATTATGTTAAAATTTGGTTTCCACGAGGTTATTAAAAAAAAAATAGGAAAATAAGAAACTTAATCTCAACCTGTTTAGACATTGGGCACTAGTCCACCCTTCCATGTTAGCAGGAACAATTTTCCAATCATTCTCCGAAAAAGTTTCAATAACTGCTCAAAGTTTTTCATCTTATTCCTCAGTCCACTCCTTCTGCATGATGTATGCATTAAGGCTTCATTGATACCATTATAAACATGGTGAAGGTGTTCCGTTAGTTCCCAACAAGTTTGAATTATGCACATAGTTATGGAGTCCCTTGTTTTGCGTGAGATCAAAATATTTGTGTCTTCATGTTTTGTCCATGGACCGCGGTTGATTAAAGGATCTTCATTATTTAGCTGCAACAGAGCAGCTTAAAATTATTACTAGAAAATAATCTACTGTAGCAAAAAATCTATACAATAGCATCACAGTGTTAGTCACAATTATTAAATAACTTCAACATCTTTCAAGACATCTTTATGTAAAATCACAACAATTGAATTAAATGAAATTTGTCAAATATTAGATTTTAAACTATGTGCATAATACTGCATTTACACAATTCAACAATAAAAATAGCTTAAATCAAAGCCATTTATAACCAATATGGTAGACTTGAACCCACCATTGTTTATTGTGTCATTTCTTTTTCAAAGCAACCAATAAAAATAAGAGTGGAATACAAATTCATATTGAAACATTGCAAGCATTCATTCAGAAATCCATCCCTTACCAATTTATCCCAATAACAATGCAAAGTTATTAATATCTAAACTAACAACAATACCTTGCTCAATAGTCTACACCAGAATGGTTTGCAACATAGATGGATGCTAAGCGTTTTCAGTCAACTTGAGGTAGAAAAAATATTATATCTTCATATTTGACTTCTATCTGGAAAATAATTGAAATATGATCATATATTAGGGTAGAATCCTCCATGTTTTCTTGGGAACTGTTAACACTAGAGATTTAAACAACCATTAACCAAGAATAATTAACTAGCAATGTCCACCCAATTCATTTCCACCAAGTCCAAGGAAGAGTAAGCTTCCTAGACATGATCCACCAAATCCTCCATTGGTATTTGATGGTATTACTGTCACGTGTGGTGCTGGCATACTATTTGTAGAGGGTACCCTCTGCACATCAGTAGCAACATTGGCAGATCTATAGGTTGATGCACCACATACTAAATGGACAATGTGATAACTTTGCAAACCTGCACAAATGCAATTACAAAAACATTGCAAAGTGAAGTGAAGGAAACAAGCAAAAAAATCTAGTAAAATAATTAGCCACCTGTAATCTCTCTAAAATTTCCCTTCTTGAGACATGTATATATCATATAATGTTGATATCATCCACGAAATTCCAAGGATAATAAAAAAGCTCAGAGGTATTTTAGAACATAGTAATAAAAAAAAACATAAATAATAGTTTTGTTTTCAAAGACCATGCCAATGTACAAAAGATTAATAGGTGTAAACACTTTATCACTTTGGAAGAATATCTAGGTACAATATAGTCATAAATGGGCTAGTATAGTTTCTTGAATAATAAAACCAAAAAAATACTAGAGATTGCAAAACAAAAGGTCCATTGCATTCGAAGAATTCTCTTATAATGTGCATTAATTATACATGTTATATTTTTAGATTACAAATTTTTAGCATTCCCTAATTTCAATGGTAGAAGGTTTGACACAATCTTTGCAACTCACAACATGTTCTCATTGTTTCCTAACCTACAAAATATAATAAGAGAAATTATAATTATTTTCTCTATAAAGAAGGCTTCACATGCCAAATATCTATACTTTGTTCTAGGTATTAAAATCATGATATCCATCTTTACATTCTTACCATTTTACCATTGTGTACAAATACAAAATGATCAAAATTTTCTTCTAGCTCCAATTGTTATTGGACTTCAAATAGTGTCCAATCCTCCTCCATTGATAATGTTCTAAAGAATTCACCATTTTTTAGAACATCAAGTGAAACTATTGGAGAATGTGTTTCGTCGTGATCATCATGTTCCTTTGGAACCCAAACCCATTTCCCCATTAGTTGAACATGTCTCCAGCTGCAAAATTCAAGTGAGATATAGAATTCTACCTTGAAATCCAATACCTGAAAAAATCAAATGAAATACTTTGTATCATCATATATCTGTTACATTCATCAGTAACTCCTTTCCCTCTTCTAACCCATAAAATTGAAGAAGCATGATAAAATTAAAAATAAAGAATATTGAAGTGACTTACTTGAAAGGAAACATGTCATGACCCAATTTGCCTCTATTTCTTCTCCACTTTGGTCATGTACTCTTCTATCCCACCTAGTGAAAAACAAAATTACAAGTAGCTCATTGGAAGGTTTTGAAGTAGCGTACATTTTACCAATTTTCTTGATCAATGAATCCTTCCCAAAAATATAAACAAGCATAGAGAATGGCATGAAAATGTCATGCTATGCACATGAATTGATCTGTAATCAAGGGAATCATATACCACTCGCTTCACCAATATGGATGCTATGAGGAAATTTAATTCTGATCTCTTTCTCAGTCTTATATATGGAGCTTTGTCTGCACAAAATCCACTAGGCCTTTGTTCCTCTGTGCTACTATATAATCTATATTCTTTGTCTGTTGCAAATCCTTTCCCTGTGGGTACCCTTCACACCACAACTAGTTGGTGACCCATTTTTTCTCAGGCTTGTCTGCACACAAGAAACCAACTGTCAATGCAGTGGTAAATTCTTTGTTCTAAAAGAGTCAACCAATCTCTGGTTTCTCCTTTGAATAATTTGTTTTCCAATGGCTTGTAAATATTTTGAATTATGGTCCCGATAAACAAAAATGCTCAAGAAATTTAATTAGAATCCATGAAAATATAAATTCAACCAACAAACAAGTTTCAATAACCATCGATCTTCGACTTCGACGGAAAGTGGACAATATAAATACACGTGAATTCATTTCTCATCTCATAAATGAAGTAAAAAACAAACCAATGATCAACATAATGAAATAAAACACAACCAGTCACCAATGAACTCAAAATTTTTGCGTAGGAAACCCAAACGAGAAAAACCAGCTTCGAATGGGGCTCAATATTTTCGTTATGGAAATCTTTCATTACAATGCATTATTGGCCTCCTTTGTCTATTTCCCTCCTGGCCCAAAATGCCCATTGCAAATGAGAGTGAGGGAAGAAATAGGGAGAGTTGGGGGGTAGGGGAAAGGCCAACAAACTTGACCCTTCGTTTCACCTTCCTCATCCTTCTCCTCTCTTTAATTTAATTTTTCATTTTGCTCTTATGTTCTCATTTTTTTTGTCCTATTAGAATTTCAAATTTACATTTCTTAAGTACAAGTACTGAGTCTTACACCCATTCGTCCATCCAAATCCATTTCGGATCACACCTCCCCATTGAGAGGCTTGTGATCCCTAAAATCTCAAGGAAACCAATCTGGATCAGTGTACTTCTGTCTTCTCCTCTGGAACATGACTCTAACTCTGGCTCCTAGAAATAGCTCTGACTTTGGCTCTGGCTCCTGGCTACTAGCTCTAGTCCCTCGCTATGGCTGTAACTCTGGTTCCAACTCACTTTTTCCTTCATTGTAGAAGTATTCTCATTGATTCTCATCTCTGCAATCTCAAGATCCAAACTCTGGAATCAACACTCATTCCCATCTCCCTTTCTGTCCTAGATATAGTCCATCTCGACAATCATGAAGCCAAGTCGAATGTTGGTCTATGTCTAGTGTGACCCCAACAAGCTGCCATCACGAAAAAACTCCTCAAGGGAAGTGTGGTTTCATTCCTCTACTAGGATTATTTGCTTCTCGTGACCACTCAATTTACATTTCTTCCTAGTGACCACTCAAATTACAGTGGTGGAAAAAGTTATCGTTGTTGCTCCAAGGAATTCTTGAAATAATCCTCCTCTCCATGTGCCTCTATGTATGTTGTTGAATCGGAGAATTCTTCTTGCCATTCAACTTCTTGAAACTATCAGGCCTACAAAATATGGATTGCTTTTTCCAACAGGTTGCCTCACAAAGGAATTTCTTTTAACAAAAAGAACATGTCTCTGGATACCAACAACTTGCAATGTTATGGCCTATATTCCTAAAACAATGACATATAAGAGATGTTTTATTTTGTAAATGTGTTGAACCTACAAATAATAGATCTAGCTAGAAAATACCACACACATTTGCAGAGAGAAATTGAGAAAGAAGAAGCAACAGAGAAAGAATGGAAGAATTCTCATTAACCGTAATGAATAATGAATAATTTACAAATGATATACTCTATATAACTCAACCAATGTGCACTGGAGGTGAATCCAATGCGCCATAGTGGTGCTTTAGAGTGATCTGGACACACACCAATAGTTACAGGATTGAACTACCACCTAGTCTAGTCTCTCAGATAGTTATGAGAGTGAATTGCCACCTAATTGAGTTAACTAGTCTACCAGTCTTCAGTTAACTGAATGAAACATAGTGAAGTGAGGAGGATATCATGGAATCATGGGTAATGCGCTAGTATGGTGAGGATCCCAAGGACAATGCACATTAGTTGTTGATGATCCCAATGGTGCATGGTGACAAACCCAATGCAACATCTAGACTCCACTCAACTAGTCAAACTGAAGTGAAAACTAAATAGAATATTCTCCTAGAGGAATTTTCTCCCTAAAATTTAGGAGACTGGATAAAGACTAATAAACATAGGAAAAACCTTAGAAAAAATAAATCCTAGGTGTGTGTGAAGTAACTCCAACACCCCCCCTGAACATCACTATGTTGAAAATAAAGAATGGGTCCCGACAACGAGGCCATGTTAGGTACCCAAATACCAAATATACACTCAAATAAAGTGAGGAAAGAGGGAAAACCTCATGGGAAACCCCCCCCTTCAAGGTACAATGTATGTAAAAATAAGAACTAGCAGTTGCTAGGAAACTGTGTCCTTCACTCCAAGATGACTTCGCAGAGAATGAAACTTCTGCTCAGTGAAGGTCTTGGTGAAGATGAAAGCCCTCTATTCTGCTGAAGGAAATAACTGTAGGTCGATGATCCCCTCGTGTACTAAGTCATGGATGTAGTGAATGTGGATATTTATGTGCTTCGTCCGCTGCCTCTGAATTGGATCTTTGCAGAACTTCAGAGTACTCTGGTTGCCACACCAGATGATGATCAGTCGATGAAACTGAATTCCGAACTCAGTGAGAAAATGTTGTAGCCACATATCCTAAATGGTTATGTTAACTACCCCTCTATACTCTGCCTCGGCTGAAGAAAGAGAAATAACAACTTGCTTCTTGCTCAACCAACAGATAGACCCGTAACCAAGACTGACTGAGTAACCAGATGTGGAATTGCGATCAATGTTATCGCCATTCTAGTCAGAATCAGTGAACTTCATGAGATCTAATGTAGATTTTGTTGCATAATCAATCCCAAAGGTGATGGTGCCCTATACGTATCGAAGGATACACTTTGCAACCTTCCAATATAGCTCACGCAGCTCCTGCATGAACCTAGAAACTACACCAACTACATAGGAGAGGTCTGGTCTGGAGTGTGTGAGATACAACAAGATCCCCACTAGTTGTCTGTACAATGTGTTGTCAACTAGTGGAGTGGCCATGCCATCCTCAAGTTTCACTCCTGATAGGAAATGAGTCGGAGCAGACTTGCAATTTGTCATGTGAAATCTCTTAAGGAGATCTCGTGCATACTTGGCCTAAGACAATTTGATTCCTAATACATCCTGAATGATCTTGAGTCCAAGGAAGAAGTGTAGTGAACCCATGTCCTTCATCAAGAACCTGTCCTATAGAATCCTCTTGACTGCAAAAATCGTTGAAGTCAAGAAACCGATGATCAACAAATCATCAACATACAGAACTAAGAGTAGAAGTGAATCAGCCATCCTGAGAATCTATAC
Organism: Picea engelmannii; assembly: GCA_009831015.1. Classification (NCBI taxonomy): domain Eukaryota; kingdom Viridiplantae; phylum Streptophyta; class Pinopsida; order Pinales; family Pinaceae; genus Picea; species Picea engelmannii. Next base: position 887,723 of record ML779493.1, on the reverse strand, counting down.
ATTCGGGTCTTATTTACATACAAAGTTCTGTGACAGCAAGCAAGAGTCCATCTTGGCATACCATGCCCTTGGAGCCTGCTTGAGGTTGTAAAGAGATTTCTTCAATCGACAGACCAAAGAGGAATCCTGCATAAATCCCTGGGTCTACTCCATATAGATCTCCTAAGATATATCACCATGAATAAATGCATTATTCATGTTCATTTGATGGACTTCCCATCCCTTAGTCGCCGCAATGGAAAGTGCCAAACATATGGAAACCATCTTCGCTACCAGAGTGAAGGTCTCATCATAGTCAATGCCATGCACCTGTTGAAAGCCTTTGGAAACAAGCCTAGATTTGTATATGCTAATATGTCCATCTGCTGCACTCTTGGTCCTATAGACCCATTTGCACCTGAAAATTTTCCTTCCAAAAGGAAGGAGAACCAAATCCCAAGTCAGGTTCTCGAGGAGGGAGTTGTAATCCTCCTGCATGGTGGATTCCCAAAAGGGATTTCCAATATCCTCGCCATAAGACAGTGGATATGAATATTGAACCAAGAAAATATCCTTGAATGGAAATGGTTTATTGGCAGTGAGTGAAATAGGAGGCTCCTCAAAACTAGATCGAGTCCTCCTAGTATCGGCTGGATCACCAACAAGATCCATTTCATCCTGAAGAGTAGTCTGGGCCCACTTGGGCCTCTGTTGTGGCTCTGCATCTACATATGGATGCATTGAATCTGTATCTGACTGTACTGACTCTATATCTAGATCATCTAAATCTATTGAATCAGAACTCTTGTCTAAATAAGATTTGGCATGTGCATGATCATCAGCTCGGATAGGTGGAATAATGAAGGTGTCTGCATGTGACTGCTAAGGTACATGCGAGACACTTTCCTCAAATTGAACACTTCGCTCAATGATGAGTCAGTCCAAGGATAGAAAAATAAGTTTGTATTCCCTCACACCGTCGAGGTATCCAAAAAATATACACTCAGTACTATGTGGATCAAGTGCCTTCCTCTTTTCAGAAGGAATTTGGGCCCATGCATGTGAACCGAAGATACGAAAGTGGGTCACTTCCGGTTTGAGGCCGCTCGAAGCCTCATAGGGGGTATTATCCTTGGAAAATATATGTGGAGATATATTTTGGATGTAGGTTTCATAATTAAGTGCTTTGGCCCATAATATCTGTGGAAGTGACTTTGCATGTAGCATGCAAGATGCCATCTCTTTTAGAGATCTGTTTTTTTTCTCAACAATTATATTTTGCTGCGGAGTATAGGGAATGGTGTGCTGCAACTGAATACCTGCATCATGAAAATGATGATGGATATCATGGTTGACATATTCTCCCCTGTTATCAATTCATAGGACTTTGATTTTCTTTCCAGACTGTGTCTCAACAAGGGCTTTGACTCTCGCAATGGCAAGTGCCAAACATATGGAATCCATCTTTTCTACCGGAGCGAAGGTCTCATCATAGTCAATGCCATGCACCTGCTGAAATCCTTTGGAAACAATACTAGATTTATATCTTCTAATATGTCCATCAGAACTCTTGGTCCTATAGACCCATTTTCACCTGATAAGTTTCCTTCTAGAAGGAAGGAGAACCATATCCCAAGTCTGTTTCTTGAGGAGGGAGTTATAGTCCTCTTGCATGGTGGATTCCCAAAATGGATTTCCAATAGCCTCATCATAATACTATGGATCTGAATATTGAACCAAGAAAATATTCCTGAAGGGAAATGGTTCAATGGCAGTGAATGAAATAGGAGGCTCCTCGAAATTAGATCGAGTCCTCTTAGTATCAGCTAGATCACCAACAAGATCCATCGCATCCTGAAGAGTAGTCTGGGCCCACTTAGGCCTCTACTGTGTCTCTGCATTTTCATCTAGATGCACTGACTCTGTATCTAACTGTACTGACTCTATATCTGGATCATATGAATCCTCTGAATTAGAACTCTTGTTTGAAGAAGAGTCGACATGTGCATTCACATCATCTCGGACATGTGGAATAATGAAGGTGTCTGCATGCCACTGCTAAGGTACATGAGAGACACTTTCCTCGAATTGGACACTTCTCTCAATGATGATCCAGTCCGAGGATAAACAAATAAGTCTGTATTCCTTCACTTCGTTGGGGTATCCAATAAAGATACACTCAGTGCTCTGTGGATCAAGTGCCTTCCTCTTTTCAGAAGGAATCTGGGCCCATGCACGTGAACCGAAGATACAAAAGTGGGTCACTTCCAGTTTGAGGCCGCTCCAAGCCTCGTAAGGGGTCTTATCCTTGAAATATCTATGTGGAGATCTATTTTGGATGTAGGTTTCACAATTAAGTGCTTTGGACTATAATCTCTGTGGAAGTGACTTTGCATGTAGCATGCAAGATGCCTTCTCTTTTAGAGATCTCTTTTTTTGCTCAACAACTTTGTTTTGCTGCGGATTATAGGGAACTATGTGCTGCAACTGAATCCATGCATCATGAAAAGGATTCTGGATATCGTGGTTGACATATTCTCCCCTTTTATCAGTTCAAAGGACTTTTATTTTCTTTCCAAACTGTGTCTCAACAAGGGCTTTGAAATCTTTGAGGTGTTGAAAGACCTTGGATTTTTTCCTAAGAAAGTAAATCCATATGAAACGTGAGAAATCATCATCAAAAATGAGAACAAACCTCACTTTTCTGATTTATGGATGTGAAAAAGGGCCCATGCGGTCACTATGGATCATATCTAAAGGAGAGGAAGCTCTCTAAGTCTTTCCTTTGTCAAATTTTTCTTGAGGGTGTTTTCGAAGAACACATCCCTCATAGATTCCTTTGGAGAAATGGATGTCTAGTAGACCATCAACCAATATTTTATTACTAAGATATTTCATATATATGAAATTCAAATTCCTGAACTTTTCGTGCCATATCCTACTTCTTTCATCAACATGGGTAAGAAGTAAAGCATAATTTGGTTCAATAAATTCATAAAATGTATACAATCTAGATTGATGATTTACCTCACCGGTAGCAACCTTGGAATTGGTTTGCATGTCATATATGTCCATTTCATTAGGTGTGAATATGAATTTATTTCCGGTGCCAGAATTTATCATATGATACACGAAGAGAAGATTGACATAAAGTTTGGGAATGCACATCACATTCTCGAAGCTTCCGTTGGTGAGTTCAATCCTTCCTTTTTTGGTGACCTCGACTAGAGAGTTGTCCCCCATCAGAATATGAGGACCTTTGCATGCATGAAACGAATAATAGACTGCTTTTGTGGCATCCATGTGATGTGATGCTCCTAAATATATGATCCAAGCATCATGAGAGGAGTTGGTGGTAATCAAGGCATGGCTAGAATTTCCTTTCTTGGGATTTTGATCTTCTGTCTTCTTCTTCTTGGCACCCTTGGGGATTCGATATCCAAGGTTGTTTTTATGAATTATTTGAGTCATTATATATATATTTTTTTGCATGCATGCAGATTTTGAATGGAATCCTTTATGACAGTGTGTGCATTTCTCCTCTTTTCTTCCCTTTCCACCTTTGGATCCAGAGGCATCGATGAAGGGTTTTGAGTACCCTTCCTTCTTCGGATTTGCATGAGATTTCCTTTTGTATTTATCTTTAGATTTATGATATTGATGGCTTCCATATTTCACAGTAAGTGCATTCACCTTTGGGCCTTTGATTTTTCCCATGTTGATGAGCTTGGTTTGCTCTTGTGTCAGGGATTCGATAAATTCCTCAAGAGAAGGCATCTTCCAGGTGGCTCCAGAGGTGAATTTGACTGAATGGAATGTGGATACGAAAACAAAGAATTCAGAAGCAAGTTTGGAGAGAATGGTGATAACCATTTTTTTCTCCTTATATTTATCAACCCTGCAAGCTTTGAGTTGCGACAGTAAATCCTTGTATTTTGTAAATAAATCTTGGATATTGTCGAAGCTTTTTGGATCCAATGTGAGAAATTACACCTCGAGCATGTGTCTCCTCATCTCATCCTATTTTCCAAAGATCCCTTCCATGGTGGTCGAAGCTTCATTTGGGGTTTTACAGGAAGATATGTGAAAAAGGAGATCGAGAGAAATGACACTGAAAATTGTTGTGAATGCTTCATCCATTCGATTTAGATACTTGGATTTTTCTATGGATGATGTCGGTTCTGTCTTTGTATTCATGGTTAACCTATACAATCCTCTACTTCAAATATGCATGAACATATTCTCCTTCCATGCAAATAAGTTTTAAGGTGTAAGAATGAATTCTTTTGGGAATTCCATTTTTCCGTTGTCTTCAATCTTTGGTCCCTGCAAAAAATAATTTGGTGTATATTTTTCTTAACATTCTGTCAGCTCTGATACCATGTAAATGTGTTGAAACTGCACAAAATAGATCTATCTAGAAAATACCACACACATTTGCAGAGAGAAATTGAGAAAGAAGAAGCAAGAGAGAAAGAATGGAAGAATTCTCATTAATCGTAATGAATAATGAATAATTTACACATGATATACTCTGTATAATTCAACCAATGCACACTGGAGGTGAATCTAATGTGCCATATTGGTGCTCTAGAGTGATCTGGACACACACCAACAGATACAAGAGTGAACTTCCACCTAGTCTAGTCTCTTAGACAGTTACGAGAGTGAACTGCCACCTAGCTGAGTTAACTAGTCTACCAATCTTCAGTTAACTGATTGAAACAAAGTGAAGTGAGGAGGAGATTAGGGAATCATGGGTAATGCACTAGTCTGGTGATGATCCCAAGGAAAATGTGCATTATCTGGTGATGATCCCAATGTTGCATGGTGAAAAAACCAATGCAACATCTAGACTCCACTAAACTAGTCAAACATAAGAGAATATTCTCCCTAAACTTTAAGAGACTGGATAAAGACTAATAAACATAGGAAAAATAAATCCTACGTGTGTGTGAAGTAACTCCAACATGTTTGGTGTGGACCTCCTTGTATTCTTCTTCTTCTTTATTTTACTAATTAGTGTGTTGTTGTCTCTGAGTGCAAGTGTGGGATGAGTTTCCAAACTCTCCTTATCTTCGCTCTCCTTAAATCTACCACAAGGCTGAGGTGGTGGTGATATTTTGTCACTTATTGTTGTTGCTCCTTCTCTTGATGAGAAAGATAACTCTGGCATGCCAGTTTCCTTCACAAAAATGGTCTTCATGGTGATGGAACTTTCACTTATTCCATCATAGCCAAAGCCTTGATGCTTGGCCCAGGGTGTGACTACAATGGGGGTCAACATGCCTTGTCTCCTCTTGCCTAGACCTTGTCCATCATAGCCCAATTTTTTAGGAGTTTAGAGCCAATACCCATGGTATGCTTCTCGAATTCACCAAGTTTCTCTTGAGATATGCCTATGGAAGGTGAGCTTACCAAGGTGGTCACAGTCATGGTGCTAACATCGGCAGTGGAAATGGAAGGTTTCCTTGCTCCTCCATTCTCTTTGATAGATGCTTGAATACTTTCCAAGGCCTGCTCCTTATTTGCTAACTCTTGTTGCAGTTATGTGAACCTATCCTCTTTCCATTTATCCATCTAGATGACCTTCTCACCAAGGTATACAAGTTGTGCTTTGTGCTTGTCCCAATATGTTACGATTGTCATGAGGGATACTTGGAATTCTTAAAACTTATTCTTGAACATATGAACCTTTTTCAATTGCTCATTCTCCTCTCAAAGATGTGAATTGTTAGCCCTTAATTCTTCCAACTTGTCTATGCTTTCTTTAACCATGTTGTGGTCTACACTATTTTGTTCAAAGTATTGGAAGTTGTGTCTTTGTCAAGGATGCAACTTCTCTGATACCATCTAGATCTGTACTCGAGGGACTCATATCCCACTCGCTTCACCAACATGGATTTTATGAGGAAATTTAATTTATGATCTCTTTCTCGATCTTATATATGGAGATTTGTCTGCACAAAAGCCACTAAGCCTCTATTCCTTTGTGCTACTCTATAATCTCTCTTCTTTGTCTGTTGCAAAGCCTTTCCCTCCTATGATACAGGTGGAAATTGGTGGCCACCCACTTATTCCATTGGCTCAAAGGATAGTTTTCCATTTTGGCAGTTTTTATACACATTTTCGAGTCCTGAACTTTTGGGGCCATTTTGAGGCCTTAAACAACGTTTTTTGGGGACGAGAATGCCCGGATGATAACAAAAACACCTTGACCATGTCCATAGGAATTTTCTGGTTCAAACAGAATGTGTACTCCTCATCTATATGTTTCCGACGAGGTATTGAGCGCCCCAAAAAAAGATCATATGCAAAAGTTACACCCTTGAAAAGTTGATGTATCAACTACCCCCATAAGGGCCCACAAAGCTTTTGGCGTTTCATCTCCCGGGGTTAGGGTTTTGGATGTTTAGGATTTTCTCAATTATGGTTTATATTAAAAAATTCTTTGGAGCCTCATTGTAATCAAATTATTGTGAATGAGCGTAGTCGACACATCTCTTCTTAGAGATAAGCTACCACCATTCTAGCTAGCTTGTGTGCTTTTGCATTTTACAGTCTTTTGTGTTTTCAGATGGTCATTAATAGAATCTGAGTTTCACTATATTAATGTGTTCCATTCCATATTTATGTGTATTTCATTTTTATATATCTGTTATATTTATGACTTCATATCATTCTCAAAATAATCTGGATCAGTGGTATTAGATCAGTCTGCTCCTTGTCGTTCTTAGTGCATGTCCCTGACAAGGTAAAGGTATAGAGAGTTGGGTCTCGAGATTGTTTCTCTTGAATACAACCTCTCTTGCATGCCCAAGAAACCTCCCGTGGAGGAATAAAAGAGGGATGGTGAGGTAGGATATCCTTTCAAACTGTTGCTCGAGAAATCCCTCATGCGACAGAGGAACTAGATGATGGATAATTTCGCCCATATCCTTCGGCAAATTCCAACAACAATAGAAGCACCTTCAACCAAAAAATCACTTTGGAGGTGTGACATCCTTCAAGGTACAAGTTAAATTTGATATTCCTTTATTTTAAGGCTAGATAGATGCCGACACTTTGGAAAAATGGTTAAGTCTACTAGAGGGTTATTTCTTTGTCCAAAAATTTTCTAACAGTGAAAAAATCACCTTTGCACTTCTTAAGGCCCTTCCCCATGTCAGATATTGGTGGGAGACTCACTGTGAGAAACATGCCAAGGAAGAGTCTGCAATTTTTGGTCCAAGACCCACTTGGATGGATTTTTTTTATTCCCTCAAGGAACAATATTACCCTGTAGGAAATTATGATGACCAATACACGAGATGGACCACATTGCACCAAGAGAGGGGCAAAACGGTGTTGAATTTCACAAATATCTTCCATACCTTGCGCACCAAGATGGGTATCAAAGACTCTAAGGGACATCTAGTCCTAAAATACCGTGGGGCTCTAAATAGGTACATCCAAATCGAAATGGAGTTTCTAGACATCTCATCATTGGGAGACGTTTATCGGTATGTTGTCAAAATTGAGCAGAAATTTAAGCAACAGAACAAGCGGGAGTTCGGGTCTGCAAATACGCAACAACTAAAGTATGGTAAGGGTGTCCCTAAATCCTAGGCCAAAGGAAAAATCAAGGATTCCCAACCCCATGATAACTAGCCCAAGCCATCAACAAAGAAGGATAGTGGGAAGTTGAAGAAGGACACTGGAAATTGGTGCAAATTCCATAAAATTGCTTGGCACAATACTGATGAATGTCACTCCAAATAGTCATTGCTAGCTGAGACGAAATTACCAGGGTCATATTCTGACTCATACTCTTATTCAAAACCAAAAAAGGGAAAGCGTATTATTGATGCAGAACCTAGTGTCACCATTGCTACCATAAAATTGTAGTCAGAGGAACCGGAGGATCCTGAATAAAGGGAGCGCCTCTTCCACTCATAGATGTGGGTAAAGGGGAACCCACTCCATTTCATTGTTGATAGTGGTATCTATAAGAACTTGATCTCAACATAGGTTTTCAAGAGGTTGAACCTAAACATGATGTTGCATCCTCATCCATACACCATTAGTTGTCTCAGCCAAGGGTGGGACATCCGCATCAGCCAACAATGTCACTACGACATCAAACCCTTCATAGATAAGGTATTGTGTGATGTTTCCCCCTTGAATTTTGTGATTTTTTTTTAGGACAACCATATATGTGGAAGTGTCATGCTATTTATGAATGCATGCCCTGTGGTGTCATTATTACTTTGGGAGATCAACTCTATAGGGTACCAGAGGTAGTCCCAAAGGCTGCAGTCTCTTTGATCTCCGCGAAGCAGTGTAGAAAGGTGGTATCTCAAACTAGGAGGTTTGTACTCTTTATGTTTCTATCGGAAGGTGAACGAAAGGTCACTACAACCTTCGAAACCTCTACACGGGTTCTATCTGCACAACAAGGATAGGTGGACAAGATAGTAGAGGAATACAAATACATATTCACCTCGCCTATTGGGGTTCATGTGCACCATCAGGTAAATCACTCAATTAATATGACACTTGACGCTCCTCTGCCTAACGAACCTGTTTATAGGAGTTCTATTATGGAGAATTAATAAATCAAACACCAGATCCAAGAGCTAATTATGTATTGATTATAGATCCCTGAACAAAATCACAGAAAAGAACCGGTACCCAATTCCCTAGATTGATGATCTTCTCGATCAAATCAAGTGATCCAAGTTTTTTGGTAAGATTGATCTGAAGTCGGGATACCACCAGGTGTCGATTGAGCAAATTGATGTGTGGAAGACGACCATCAAGTTTAAAGAAGGTCTCTTTGAGTGGTGTCATGGATTTCGGCTTGTATAATGTCCTGACCACATTCATGCAGATGATGGATGATATATTACGACCATTCAAAAAATTCTTTGCGGTTGTATATTTGGATGACATCCTCATCTTTATAAAAAACTAGGAGGAACATTTAGAGCATATTCAACAGGTCTTGAGCACCCTATGACAACACAAGTTATATGCCAATTTGGAGAAATGTTCCTTTGGCATGTAGAGAATACAATATTTTGGATACATAATGGATGAGCAAGGTGTACATGTGGATCCATCCAAGATCCAAGTCATCCGTGATTGGTCGACCCCAAAGACAATGACCGAGATCTAAAACTTCTTGGGACTCGCCAACTTCTACCACCGGTTTGTGTTGGGGTTCTCTCATATTGCTTGGGCCCTAAACCAGGTGACCAAGGCTGGAGTGAAGGCCAAGTTTGTGTGTTCTGCACCCCAACATAAAGCATTCGAGGATTTGAAATCCTGCCTCTTCTCAGCACCACTCCTTATTCTACCAGATCTGCAACAACCATTTGAGATTGAGACAGATGCTTCAGATTATGGTATCGGTGCAATCCTCACTCAACATGGGAATCCAGTAGCCTATCATAATGAAAATCTATCTGATATTGTTTATAGATACCCCACCTATGAAAAAGAGATGTACTCCATTGTGCAGGCATGTCTATAGTGGAAGCATTACATTATGGGGAAGGAAACATTAATCCACACTAATCATAGGCCTTTGCAATTCATGAAGACACAAGGAAAGTTACAGAATGATTGCCATCAGAGGTGGTCCATGTACCTGCAAAAATTCCACTTGAATATCAAGTACAAGAAGGGTAGCACCAACCATGTCGCAGATTGCCTCAGTCGACCCCCGGTGGAAGCACTAACCACAGTTCTCAATTCCTGTGGATATGAGACATTCAAATGGACACAATTATACAATAATGACTCTAAATTTTATACTACCTATCAAACATTGAGAAAAGGAAAAACAATTCCATACCTTCATCTCTGGGATGGATTGCTATGCCATCTGATTCATCTTTGTGTTCCTTCAAGTGAGCATGCAAAGATAATATGGGAAGCTCATTATAGCCGGGAACTGAGACATTTTGGTGTAGAGAAAATAATGGCAGTACTGTAAAATCATTTTTATTAGCCAAATATTCAACAAGATGTTTGCAAGTAAAACAGATCATGCATTGTCTGTGCCATTGCTAAGCCCACCATCAAGAAACAGAGGCTATACACCCCTCTACCTACTCTGGATAGGCCCTGGGATTCCATATCCATGGACTACATGTCCGGTATTCCTTTAACCAAGCATGGGAATGACTCTGTCTTCGTGTTTGTTGATCGATTCTATAAGATGGAAGTTTTGACACCCTACAAGAAGAGCATCATAGTTGAGGCCACCTCCACTATCTTCTTTACACATGTTTGGGTTCATTTTGGGATTCCACATACTATTATCTTCGATCAAGACATTAGGTTCCCGAGATTTTTTTTTTCCAACTTATGGTCGATGATGGACACCAAGCTAACCAAGTCGACAACCTTCCACCCACAGACTGATGGAAAAATAGAGGTAGTCAACATGATGATTGTCCATATCCCAAGGATGTACAATTCCAAACATCCATGCACATGGGATGAAACTCTTCCTTATGTTCAACATAGCTACAACATATCCCTCCATAGCTCTATTGGCCATATCCCTTTTCAGGTGTGCTTGGGTTCCAACTATTGGCCCCCATTGACATAGCTCTTCCCATTGCATGTGCACAGGAAGAGTCCTCCCATGCTTAGACCGAGGCTGATCGGGTAGACAAATTTTTTGAGTGCATACAACACATCCAACAACAAGTTCATGATATTGTGCAGAAATCCAATTCCAAGTACAAGCAGTGCCACGATCAACATCAAGTACCACACAAGTTTCAGGTGGGAGATAAGTTGTGGTTTCACTTGAAAAAATAGCACCTCACACAACCCCATTGGAAGAAAATATCACTCCTATATGGGCCTTACATCATCACTTAGGTGGTGGGTGAGAATTCTTTTGAATTAAGTATTCCTCATTTCCTTGGATTGCACCTAGTATTTAATGTGGAAATGCTTCGATCATATTTTCCACCTCTCCTGGACGCTTTAGACGTAGCTGAGAAATTGGCCCCTACAAAAATCAATCATGAATGATTTAAATAGGTGACATTTGATCGAAACATGGACACCAAGAAAAATGATACCCACCAACAGATCATCCAACTCTATCGGGTCATAAAAGCAGGGCAATTTCTTCATAAGGGAAAGTGGCTCACTAAGAGTTAGATTCAACAGCAATTTCCCTATATGATGGAGGAAATTGACGCAATGGAGACCATTTCTTCTTAAGGGGGGAGGAATTATCTAGGTGGAAATTGGTGGCCACCCACCTATTCCACTGGCACAAAGCATAGTTTTCCATTTTCACATTTTTTCTACACTTTTTCGGGTCTTGAACTTCTGGGGCCATTTTGAGGCCTTAAATAATGCCAAAAATATAATTGAAGGCATGATCTAGGTCAAATGGAATGTGTACTCCTCAGATAGACCTTTCCAATGAGGTATTGATCACTCCAAAAAGATATTGTATGAAAAATTTACACCCTCGGAAAGTTGACGTAGTAGCTACCCCCATTAGGGCCCACAAACCTTTTGGAGTTTCATCTCATGGGGTTATGGTTTTATAAATTATGGTTTATGTTAAAAATTCCTTTGGAGCCTCATTGTAATCATCTTCTTGTGAATGATCATAGCCGACACATCTCTTCTTAGAGATAAGCTACCACAATTCTAGCTAACCTGTGTGATTTTGCATTTTATAGTCTTTTGTATTTTCATACGGTCATTAATAAAATCCGAGTTTCACTGTATTATTGTGTTCCATTCCATATCTCTATGTGGTTCCTTGTTATATATATTTTATATTTCTTCCTTCATATCGTTCTCAAAATAATTTGGATCATCCTGGTACCCTGCACACCATAACCACCTAGGGACCCCTCTGTTTCTAGGATTTTCTACACACAAGAAACCAATTGTCAATGCAGTGATAAATTATATGTTCTCAAGGAGCCATCCGATCTTGAGATTCTCATCTAAATAATATTTTTTCCAATGGCATGTAAATCTACGCATCAATCAATTACCAAGTCAAACCCTTGTTCGCTAAGCTAGATGAATCAACCAGGAGATAACTTGATCGACCACAATGAAATTCTAGTCGATGAGCAATGAAGTCAGCCAAAGAAAGAAGGGGAAAAACAACCCAACGGAATAAATCGACCAGCAGTGAAGAAAATTTACTCGACAGGCGATTAGGTTGGTTGGTAGTGGAGATAAATTCTCAGAGAGTGAATTGGGTAACCATCGGTGAACATAAATGTTTGAAGGGTGAATTTGGGAAACCAACATCGAGGGAAAACATTCTAGCAACTATGAAAACGCCCAACATCATCTAAATTATCCCAACATCTTCTAAATATGCCTAGAAACCTCTATATATTCCTAAGCTTATAGGAATTCACCCTACAACTTCTAAATATGCCCGAGCTATTAGGAAACTACCCAACCACATTTAAAAAACACCCAAAAAAATTTAAAACATTGAGAAATCTCTAAAAAAACGCTCCACAAATTTCTAGCTCATCCCAACAAGCAAAATTCAACCAAGCTGAGTAAATTTGACCAACAATGGAGATAATCCAACCCGTCAGATGTCAAGTTGACCGGATAATGAGTCAGCCAAAACGGTGAGTCAACCCGGTAAGAAATTGACCGATAAGGGATTGAGTTGACCAAGAAAAGCAAAGTCGAGTTCTATTTTAACATGCGTCGACTAGATAAGTGTTAAATCAACCCAGACAAAGATAAATCGACTTGGCAAAATAAATTCAGTTGTGGGAGTGAAATTACTATTCGAATGAGTAAGATAGTTCACCCAAAAAGTAATTTTTTTCCTAGAAAGGTTTACAAATGTCCAGGGACATTTAGGAACTACCTCGATAAGGTAACTTCGCCCCAACAATTACATACTTTTACCTAATAGTATTCTAGTCAACAAGAGGGAGTTAAGTTGACTGGAAAGTGAGGGGATTGACTAGCAATGAAAGTTAACCAACTAGGGAAACAATTCAACTTCCCAGATAGAGATAATTATGGTCCCGGTAAATAAAAATGCTCAATCAATTTAATCAAAATCCTGGGAAATATAAATTAGACCAACAAACAAGTTTCAATAACCATCGGTCTTTGACTTCGATGAAAAGTGGACAATGGAAATTTGAGAGTGGTCATGGTTCTTCATTTTCATTAAAATTCAATTACATGCAACAATTAAGATAAATACATGGGAATATATTTCTCGTCTCGTAAATGAAGTAAACAACGAACTAATGATCAACATAATGAAATAAAACACAACCAGTCACCAGTGAACTAAGATGTTTTGCATTGGAAACCCAAACGGGAAAAACCAGCTTCAAATGGGGCTCAATATTTTCATTATGGAAATCTATGGTTACAATGCATTATTGGCCTCCTCTTCTTGTTTCCCTCCTGGCCCAAAACACCCATTGCAATGGAGAGAGAGGGAATAAATAGGGAGAAATGGAGGGTAGTGGGAAGGCCAACAAACCTAACCCTTCATTTCCCCTTCCTCGACCTTACCCTCTATTTAATTTAATTTTTCATTTTTCTCTCATGTTCTCATTTTTTTGTCCTATTAGAATTTCAAATTTACATTGCTTTACAAAGTACAAGTTTTGAGTCTTACACCTATTTGTCGGTCTGGATCCATTTTTTTATCATGAATGCCACTTTTTTCTTTCATCCAATTTACATTTTTTTAAATAAATTGTAAATAAAAGAACTCATATTTGTAAAAGAAAATACCTTCCTTCTTTAACTATTACGATGGATGACTAGAAAATATATAAGTTTCTAAATGATCATGTTGCAAACCTTAAATTAATTATTGCTAGATATCAAGAAGTGCATATTTAGTACCCCATTCAATGTTTTGTTGGGTCATATAGTGTTAAGGAAGCATGTTAGTTGATCCAACCAAAATTTTGGTAATTTTCAACTTACTTGCACCTAGAATTGTATTGGCATTGTGGTCTACATTGGGACATATAGGGTATTACCGAAAATTTATCAAAGACTACACATAATTGATAATATTGATGGATGACTTTCTATGTAAGGGCCTACCATTTTTCTGGAAAATAACCTAAGAGGCAGTGTTCATAGATTTGAAGCAATAGATGATAACTATGTCGATCCTCCTTTTCCCTAATTGGGGTAAGATATTTCATGTACATGTGGATGCCTCTGGAATAGAATTAGAATCATTAGCATAATTACACTACTATAGAATTAGAATTCTTGGCAATGGTGTATGCAATCCATAATTTCCAACATTATATCCTTCGTCATTCATTTAATTTTTTCACATATCACTTAGTGTTAAAATATTTGGTCCATGATCCAATACTAGAGTGGTGTATCTATCATTGGTTGTTATTATTTCAAGAGTTTGATTTTGAAGTGGTTGTGAATCCAAGGAAGCCTAACGTTGGGATTGATCATCTCTCTTAGGTACAACATGGGAAAATCATTGGGACAATTGATGAACTTCCTAAAGCTGATATATTTCACATGAAAATCATTTGGAGATCTTTGTAGACATCATTAAATTTATCAATTTAGGTTTAGTGTTGAAGTATTATGTTCTGTGAAAATGAAGATAGCTAGTGGTATGCACGAAAAAATATCAATTAATTGCAAAATAGTTGTAAAGTTGGTAGCATATGGGATTTTGTAGATATTCTTGATGGATCCTTAGTGTCCAATAGTATTGTGGGAATCCCTTGATGGATAGGGTGGTGGAAACTATGGAGGGAAGGAAACTACACAAAAGGTGTGGTGTGTAGGGATTTGGTGGAAGACTTTATTTACAAATGTCGTGAAGTATGCTAAGTAGTATGATGTTTGCTAATGTGTGGGATGAGCCTCAATGATGGATTAAATATTTGTAATGTACTTAGGGAGGATAATATGGGGTACTTAGGGAGGTACCTAAAGGGACAATGAATGTAATGTGGCCATAATCATGGAATAGGCCCACTTGGTAGTTGATGGGTAATAAATAGGACCACTATGTAGTTAAGAGGAAATAATATAATAATAAGAGGTAGTCTAGAATAGACCCCTAGGAATAATCATGAGAAAGCATAAATACATATAAGTATCATTGTATTGGATATATTTTGGATGTTGGATGTATTGTTTTGTAGCAAGCATGGTTGGTGGAGTGATTCCTTTCAGAAGGAGTATTTGATGGTCTTCTCTATATTAGTATGTCTATTATTGTGTGGAATGCATTTGACATTTTTGAATTTTAAGCATTTATTTATGAAATTAAGAGATATATTTTATATTTGATCTATCAAGGTTTTACTACAAGTGGTATTAGACCTATTTCTTGGGCCAAAAAATGGATTTTTTTTGTATATATTTTTCAATGGAAAAAGAGGATGTCAACATTTAGATCAATTTCCGAAACTTTTATGTAGAATTTGAAGAATCTAGATGTATATTTTTTTTTAAATTCCCCAAATTGAACTCCAAGAAGTGGAGTTATCACTATATTTTTTTTGTTTTCTAGTTTTTCCTTGACCTTCGGGATTATCCTGTGGCTTGAGAAACCATGACTTAGGGGCATCTAAGACATCAAAATCACACGAGGATCAAACTTGGCTTTAGCCACACCAACCCTTAACATGGCGAGATTTTTTGTCCCCGCGACTTTCGAACCAGTGACTTAACATCACAGAGTGCCTTAAAAACACACTCTCTCACCAACTATCCTACACCTTAGGGATGAGTTATCATTAATTTAAAATCAATTATTTTAGGTTTTTTTTTGGTGACAACCATGTGGTTTGCAAATCAAATATATTTTGATAGAGTGCCCATATTTCATTCAAACCAGTGCTAGTAGATGCATAGTGGCCACGAAATTTCATAATTGTGGTCATAATAGCCAATTGTTGGCACAGGGTCAGACCCATGGTTCATCTCTAATAGTGCACCAACAATCCCTAACTACTGGCCCTTTTGGCAACACCTGCAAAGCAGATGTAGTCTCACCCGAAGTAGCAATAGGGGGTTGCAGGACACATGTGTCTACAACCAGAGGAAATGCAAGTGGAATCAAGGCAACCACACACGAAGATCAGATTATTCTTTCCAAGCATAAACCTACTTCACACAGTTATATATCAGATCTAACATACTAATGCATCATCAAAGTAACAGAGTAAAGAAAACAACATCAATCACACACAACAATAGGATATACGTGGTTCACCCTCTCCCTAGGGCTACATCCACAGAACTGTGCTTTATAATATATTATGTGAAATCTTAAAATTCTATCTGCGCTCTTAGATTTCAAATATTCTCTCCTTCTCTCTTCTCTCTATCTCCCTTCCCGATGCACCCAGCTGCATGGTTGATCTTCACACCCAGCTGGAGATCTTACAACACAAACTTCTCTCTCAATAACAACAATCAATCATCATACATAATCTCTCCTTGTCTCTCTAACCCATCCCAGGTCCTCTTGAACTTTATTTATATATTACAATAGCTCATCGACAGCCTTAGGCTGAAGCCTAGGTGTCCAAAACCCTAGATACCAAAACCCTAGGTGTCTAAAACCCTAGGTCAACTTGAACCGTGTTTTCAGGGCTTCGCCAGACTGTATTTCCTTCCTTCCCATGAGGTTCTCCAAAGCATCTACCAGTGGATTTTTCCGCTTGCTGAGTTTTCTATGATCCACCTTCCTTGTTGATCTCTCTTCCTCGATCTCCTCATCGAATGAATTTATTTCTCGGACTTTGCTCCATCTGTTTTGCTTCTTTAACCACTTCGACCTGATCTCAGTCAACCTTCCTTTCGCGTAGTTCACATTTCACTTTTTCTTCCATAATATTTTCTTCCTTCCATAACCAAGGGCCAATAGGCCCCCAACACTCACCTGTGACTCATCCCGAGGCACTCTGATCTGAATCTTCTATTGTACCTCGACTTCAGACTGCGCAGTGCAGCCTGTGCTTCTTTCTCTGGTCCTCCACCCTATGTGTAGATTGTATTTCTTGTGTCTAGTACCCAGTCTCAACTTCAACTGGTACCTAGACCCTTCTCCTTCTATTTTTATCGAGAGCTGCGAGGCACCTGGTTTTCATAGTACAATTTAAACCGACTCCCATTCACCAATCCTTCCTTCCACTCTCCATTCAAAGTCTTCAGCTGTGCAACTCCTCCTTCTGTAACATAGGAAACCTCATATGTCCCCAACCAATGTGTTATGAACTTCTCTGGGTGCTTCATGAACTTGCTATCATACACCAATACCAAATCTCCTTGCTTAAATTCTTTCTTCAATAAATCTATCTTCAATAAATCGTGCAATAAATCTATCTTCTTCTAGTTCAACCAATTGTGAAAGCCTCTATTGAACAACCCTAGTGTCATTCATATCTGTAAAGGCTGCAATTCTTAAGCTAGGAACTAAATATTCCATGGGTACAACTGCTTCTAAACCATAAACCAACTTAAAGGGGGGTTTCATTTTCAGCTTCTTACAAGTAGTTCTATAGGCCCATAACATTGTTGGTACTCTCAAATCCCAGTCATCTCTATTTACACTGCAAATCTTCGTCAGCACTGTCTCCAAGATCTTGTTGAAATCTTTGACTGTACCATTCGCCTGTGGGTGGTAGGGGGTGCTCTTCTGATGGTGAACTTCAAATTCCTGATTCAAGGCTTCAATAGTATTATTAATAAAATGTGTACCTTGATCACTCATGAGGATATGTGGGCATCCAAACCTGGTTATGATATCATCAAATATAAAACGTACAGCTGTAGTTGCACTATAGTCCTTAACCTCTCCTGCTTTTGCCCATCTAGTCAAATACTCTGTCACAGTGATGATGTATCTGGCTCCTGTGTCCTTCCCTGGTGGGTTTATAGGTCCCACGAAGTCAATGGCCCATTTCTCAAATGCCTGTAAAGTTAGTTGGGGTGCAAACAGAATTTCATCTCTTCTGGAAGGTTTCCAAACTCGTTGGCATACATCGCAGGCTCTGTAGTATTCTTTAGCATCCCTCTGTAAAGTGGGCCACCAAAGGTCGGCTCTAAGAACCTTCTACATTGTGGTTTTTCTTACGTAGTGTCCTCTTGCAATGCCTTCATGAGCTTCCGCTAAAATCATTGGTTGTTCTTCCTCCATAACACATCTTCTCAGGATCTCATAAGGTCCCATCTTATATAGTTGTCCAGCTATAAGCGAAAAATCTGCAGCGCACACTACCATCTATTTCTTCTGAATGACTATGTATTCACGAGGTGCTATTCCTGTTGATAGGAACTGAACTATCTTTGTGAAGTGATCATCAACCTTTCTAATGGCCAGCAACTGTGCATATGACAATGTATCCTCCAAACTAGTAGGTTCCTCTCCATGTTCCAACCTAGACAAGTGGTCGGGTTGTTTCTTCATCCTTCCTGGCTTTACCACAATTTCAAAATCATATTCCTGAAATAACAGAAGCCATCTGCATATCCTTCCCCCCAAAACTGGCTTGTTGACTAGGTATTTCAATGCAGAGTGATCAGTGAACATCTTAAAGTGTCCTCCTAACAAGTAATGGTGAAACTTCTGCAACGCATACACCATGGATAAACCTTCTCTCTCGGTGGTGGTGTAATTTATCTCAGCTGTTGAGAGCTTCCTGCTAGCAAAAGATAACGGGTGGTCAATATCTCCTACTCTTGGTTGTGCTAACACTGCTCCTAGTGAAATAGAAGATGCATCAACATGCACATGAAATTCCTTGCTCAAATCTAGAAAAACCAGAATAGGCGCAGTAACCATTTTCTGTTTTAGTGTGTCGAAGCTCTGCTGACATTCTTCCGTCCATTGAAACTGAAAATGTTTATTCAAAATATTCTCCATAGGTGTTGTAATATGTGCATATCCCTTAATGAAGTTCTTGTAGTATCCAGTATGTCCCAGTGCAGTGTGCCGCTGTTTGACTGAAGTAGGAGGGGGTAAATCGACAATAATGGAAATCTTAGATGGATCTACCAGTAACCCCTGCTTACACACAATATGGCCCAGTAGCACTCAAAAGGGTGAAAAGAAGATGCATTTCTTTAGGTTCAGGGAAATCTGAAATTGCCTGCATTTATCCAACATTAGTCTTAAGCATTCAATATGGTTTTGTAATAAGTTAAAAATAGTCCAATCATCAAAATTTGCTTCCAAAAATTTATGTAAAAACTCCTTGAATGCTTCAACCACCACCCTAGAAAAGATGGTTGGTGCATTCTTCAATCCAAAAGGCATCACTGTGTATTGGTAGGATCCCCATTATGTTGCAATCATGGTCTTATGGCGATCTTCCTTGGCAATCCTGATCTGATGGTATCCTGAAAAGCCATCGGTGAAGGATTAGACTTCCTGTCCTCCCACGTTATCTAACACTTTGTCAGTAAATGGTGTAGGGAATGGATCATGTAGACATGCATCATTCAACTTCCTGAGATCTACACAGATTCTGATCTCACCTATTTTCTTATCCTAAACCACCAGAGGGTTAATCCAGTCTGATTCTTCAACAGGTTCTATGATTCCTGCTTCCAACATTCTATCTAATTCAATCTTCACTTTCTCCTTATATTTAGGGTTCAATTTGTAGGGTCTTTGTTTAACTGGCCTTGCATATGGCTTCAAGGGGATCTTCATCTCTCCCATGGGCCCTTTAATGCCCTTCATATCAATGAACTTGGTTGGAAACAAGTCCTGATATTCATGCAGTAACTCTGTGATATTATCAATAGTGGCATCATCCCAATAATCTCCAACATTAGCAAGCTTAGGTGCTTGCATTGTTCCAATATTAACTTTCTTGATTTCGATTGGTTGTCCAATAAAAGGTAGTTTGACTCATGGTCCTTCTATGTCTCATTGTCCTTCCGTTTCTGCGATGTTAACATTCCTAGGATCATCGTCTTCATCGATGTTGATATTGTAACATCCTTGCAATTTTTGAAGAGGTGCAGTCCATTCATCCTCTTCTTTCTCTACAGGGAGGCTACGTGATTCCTCAAATACTTTATGTCTTACAATCTGTAAAGCTTGATCTACCAGAGGGTTTTTACTTTCAAATAAAAATGTAGCTACAAAATTATGAGTCATACCTTGCCAATCTGCAGTGGTGAGACGCAGTTCCGCTTGAAGGTACTAGTTGATAGGCGTTGTGTCTAGAGTATTGATGAATTTATGCACCCACTGTTCTTGAGGAATGCAGCTCCAGGCCTCCTCACAACCTCTCACATAGTCTTTCGAACAATTTTGACCTGTGTACCTAACTTCACATCCTTTGACTTGTTCTGAAAAGCGCATTGTCATCAAAGTGTGAAATTGTATCCAGTTCACGATGTTCCTTTTTTGTGTTCCCTGCCATCTTGTTCGAGTAGCTTTCAAAGCCTCATCCACTGCCAACAGTCTCTGTTGTGCTGGTACAGTTTCTTCAAATTCCAATAATAAAGTTTCTAAGTTATTCAAACCATCAAAGGTGGGTAAATTACTTACTGTTGTGTCAATCCAGTGAACTTCTCTAGTCAGTCTAGCATATCTCCGTGTAGATACTTCATACATTTTATTCTGTCAGTTCTCCAGTGCTTCTTCTGAGTTTGATGAACATGCGTTGTCACTTCTCTAGCTTAAATTCCCATCCGATGTAGGATTAATGTAATCATGTTGTCTTGCAGTCAGTTTGTATATGTTCTCCAACATATATGTGTGGTCTTCTTATGTTATGGGCTCTTTGTATATGGGACCTTCATCAGGATCCAAAGGTGAAATGACCTTAAGGCCATCACCTTCAAACTTCATTCTTCTTTTCTTCAAGTCAACAACAGTAGAATTGTTGAAAGCCCAGTCAATTCCTAACAACGCGGGGTAAGGACAAGTATCATCGACTATCTCAATCATCTCGAAGTCCACAAATGTTCTGACCCCATCGATGTCCATAGGGACATGTTCCAGTATTCCGAAGGGGATCACAACCTGTTGATTGGCCATCCTAAGCTTGATGGGGGAATATATCAACTTAGGTTTTCCCATTAGTGCCCAGGTCTGCTTCGACATCACATTGACCTCCGACCCTAAGTCGAGGACCACATAATCTATATTATAATCTCCAATATGAGCATTCATATGTAGCTCCTTATTTGTCCTTCTCTTTTAGGATAGTTGATGTACTTCTTTATTCAGTAGAGGATCTACCTTTCCTAGCTCATACTGTCTGATCAAGTTTTGTAGCTCTTGTACAATTCTCTCATCCTTTATCAAATTAATGAAAGTGCATAAGAATTCCATGAGTCTTCTTACCTCTTTTCCTTCTTTAGGCGAAGCAGAGTGATCAAAGTCCAGGGGCATTCCACATTATCTCACTTCTGGTTGTGCCTGTGATGAAGAAGCCCAATCTCTTCTAAACTCTTTTCTTGCCTCTTCAAATGTCTACTTCTCTCTCTTTGGATCAAACTCTTGTGTCTTCTATGCAACTTTTATGATTCCTAATTGTTTTGTAGTCTTCCATGGAGTCACCCTGTATTCTCCTGTATCAGCGCCTCCTCTAGTGATAACAATGACTCCGGGATATTCTCTGCGAGGTTCTGTTGTGATTAGATGTACTTGTTGGTTCCCTCCTCATCTTTCTTGAAGTTTGGCTAACAACGCAGGACAATCTTCTATGACATGTTCAAATGAACTGTAGTAACTGAAAGTGGTACAAGGGTTTTGACAGTCCCTTTCCAAATGACCTGGTTGTGTGAAATTATAACAAATGATCTGACCTTGACCTCGACCCATACCTCCTCCTCGTCCACTTCCTCTGAATCCATCGCGAGGGTTGAAGTTTCCTCTTCATGGGGAATTATACTGCGTAGTGTTCCCTTCTTGTTGTACTTCTCCTTGAATTTTGTAGATATCCCTTGATCTTTCATGCATGAGGTCATAGGCCCTACAATCCCTATCATCATGCCATACTGACTTACAGAACATGCAATACAGATTTGTGGGTTTCTGAACATATTTTTTCATGTAGTAGAATTCACCAGGGCGATGTTTATTTCTACATACCTCACACCAAGGTAGATTAACTTGCTTCAAAGGGCTCAGAGCTCCAGAAGTAAGGTATTCGTGAAATAGGGGAAAATGCTCCTTGTCATGTCCTTTTGAATTGCATCTAATGCACTAGATGTCTTATCTCTTATATTTTCCCTTATCTTTTTTCATATCTTTGACCTGCAATGATAAGCTAGTTAGCTGACTCAATATTTGACTCATACCTGAGATGGATTTTTCCATAAGAGTCGATTAAAGTTTCATGGTGATATCCAACGCCTCAGTCTGTGAAGCAATATTCTATTGCATCAGAGGGACTCTGATGTGTGATAGGAGGGAAGCAATGAACCATTCTTTGTTCTGCTCGTCTAGGATCTGAAAACTCAAATGACCTGTCAAGGTCTTAAACCTCTGATCAAACTTCCAAACAGGTTCAACTACTTTCTGCTTGATTTCTTTCAACTTTGTGGTGCACTGTGACTCCAACTTGGGTTTCTTGAATTCAACAATCAACACAGTCTTAATCTCATTTAGCGGTTTCGGCTGGACATCTCCTTGGACGAACTTCATGTACTAGCTCAGTGCGCAGTCTCTCAGGGTAGTACTAAAATGAGCTCGTTTGACAACTTCTTCGGTGACATTCTTAATACTCCACACAGCTTCACATAGAAACCAGTGCTGATCATGATCTTCAGATCCATTTCCTCTAAAAGTGGGTAACCTCATCTCATATGCCATAGATCTTCCTAGGTTTCCTGACCGAGTGTGTAATGAACCACTTGTACCAATGCTCTGAGCGCTCTGATAAATTAGGTTACTCTAGTTACTTAATGTTGTTAAAACAACATGGGGCGTAATGGCACTTACTTCAACAGTCTCCACAGTCCCTGAAGTTTTTGACTCTTCTCGGCGAGGCTCTTTAGTCTTCTCTTCTTCTGCCCTAACAGACT
The DNA here is from genome assembly GCA_009831015.1 of Picea engelmannii. Classification (NCBI taxonomy): domain Eukaryota; kingdom Viridiplantae; phylum Streptophyta; class Pinopsida; order Pinales; family Pinaceae; genus Picea; species Picea engelmannii. The sequence continues at coordinate 864,707 of ML779493.1, read as the reverse complement.
CTGAATTTTCCTCATTCAACAACTCTTCTTATTCACCACTGTAGAACCCTTCTTCCTATGTTGGTTTGTGATTCTGCTAAAAAAAATTCACTAGAGAAACTTCTCTAAAGGTCCTCCCACTGCACGTGTGTCCGACCTCTGTGTCGTTGTCGTTGTCTGAATTCTTGAACATTATCTTTTTCAATTGGAACCACTATTGTATCTTCAATATGTTCTTCTCATGCAATAGCATCTTTATCTTCAACTTCAATAAGTATAAAAAATTTCCTCTATGTCCCTTAAAGAAATATCTCTCTGCTTGTCTATATGATTCTACCCTATCAATAACAAACTCTGTGATATACCATCCAATGGTACTATCAAACCAGTGATCTACTACTCTCGACACGACATTATCAACTCTCTTGACCTTCTTGATCAACGTCGACGTCCAAACCATAGGCAGTCTAGATCTGATTTGAAGCTGGGTATCTACTAGTCTAACCAGCTACTCGTATAGCTCCTTATGAATGCCTCCAAAGAAAATCTTGTGTATATAAGTAAAGATATACCTTCCCAACTAGTCTTTTGTGCTAATATTAGGTTTCTTATTCTGATATTCTGTGAATTCCTTCTCTTGTTCTTCTATCCACTTCTGAATCTTTGTCTTCGATGGAAACCACCTTGGCATTCCCTCAAGAATATCCTGGTCCCGACAATGGAACCATTTGTTGGCACATGGGTAGACCCAGGGTTCAGCTCTAATAGCTCACTAACAAGCCCTAACTACTATCCCTTTCAGCAACACCTGCGAAGAAGATGCAATCTCACCCGAAGTAGCAATAGGGGATTGCAGGACACATGTGTCTACAAACAGAGGGAATGCAAGTGGAATCAAGGCAACCACACACGGAGATCATATTATTATTTCCAAGCATAAACATACTTTGCAGAGTTATATATTAGATCTAACATACCAATGCATCATCAAAGTAACAGAGTAAAGAACACAACATCAATCACACACAACAATAGGATATGTGTGGTTCACCCCCTCCTTAGGGCTACGTCCACAGAACTGTGCTTTATAATATATTAGGCTAAAGATTATAGTTATATCTGTGATCTTAGCTTAAAAATCTTATCTCTTTCTCTCTTCTCTCTGTCTCCCTTCCCTATGCACCCAGCTACAAGGTTGATCTTCACACCCAGCTAGAGATCTTACAACACAAACTTCTCTCTCAATAACAACAATCAATCATCATACATAATATCTCCTTGTCTCTCTAACCCATCCCACGTCCTCTTGACCTTTATTTATATATTTCAATAGCTCACTGACAGCCTTAGGCCAAAGCCTAGGTGTCCAAAACCCTAGATACCAAAAACCTAGGTGTCTAAAACCCTATGTCAACTTGACCCGTGTTTTCAGGGCTTCGCCAGCCTATCTTTCCTTCCTTCCCACGAGGTTCTCCAAAGAATCTACTGGTGGTTTTTTCCACTTGCTGAGTTGTCCACAATCCATCTTCCTTGTTGATCTGTCTTCCTCGATATCCTCATCCAACGGCTTGCTTTCTCGGACTTCATTCCATCTGTTCTGCTTCTTTAACCACTTCGACCTGATCTCAATCAACCTTCCTTTCGCGTAGTTCACGTTTCACCTTTTCTTCTGTAATATTCGCTTCCTTCAATAACCAAGGGCCAACACCAATCATAGAAGTATTCTAGAAGTTATGATCATTTTATATTAGCCTCCTCAAACTCTAGTTGCATAAAGGAACTCCATTGAAAAGTAAGCGACTTCCTTTAAAACCTTAGTTCTATTTTTGGCTTTTCACAAGGAAGATGTATTTTACAAGGCAATTTGGTTGTTCTAGTATTGATGAATATACAAAATGGATGAAGTCAAACTATACAATGAGTTGGAAGTTAATATGTATACTCATCTAAGTGATGAAGCACTCACATGGGCGTAGATCATTTAACTTATTGAAAATATTCAAAAGTCCAGATGAAGAATATGAAAGAGTATTTTTAGATAGTTGGTCCCACATTGTGAAGAAGGATAAAAAGGGCACTAAGGGTTTATTTTCATGTGACAACTTCCAATTACAGGTTCATGGATGTATTCAATAGGAATATGTTATTATTTCTATAAACCCTAGTAGTAAGCATAATTTCATCAATGTTAATTTGGATAAAAGATCGGAAATTCCCACAAAACAAATTCAAAGCACACAAGTTGAGGGTGAGAATGTTCAAATTTTAAAATATTTGAATATTACCATGGATAAGTATGTGTTTCATTAAAAAATTCATGTTATAAATAAGGATGGTGTGGATATTGTTTTTGGATAGCCTTGGATGGACTCAGTTGGTACAATTAATATTAACATGCCAAAGAAGTTTTTGAAGCTTTGGTACAAGAAAAAGAAAATTACATTGTATGATATTTCTTCTACTAAACAAGAAAGGCCCAAGTGGGCTCTTGAATAAGTCATTACAAGGAAACCAATTGTAGTACCTACTAACAGATCAGATGAAGAGTATGAGCTTGAATCAGAAGATTATCCTATGGAAGCACATGAAGAAAATCCCCAAGAAGGGAATACAAATGAAAAAGAAGATAAGGAGCTAAATTACTCAAAGGAACCACTTGTTGAAGAGTCCAAGAAAGAAGAACCAATAGCTAAGGTTGAATCAGAAGAAGAGCCTAAAAAATCACATGAATAAAATCCCCAGAAGGGTATAAAAAGGAATAAGAAGTTATGGAGATAAATGATTGTTTGTAATGACTCAGAAGTTGCCTTTAACTGGCGAAAAAGTGGAGACTATGAAGAGTCCACATGGTAGTGCGCAATGCTATGCATATGCAATGGGGTTGACACAAATTTGAAGGATATAATAAATTTTGACAATACAATTGGCATGGTGAACTTTGTGTGACAACTAGAAGAACATATTGTGCTTATGTAAAGGAATGTTGTGTTGGATATTTCTTTAGCAGATTCCCCCATGCAGTGGTGGGTGACACATAAGAAAGTATTTCATTCTTGGAAAATTATGATAGAGGTAATATAGAATCCATTTTGATGGACCTAATTTCTCCACCAATAAACACACATTCATCCATGTCAACCTATTTATGCACCAGTTTGGTGGAACTTTTGACTTACTTGGAAATGTGGATAGCTATGAGAAGCAATGGATGATGCAAGATGTTCTACTCCAACAATGGGTGGATAAATTTGTGCACACTTTAAAACCAATGTTGGGGAACTGGCATCTACAAGTATAAATGGGGCATCATATACACCATTGGCTAGAACTATGGGAAAGGTTTTGTGCTACTTTCCAACTCTAGGGGAGGATACACCGTATGTAGGGGATTTTTGGTGGTTTTAGTGTTTCCCATAGATGGACTACCCTCATTGTCTAACTGTAGGATCCTCAAAGGGGAATCCATATGAGTCTATACCATGGAGGGGAAACCTATATAATTTGATGTTGTTGATGTAGATGATGACAATGTTGACCACACAGAGGATCTTTCACATTCACGGTTCAAGGAAACAAAAGGTCACTCCATAGTGTAGGATATAGAGAATTAGAACAATCATATATTATTGTGATATATTGTGAACGAAGCAAGTTAATATTGGGACCAGAGCTAAGTTGAACTTGCAATGAAATGTTAGTATTGGGATGAGCATATAGTTGCAAATATTGTATCTCTACGCCACAAATATGCATTTTTGTTTCTCTGTAGATTTATCAAGATGAAAGGTGTGTTTGATGAACTAGGTGAAATGAATATTAAATTGAATACTAATAATAGGATGATTAAGAAGATACCATATAGGATGTATTTGCAATACAAGGAGTAGGTCAAATAAGAGATTAATAAGATGTTAGATGTAGGATTGATATTTTTAGTGCAAAAGTTTGATTGGATCAGTTCAATCATGATGTACATGGAAAAAAGACAAGTGGAATTTGTGTGTCACTACATGTGTGTTTATTTTTTCAAAATTAATTAGGCCTATGTACATGACCCATTCCCAACTCCATTTATTGATGAAATCTTGGAAAAGGTGGTAGGAAATGAGGCATGCTCTTTTAAAGATGGCTTCTCATGTTACCATTAGATCTGAATAGTTGAGAAGAATAAGAAGAAAACTATATTTGCTACTAAATGGGGTTCATATGCTTATAATGTAATTCCCTTTGGATTGAATAATTCACCTATAGTCTTCTCTAGGGATGTAGTTATTGCATTCCAGGAATATATTCACAAGTTCATAGCGGTTTTGGAATATATAAGTTTCTAAATGATCATGTTACAAACATCAGGGTAATTATTTCTAAATATCTAGAAGTGCATATTTTGTACCCCATACAATGTTTTGTTGGGTCATATAGTGTTAAGGAAGCATGTTAGTTGATCTAACCAAAATTTTGGTAATTTTCAACTTACTTGCACCCATAATTGTATCGTTGTTGTGGTCTACTTTGGGACATATATGGTATTACCGAAAATTTATCAAAGGCTACACATAATTGATAATATTGATGGAGGACTTGCTATGTAAGAGCCTATCATTTGTCTAGAAAACAACCTATGAGGTAGTGTTCATAGATTTGAAGCAATAGATGATAACTATGTCGATCCTCCTTTTCCTAGATTGGGGTAAGATATTTCATGTCATGTGGATGCCTGTAGAATTACAATAGGAAATTTTTTGGCACAACCAAAGGTAGGAACACTTTACCACCAAGTGTACTTTGCAAGTAGGTAATTATAATGAGCTAAGCATAATTACACTACTATATAATGAAAAGTATTGGCAATGGTGTATGCAATCCGTAATTTCCAACATTATATCCTTCATCTTCCATTTAATTTTTTCACATATCACTTAGTGTTAAAATATTTGGTCCATAATCCAGTACTAGAGTGGTGTATATATCATTGGTTGTTACCATTTCAAGAGTTTGATTTCGAAGTGATTGTGAAGCCAAAGAAGCATAACGTTGGGCTTAATCGTCTCTCTTAGGTAAAACATGAGAAAACCGTTGGGACAATTGATGAACTTCCTAAAGTTGATATATTTCACATGGAAATCATTTGGAATTCTTTGTAGAGATCATTAAATTTCTCAATTTAGGTTTAGTTCTCAAGGATTATGTTATGCGACAGTGAAGATAACTAGTGGTATGCATGACAAAATATCAATTAATTGCAAAGTAGTTGTAAAGTTGGTAGCAAATGGGATTTTTTAGAGATGCTTTATGGATCCTTAGTGTCCAATAGTATTATGGGAAGCCCTTGATGGATAGGGTGGTGGAAACTATGGAGGAAAGGAAACTACAAAAAAGGTGTGGTGTGTAGGGATTTGGTGGATGACTTTATTTATAAATGCCGTGAAGTATGCCAAGTAGTATGATGTTTGCTAATGTGTGGGATGAGCCTCGATGAGAGATGAAATATTTGTAATGTAATTAGGGAGGATAATATGGGTTACTTAGGGAAGTACGTAAAGGGATAATGAATGTAATGTGGCCATAATCATGGAATAGGCTCACTTGGTAGTTGATGGGTAATAAATAGGCCCACTATGTAGTTAAGAGGAAATAATAAAATAATAAGAGGTATCCTAGCACAGACCCCTAGGAATACTAATGAGAAAGCATAGATACATATAAGTATCATTGTATTGGATATATTTTTGATGTTGGATGTATTTGTTTGTAGAAAGCATGGTTGGTGGAGTGATTCCTTCTACAAGGAGTATTTGATGGTGTTACCCTACCCCAAGGGTTCTTCTCTATATTAATATGTCTATTATTGTGTGGAATGCATTTGATATTTTTGAATTTTAAGTGTTTATTTATGAGATTAAGAGCTATATTTTATATTTGATTTATCAAGGTTTACTACAAGTGGTATTAGATCTCTTTCTTGAGCCCAAAAAGGGATTTTGTTTTGCATATTTTTCAATGGAAAAAGAGGATGTCATCATTTAGATCAATTTATGAAATTTTTGTGTATAATTGGAAGAATATAGATGTATGTTTAAAAAAACAATTCCCAAATTGAACTCCATGAAGTGGAGTTATCGCTAATTTAAAATCAATTATTATTATTATTATTATTTTTCTTTCTTTCTGGTGACGACCATGTGGTTTGCAAATCGAATATATTTTGATAGAGTGTACAGATTTCATTCAAACCAGTGCCAGTAGATGCGTAGTGGCCATGGAATTTCATAATTGTGGTCATAATATCCAATCATAGAAGTATTCTAGAAGTTATGATCATTTTATATTAGCCTCCTCAAACTCTAGTTGCATAAAGGAACTCCATTGAAGAGTAAGTGACTTCATTTAAAACCCTAGTTCTATTTTTGGGTTTTCACAAGGAAGATGTATTTTACAGGGAAATTTGATTTTTCTAGTATTGATGAATATATAAAATGGATGAATTCAAATTATCCAATGAGTTGGAAAAGGAATATGTATACTCATCTAAGTGATGAAGCACTCACATGGCGTAGATCATTTAACTTATTGAAAATATTCAAAAGTCAAGATGAAGAATATGGAAGAGTATTTTTAGATAGTTGGTTCCATGTTGTGAAGAAGGATAAAAAGAGTATTGGAGGTTTATTTTCATGTGAAAACTTCCAATTACAGTTTCATGGATGTATGCAATAGGAATTTGTTATTATTTCCATAAATCTTAGTAGCAAGCATAATTTCATGAATGTTAATTTGGCTAAAAGATTGCAAATTCCCACAAAACATATTCAAAGCACACAAGTTGAGGGTGAGAATGTTCAATTTTTCAAAGATTTGAAGATTACCATGGATAAATATGTGTTGCATTCAAAATTTCATGCTATAGATATGAATGGTGTGGATATTGTTTTGGGATAGCCTTGGATGGACTTAGTTGGACTTTGTGGATATTGTATGATATTTCTTCTACTAAACAAGAAGAGACCAAGTGGGCTCTTGAATAATTCCTTGCAAGGAAACTAATTGTAGTACCTACTAACACATCAAATCAAGAGTATGAGATTGAATCAGAGGAAGAGCCTATGGAAGCACATGAAGAAAAACCCCAAGAAGGGAATAAAAAGGAATAAGAAGCTAAGGAGCTAAATGACTCAGAGGAAGCACGTGTTGAAGAGTCAAAGAAAGAATAACTAGTAGCTAAGGTTGAATCAGAAGAAGAGCCTACAGAAGAACATGAAGAAAATCCCTAGAAGGGTATAAAAACACTAGTAGAATTTGGCAAATAAATGACTACGTGACTAAAACTTTTAGTCACGAAAACTAAAAATGTCTAAATTCTACTAATTATTTGCAACACAACTATAAATGACTAAAATAAATGACTAATTTGATCGCCAGGTAGAAAAAAAAAACTAAATAATTAGTCACACAAATCAAAATGACCAAATACATGACTATTACTCCTCTAGACTAACATTTGGTAATTAGTCACACAAATATACAACATCTATCCATCTTGATCCATGGCATATTCCTAAGTGATGAAAATATACTGATAATTAAACCAAAATCGATCTACAGGGTAGAGTTCCTCCATCATGAAGCTTTACTATCAAATATGGAGTCCATTCACTCATGGAAGTTTTCCGTCTCAACTAGTGAAACCTAGTGTCTTCATAGTTAAGCTAGTGAAACCTGATACCTTCATAGTTACCAGAGGTCGGCTCTAAGAACCTTCTACATTGTGGTTTTTCTTGTGTAGTGTCCTCCTACGATGCCTTCATGAGCTTCTTATAAAATCACTATTTGTTCTGCCTCCATAACACATCTTCTCAGGATCTCATCAGGTCCCATCTTATATAGCTATCCATCTATAAGCAAAAAATCTGCAACGCGCACTACCATCTATTTCTTCTGAATGACTGTGTATTCATGAGGTGTTATTCCTATTGATATGAATTGAACTATCTATGTGAAGTGATCATCAACCTTTATAATGGCCAACAATTGTACATCCGACAATGTATCCTCCAAACTAGTAGGTTCCTCTCCATGTTCCAACCTAGACAAGTGGTCGGGTTGTTTCTTCATCCTTCCTGGCTTTACCACAATTTCAAAATCATATTCCTGAAATAACAGAAGCCATCTGCATATCCTCCCCCCCAAAACTGGCTTGTTGACTAGGTATTTCAATGCAGAGTGATCAATGAACATCTTAAAGTGTCCTCCTAACAAGTAATGGTGAAACTTTTGCAACGCATACACCATGGCTAAGCCTTCTCTCTCGGTGGTGGTGTAATTTATCTCAGATGTTGAGAGCTTCCTGCTAGCAAAGGCTAACGGGTGGTCAATATCTCCTGCTCCTGGTTGTGCTAACACTACTCCTAGTGCAATAGAAGATGCATCGACATGCACATGAAATTCCTTGCTCAAATCTAGAAAAAACAGAATAGGCGCAGTAACCATTTTCTGTTTTAGTGTGTCGAAGCTCTGTTGACATTCTTCCATCCATTGAAACTGACAATCTTTCTTTAGAATATTCTCCGTAGGTTTTGTAATATGTGCATAGCCCTTAATGAAGTTCTTGTAGTATCTAGTATGTCCCAGTGCAGTGCACAGTTGTTTGACTGAAGAAGGAGGGGGTAAATCGACAATAACAGAAATCTTAGATGGATCTACCAATAACCCCTGCTTACACACAATATGGCCCAGCAGCACTCAAAAGGGAAAAAGAAGATGCAATGCTTCAAGTTTAGGGCAATCTGACATTGCATGTATTTATCCAACATTAGTCTTAAGCATTCAATATGGTTTTGTAATAATCTAAAAATAGTCCAATCATCAAAATTTGCTTCCAGAAATTTATGTAAAAACTTCTTGAATGCTTCGACAACCACCCTAGAAAATATGGTTGGTGCATTATTCAGTCCAAACGGCATCACTGTGTATTGGTAGGATCCCCATTCTGTTGCAAATGTGGTCTTATGGCGATCTTCCTTGGCAATCCTGATCTGATGGTATCCTGAAAAGCCATCGGCGAAGGAGTAGACTTCCTTTCCTCCCACATTATCTAACACTTCGTCAGTAAATGGTGTAAAGAATGGATCATGTAGACATGCATCATTCAACTTCCTGAGATCTACACAGATTCTGATCTCACCTGTTTTCTTATCCTAAACCACCAGAGGGCTAATCCACTCTGATTCTTCAACAGGTTTTATGATTCTTGCTTCCATCATTCTGTCTAATTCAATATTCACTTTCTCCTTATATTTAGGGTTCAATCTGTAGGGCCTTTGTTTAATTGGCCTTGCATCTGGCTTCAAGGGGATCTTCATCTCTCCCATGGGCCCTTCAATGCCCTTCATATCAGTGAACTTGGTTGGAAACAAGTCCTGATATTCATGCATTAACTCTGTGATATTATCAATAGTGGCATCATCCCAGTAATCTCCAACATTAGCAAGCTTAGGTGCTTGCGTTGTTCCAATATTAACTTCCTTGATTTTGATTGGTTGTCCAATAAAAGGTAGTTCGACTCCTGGTCCTTCTATGTCTCGTTGTCCTTCCATTTCTGTGATGTTAACATTCCTAGGATCATCGTCTTCATCGATGTTGATATTGTAACATCCTTGCATTTTTTGAAGAGGTGCAGTCCATTCATCCTCTTCTTGCTCTACAGGGAGGCTACGTGCTTCCTCAAATACTTTTTGTCTTACAACCTGTAAATCTTGATCTAATAGAGGGTGTTGACATTCAAATAAAAATGTAGCTACAAAATTCTGAGTCATACCTTGCCAATCTGCAGTGGTGAGACGTAGTTCCACTTCAAGGTACTAGTTGATAGGTGTTGTGTCTAGAGTATTGATGAATTTATGCACCCACTATTCTTGAGGAATGCAGCTCCAGGCCTCCTCACAACCTCGCACATGGTCTTTCAAACAACTTTGACCTGTGTACCTAACTTCACATCCTTCGACTTGTTCTGAAAAGCACATTGTCATCAAAGTGTGACATTGTATCCAGTTCACGATGTTCCTTTTTTGTGTTCCAAACCATCTTGCTAGAGTATCTTTCAAAGCCTTGTCCAGTGCCAACAGTCTCTATTGTGCTGGTACAATTTCTTCAAATTCCAATAATAAAGTTTCTAAGTTATTCAAACCATCAAAGGTGGGTAAATTACTTACTGTTGTGTCGATCCAGTGAACTTCTCTAGTTAGTCTAGCACATCCCCGTGTAGATACTTCATACATTTTATTATGTCAGTTCTCCAGTGCTTCTTCTGAGTCAGATGAACATGCGTTGTCACTTCTCCAACTTAAATTCCCATCTAATGTAGGATTAATGTAATCATGTTGTCTTGTTGTCAGTTTGTATATATTCTAACATATATGCACGGTCTTCTTCTCTTATGGGCTTTGTGTATCTGGGACCTTCATCGGGATCCAAAGGTGCGATGACCTTAAGGCCATCACCTTCAAACTTCATTCTTATTTTCTTCAAGTCAACATAGTATAATTGTTAAAAGCCCAGTCAATTCCTAACAGTTCGAGGTAAGGACAGCTATCATCAACTATCTCAATCACCTGGAAGTCCACAAATGTTCTGACCCCATCGATGTCCACAAGGACATTCTCCAGTCTTTCGAAGGAGCTCACATCTTGTTGATTGGCCATCCTAAGCCTGATGGGGGAATATATCAACTTAGGTTTTTCCATCAGTGCCCATGTCTTCTTCGACATAACATTGACCTCCAACCCTAAGTCGAGGACCACATAATCTATATCATAATCTCCAATCTGAGCATTCAGATGTAGCTCCTTATTTTTCCTTCTCTTTTAGTATAGTTGATGTACTGCTTTATTGAGTAGAGGATCAACCTTTCCTAGCTCATACTATCTGATCAAGTTTTATAGCTCTTGTACATCGCTCTCATCCTTTATCAAATTAATGCAAGTGCATAAGAATTCCATGAGTCTGCTTACCTCTTTTCCTTCTTCAGGTGAAGCAGAGTGATCAAAGTCCAGGGGCGTTCCACATTCTCTCACTTCTGGTTGTGCCTTTGATGAAGAAGCTTGATCTCTTCTAAACTCTTTTCTTGCCTCTTCAAATGTTTACTTCTCTCTCTTTGGATCAAACTCTTGTGTCTTCTCTGTAGCTTTTATGATTCCTGATTGTTTTGTAGTCTTCCCTGGAGTCACCATGTCTTCTCCTGTATCAACACCTCCTCTAGTGATAACAGTGACTCTGGGATCTTCTCTGTGAGGTTCCGCTGTGATTAGTTGTACTTGTTGGTTCCCTCCTCGTCTTTCCTGAAGTTTGGCTAACATCGCAGGCCAATCTTCTATGACATGTTCAAATTAACTATAGTAACTGCAAGTGGTACAAGGGTTTTGACAGTCCCTTGCCAAGTGACCTGGTTGTGCACAGTTATAACAAATGATCTTACCTCAACCTTGACCCATACCTCCACCTCGTCTGCTTCCTATGAATCCACAGCGAGGGTTGAAGTTTCCTCTTCATGGGGAATTATACTGCATAGTGTTCCCTTCTTGTTGTACTTCTCCTTGAATTTTGTAGATATCCTTTGATCTTTCATGCATGAGGTCATAGGCCCTACAATCCCTATCATCATTCCATACTGACTTATAGAATGTGCAATACAAATTTGTGGGTGTCTGAACATATTTTTGCATGTAGTAGAATTCACTAGGGCGATGTCTATTTCTACATACCTCACACCAAGGTAGAGTAACTTGCTTCAAAGGGCTCGGAGCTCTAGAAGCCAAGTATTCGTGAAATAGGGGACAATGCTCCTTGCCATGTCCTTCTGATTTTCGTCTAATGCACCAGATGTCTTATCTCTTATATTTTCCCTTATCTTTTTTCATATCTTTGACATGCAATGATAAGCTAGTTAGCTGACTCAATATTTGACTCATACCTAAGATGGATTTTTCCATAAGAGTCGATTCAAGTTTCATGGTGATCTCCAACGCCTCAGCCTGTGAAGCAATATTCTGCTGCATCAGAGGGACTCTGATGTGTGGTAGGAGGGTAGCAATGAACCATTCTTTGTTCTGCTCGTCTGGGATCTGAAAACTCAAATGACCTGTCAAGGTCTTAAACCTCTGATCAAACTCCCAAATAGGTTCAGCTACTTTCTTCTTGATTTCTTTATACTTTTTGATGCACTGCGACGCCGACTTGGGTTTCTTGAATTCAGCAATCAATCCAGTCTTAATCGCGTTCAAAGATTTCAGCTGGACAACTCCTTGGACGAACTTCATGTACCAACTCAGTGCGTGGTCTCTCAGGGTAGTACTAAATTGATCTCGTTTGAAAACTTCTTCGGTGACATTATTAATACTCCACACAACTTCACATAGAAACCAGTGTCGATCAGGATCTTCAGATCCATCTCCTCTAAAGGTGTGTAACCTCATCTCATCTGCCATAGATCTTCCTAGGTTTCCTGACTGAGTGTGTAATGAACCACTTTTACCAGTGCTCTAATAACTTAGGTTACTCTAGTTACTTAATGTTGTTAAAACAACATGGGGCGTAATGGCACTTACTTCAATAGCCTCAGCAGTCCCTGAAGTTTTTGACTCTTCTCGGTGAGTTTCTTCAATCTTCTCTTCTTCTGCCCTAACAGACTCTGAATTTTCCTCATTCAACAATTCTTCTTATTCGCCACTGTAGAACCCTTCTTCCTATGTTGGTTCATGATTCTGCTCAAAAAAATTCACCAGAGAAAATTCTCTAAAGGTCCTCCCACTACACGTGTGTCTGACCTCTGTGTTGTTGTCGTTGTCTGAATTCTTGAACATTATCTTTTTCAATTGGAACCACTATTGTATCTTCAAGATGTTCTTCTCATGCAATAACATCTTTATCTTCAACTTCAATAAGTGTAAATTTTTTCCTCTAGGTCCCTTACAGAAATATCTCTCTGCTTGTCTATATGATTCTACCCTATCAATAGAAAACTCTGTGATATACCCTCCAATGGTACTATCAAACCAGTGATCTACTGCTCTCGACATGGCGTTATCAACTCTCTTGACCTTCTTGATCTGCGTCGATGTCCAAACCACAGGCGGTCTAGATTTGATTTGAAACTGGGTATCTGCTAGTTTGACCAGCCACTCGTATAGCTCCTTATGAATCCCTCCAAAGAAAATCTTGTGTATATAAGTAAAGATATACCTTCCTAACCAGTCTTGTATGATAATATTAGGTTTCTTATTCTGAGCTTCTGTGAAGTCCTTCTCTTTTTCTTCTATCCACTTCTCAATCTCTGTCTTCGATGGAAACCACCTTGACATTCCCTCAAGAATATCCTGGTCCCGACAACGGAACCATTTGTTGGCACATGGGTAGACCCAGGGTTCAGCTCTAATATCCCACCAACAAACCCTAACTACTGGCCCTTTCAGCAACACCTGCGAAGTAGATGCAATCTCACCCGAAGTAGCAATAGGGGGTTGCAGGACACAGGTGTCTACAACCAGAGGAAATGCAAGTGGAATCAAGGCAACCACACACAGAGATCAGATTATTCTTTCCAAGCATAAACATGCTTCACACAGTTATATACCAGATCTAACATACCAATGCATCATCAAAGTAACAGAGTAAATAACACAACATCAATCACACACAACAATAGGATATGTGTGGTTCACCCTCTCCCTAGGGCTACGTCCACAGAACTGTGCTTTATAATATATTAGGTGAAATCTTACAGTTCTATCTATGCTCTTAGCTTGCATATCTTCTCTCCTTGTCTCTTCTCTCTATCTTCCTTCCCTATGCACCCAGCTGCAGGTTTGATCTTCGCACCCAGCTGGAGATCTTACAACACAATCTTCTCTCTCAATAACAACAATCAATCATCATACATAATATCTCCTTGTCTCTCTAACCCATCCCGGGTCCTCTTGACCTTTATTTATATATTACAATAGCTCATTAAAATCCTTAGGCCAAACCCTAGGTGTCCAAAACCCTAGATACCAAAAACCTAATGTCAACTTGACCCGCATTTTCAATGCTTCGCCAGCCTGTCTTTCCTTCCTTCCCGTGAGGTTCTCCAAAGCATCTATCGGTGGCTTTTTCTGCTTGCTAAGTTGTCCACGATCCATCTTCCTTGATGATTTGTCTTCCTCGATCTCCTCGTCCAACGGCTTTCTTTCTCATACTTCGCTCCATCTGTTCTACTTCTTTAACCACTTCGACCTGATCTCAGTCAACCTTCCTTTCACGTAGTTCACGTTTCACCTTTTCTTCTTTAATATTCACTTCCTTCAATAACCAAGGGCCAACACCAATCATAGAAGTATTCTAGAAGTTATGATCATTTTATATTAGCCTCCTCAAACTCTAATTTCATAAAGGAACTCCATTGAAAAGTAAGTGACTTCCTTTAAAACCTTAGTTCTATTTTTGGCTTTTCACAAGGAAGATGTATTTTACAAGGCAATTTGGTTGTTCTAGTATTGATGAATATACAAAATGGATGAAGTCAAACTATCCAATGAGTTGGAAGTTAATATGTATTCTCATCTAAGTGATGAAGCACTCACATGGGCATAGATCATTTAACTTATTGAAAATATTCAAAAGTCCATATGAAGAATATGAAAGAGTATTTTTAGATAGTTGGTCCCACATTGTGAAGAAGGATAAAAAGGGCACTAAGGGTTTTTTTTATGTGACAACTTCCAATTACAGGTTCATGGATGTATTCAATAGGAATATGTTATTATTTCTATAAACCCTAGTAGTAAGAATAACTTCATCCATGTTAATTTGGATAAAAGATCGGAAATTCCCACAAAACATATTCAAAGCACACAAGTTGAGGGTGAGAATGTTCAAATTTTAAAATATTTTAATATTACCATGGATAAGTATGTGTTGCATTAAAAAATTCATGTTATAAATAAGGATGGTGTGGATATTGTTTTTGGATAGCCTTGGATGGACTCAGTTGGAACAATTAATATTAACATGCCAAAGAAGTTTTTGAAGCTTTGGTACAAGAAAAAGAAAATTACATTGTATGACATTTCTTCTACTAAACAAGAAAGGCCCAAGTGGGCTCTTGAATAAGTCATTGCAAGGAAACCAATTGTAGTACCTACTAACAGATCAGATGAAGAGTATGAGCTTGAATCAGAAGATTAGCCTATGGAAGCACATGAATAAAATCCCCAAGAAGGGCATACAAATGAATAAGAAGATAAGGAGCTAAATTACTCAAAGGAACCACTTGTTTAAGAGTCAAAAAATGAAGAACCAATAGCTAAGGTTGAATCGGAAGAAGAGCCTAAAAAATAACATGAATAAAATCCCCAAAAGGGTATAAAAAGGAAGAAGTTAAGGAGATAAATGATTGTTTGTAATGACTCAGAAGTTTCCTTTAATTAGCGGAAAAGTGGAGACTATGAAGAGTCCACATGGTAGTGCGCAATGCTATGCATATGCAAATGGGTTGACACAAATTTGAAGGATATAAAAATTTTTGACAATACAATTGGCATGGTGAACTTTGTGTCACAACTAGAAGCACATATTGTGCTTATGTAAAGGAATGTTGTGTTGGATATTTCTTTAGCATATACCGCCACACAGTGGTGGGTGACACATAAGAAAGTATTTCATTCTTGGAAAATTATGATAGAGGTAATATAGAATCCATTTTGATGGACCTAAGTTCTCCACCAATAAACACACATTCATCCATGTCAAGCTCTTTATGCACCAGTTTGGTGGAACTTTTGACTTACTTGGACATGTGGATAGCTATGAGAAGCAATGGATGATGCAAGATGTTCTACTCCAACAATGGGTGGATAAATTTGTACACACTTTAAAACCATTGTTGGGGAACTGGTATCTACAAGTATAAATGGGGCATCATATACACCATTGGCTAGAACTATGGGAAAGGTTTTGTGTTACTTTCCAACTCTAGGGAGGATACACCGTATGTAGGGGAGTTTTGGTGGTTTTAGTGTTTCCCATAGATGGAATACCCTCATTGTCTAACTGTAGGATCCTCAAAGGGGAATCCATATGAGTCTATACCATGGAGGGGAAACCTATATAATTTGATGTTGTTGATGTAGATGATGACAATGTTGACCACACAGAGGATCTTCCACATTCACGGTTCAAGGAAACAAAAGGTCACTACGTAGTGTAGGATATAGAGAATTAGAACAATCATATATTATCATGATATATTGTGAACGAAGCAAGTTAATATTGGGACCAGAGCGAAGTTGAACTTGCAATGACATGTTACTATTGGGATGAGCATATAGTTGCAAATATTGTAGCTCTATGCCACAAATATGCATTTTTGTTTCTATGTAGATTTATCGAGATGAAAGGTGTGTTTGATGAACTAGGTGAAATGAATATTAAATTGAATACTAATAATAGGATGATTAAGAAGATACCATATAGGATGTATTTTCACTACAAGGTGTAGGTCAAATAAGAGATTAATAAGATGTTAGATGTAGGATTGATCTTTTTAGTGCAAAAGTTTGATTGGATCAGTTCAATCATGATGTGCAGGGGAAAAAGACAAGTGGAATTTGTGTGTAACTACATGTGTGTTTATTTTTTCAAACTTAATTAGGTCTATGTACATGACCCATTCCCAACTCCATTTATTGATGAAATCTTGGAAAAGGTGGTAGGAAATGAGGCATGCTCTTTTAAAGATGCCTTCTCATGTTACCATTAGATCTGAATAGTTGAGAAGAATAAGAAGAAAACTATATTTGCTACTAAATGGGGTTCATATGCTTATAATGTAATTCCATTTGGATTGAATCATTCACCTATAGTCTTCTCTAGGGCTGTAGTTATTGCATTCCAGGAATATATTCACAAGTTCATAGAGGTTTTGGAATATATAAGTTTCTAAATGATCATGTTGCAAACATCAGGGTAATTATTTCTAAATATCTAGAACTGCATGTTTTGTACCCCATTCAATGTTTTGTTAGGTCATATAGTGTTAAGGAAGCATGTTAGTTGATCCAACCAAAATTTTGGTAATTTTCAACTTACTTGCACCCATAATTGTATCGTTGTTGTGGTCTACTTTGGGACATATATGGTATTACCAAAAAATTATCAAAGGCTACACATAATTGATAATATTGATGGAGGACTTGCTATGTAAGGGCCTACCATTTGTCTAGAAAACAACCTATGAGGTAGTGTTCATAGATTTGAAGCAATAGATGATAACTATGTCGATCCTCCTTTTCCTAGATTGGGGTAAGATAATTCATGTCATGTGGATGCCTCTAGAATTACATTAGGAAATGTTTTGGCACAACCAAAGGAAGGAACACTTTACCACCAAATGTACTTTGCAAGTAGGTAATTATAATGAGCTAAGCATAATTACACTACTATAGAATGAAAAGTATTGGCAATGGTGTATGCAATCCATAATTTCCAACATTATATCCTTCATCTTCCATTTAATTTTTTCACATATCACTTAGTGTTAAAATATTTGGTCCATAATCCAGTACTAGAGTGGTGTATCTATCAATGGTTGTTACCATTTCAAGAGTTTGATTTCGAAGTGATTGTGAAGCCAAAGAAGCCTATCGTTTTGGCTTAATCGTCTCTCTTAGGTAAAACATGAGAAAACCGTTGGGACAATTGATGAACTTCCTAAAGTTGATATATTTCACATGGAAATCATTTGGAATTCTTTGTAGAGATCATTAAATTTCTCAATTTAGGTTTAGTTCTCAAGGATTATGTTATGCGATAGTGAAGATAACTAGTGGTATGCACGACAAAATATCAATTAATTGCAAAGTAGTTGTAAAGTTGGTAGCATATGGGATTTTTTAGAGATTCTTTATGGATCCTTAGTGTCCAATAGTATTATGGGAAGCCCTTGATGGATAGGGTGATGGAAACTATGGAGGAAAGGAAACTACAAAAAAGGTGTGGTGTGTAGGGATTTGGTGGATGACTTTATTTACAAATGCCGTGAAGTATGCCAAGTAGTATGATGTTTGCTAATGTGTGGGATGAGCCTCGATGAGAGATGAAATATTTGTAATGTAATTAGGGAGGATAATATGGGTTACTTAGGGAGGTACTTAAAGGGATAATGAATGTAATGTGGCCATAATCATGGAATAGGCTCACTTGGTAGTTGATGGGTAATAAATAGGCCCACTATGTAGTTAAGAGGAAATAATAAAATAATAAGAGGTATCTTGGCACAGACCCCTAGGAATACTAATGAGAAAGCATAGATACATATAAGTATCATTGTATTGGATATATTTTTTATGGTGGATGTATTTTTTTTTAGAAAGCATGGTTGGTGGAGTGAGTCCTTCTACAAGGATTATTTGATGGTGTTACCCTACCCCAAGGGTTCTTCTCTATATTCATATGTCTATTATTGTGTGGAATGCATTTGATATTTTTGAATTTTAAGTGTTTATTTATGAGATTAAGAGCTATATTTTATATTTGATCTATCAAGGTTTACTAAAAGTGGTATTAGATCTATTTCTTGAGCCCAAAAAGGGATTTTGTTTTGCATATTTTTTCAATGGAAAAAGAGGATGTCAACATTTAGATCAATTTATGAATTTTTTGTGTATAATTGGAAGAATCTAGATGTATGTTTAAAAAAACAATTCCCAAATTGGACTCCATGAAGTGGAGTTATCTAATTTAAAATCAATTATTTTAGGTTTTTCTTTATTTAATTTTTTTTTTCTTTCTGGTGACGACCATGTGGTTTGCAAATCGAATATATTTTGATAGAGTTCCCAGATTTCATTCAAACCAGTGCCAGTAGATGCATAGTGGCCATGGAATTTCATAATTGTGGTCATAATATCCAATCATAGAATTATTCTAGAAGTTATGATCATTTTATATTAGCCTCCTCAAACTCTAGTTGCATAAAGGAACTCCATTGAAGAGTAAGTGATTTCATTTAAAACCCTAGTTATATTTTTGGGTTTTCACAAGGAAGATGTATTTTACAGGGAAATTTGGTTGTTCTAGTATTGATGAATATATAAAATGGATGAATTCAAACTATCCAATGAGTTGGAAAAGGAATATGTATACTCATCTAAGTGATGAAGCACTCACATGGCGTAGATCATTTAACTTATTGAAAATATTCAAAAGTCCAGATGAAGAATATGGAAGAGTATTTTTAGATAGTTGGTTCCATGTTGTGAAGAAGGATAAAAAGAGTATTGGAGGTTTATTTTCATGTGACAACTTCCAATTATAGGTTCATGGATGTATTCAATAGGAATTTGTTATTATTTCCATAAATCTTAGTAGCAAGCATAATTTCCCTTTTACATGAGGAGATGGAAGGAAAGGTAGGGTTTGATATCTTCACTGAGGGTGAGCTCCTCTTAGGATGGATCCTCACCATGGAATCTGTAAGTTACCTCACTTATACCATTTTTTCTTACACATCATCTTTGTATTGATTTCGATTGCACAAGTGGTTTGGTTCATGTGCTTAAAATATAAAATTAGATTGGAACTCTTTGCATTTTTGTCTTGATATTGCTGGTCATTTTGACAAGTCTCATAACTATGGCTACGAGTTCTCCCCACTATGAGATTTCTATCATTGAAAACCATTTGACATGGCTCTTGATTTTTGAAGTAGATAAAACAGGTTGTCCTGAAATCCTCCTTGTCATTGCATTTTGGAAAGAGGACAATTGGCAGATCTAAGCTAGTACTCTCTTTCTCTCAGATTGTAAGGGTTGATTTGCTCATTTTCCCTTTAAAACAAAATGAAAAGCATGAGAGGTCAACCCTTTGTAGATGAAAGGGGAGTGTTTTTATAATAGCCCCCTATCGAGGTTCGATTTCTTAAAAGAGTGTCAGCATGCTCTTACAAGGGGGCTTTGGTTGAGGTATCATGGTTGTTAAGTCAGATCAAGTGGTTACATGCCTTAAAAGTGAAACTGTGTTCCATCTCTTGATCGATGGTTGACACTTGACACTTCGATTTAACAAGAAAACTTTTCAAATCTAAAACAAAATGCCAAAGCTATCAAGACTACAAAACCATTTTTACGATGCATTTTCAACATACTTTTATCATGTATTTTCAACATACTCTACAAAAACTATTTGAACACTCTCCATTTGACTTAATCTGCAATTGGTCGGCCTTTATGCAAGAAATTATTTTGTTGGCATTGCAAAGCATGCTCATTTTCAACCCTGAACCCAACTTTATAGTGATTATATGAAAGCAATATTGTCTTTTGTTTTTGAATTTTTTTTTTTTTTTTTACACAAACTGGAAAATTTATTCATTAAAAAGGCACGACCAAGGCCGTTGAGTACAAAAATGATAGGTTGATATAAAGAGAAAAATCCAACACCAAAGTTCGAACAAATAGAGGAAGCCAACCCAAATCCTGACACCCTTAAGACCCCAGTAGCCAGACCAAAACAAATTGAAACACACCAGAGATACTTCGAGTAGCCAGAGCGTTGGGAATACTTCCTGTAGAGATGTAGATCGCCACTTGCCGAGACTAAACAAAAATGTTACCTTACAATTCTCCTAAAAAATAAGGAACTTATCAACCAACTCGGCTTCAAATTTGACGTTGAGGAAAAGGGTGCATGAATCCACTGCTAGATTTTCCATCCCACACTCCTAAGAACCTATATGTGCCTGCGTGGCCTGTACCTCCCACTTCTGTGCATAACTACTCATCATTTCTTCCTTTTCATCCGTCAGCATATCCATAAACCATGAGATATAATTTGTCTCCCCCTGTGTTGATATCTACTTTGTGTCTCGGGTGAAGTTCCAGTTATTTTTATTTTTAAGTAATTGATCTTCAAGTCTGATTTAGTTGCAGTATTGTAATACATTTATAAACTTTTGACATTGTTTGGATTCACACTATGATTTGGTTGTGCTCTTTTGGATGGCAGGATGGATCTACATTCAAATCAAAGCACAAGTTTCTCCATATTTCTATGTTGCTATAAAGGCCAGTAATACAATTTCAACATGGACATGATTTGCCAGTGTTTAGTTAATTGACTTATTGTGATGACAATCACTCTTAAAAACTATTGTAAAACATCTTTATAACTAAGTATGTCTTGTGTCATTGGTTTTCTTTTCTCCGTGGTTTTAGCATTAAAAGTAAAGAATCTAAACATCTTTAAAAATATAATCCATATTTTTTTCGTTAACAATTGAGCTAATTACTCTGTAAGTCACAGTTGTTTACAATCATATAAATGTTAGGCCACCTGATAATGACAATTGGTTGAACACTTAAGTTCATGTGTAAAAGACTTGGTTTGTACTTCGTAAGTTCACAGTTGTTTTGGATATTCTTAAAAATATAATCCATCTTTTTTTCGTTAACAATTGAGCTAATTACTTTGTAAGTCACAGTGGTTTACAATCATATAAAGGTTAGGCCACCTGATAATGATAATTGGTTGAACACTTAAGTTCATGTGTAAACGACTTGGTTTGTACTATTTCAATTTTAAGGAAGGCATTTTCACATACATAGATTTGCAAGAAAAAAATGCAGTTGGATGTAGAGGCATACTTACATTGTAGAGGCAGTTGGATGAAAAAAATTGCAGTTGGATGAAAAAAATGCAGTTGGATGTGTTGTAGAGGCATACTTACATTGTCTCTATGAGGGTCACATTGCTGACATAGAAATTGTTTATAAAGAAGATCTTGATTTGGTGGGTAGTCATGTTCTTTGTGCTCATGTTCTTTTACGTTATCTTTATCATTGGTGGAGTATGCTTTGAAGTATGACATGAATGTTTCTGCCATTACATTGCAGAATTTTTCATGCCTTCTCATTTCATACATACTACCTTGACGGTTAGATGGTTAACATATGAATATCACATTATATAAACTTAATTTGTATTTGGGATAAGTCTACTCTTTTAGTTCATCACTTATGTAACAAAATTTATTCTATTCCTAAGTTGATATTGAGCATATTACTAAATGAGTTTTCTATTTGTTGTGTCTATGGGTAGACAATTATTTTGAGCACAAGTTGTTATGATAATTTATTGTATACATAATTTATGTTAGATCATTGTATTTTAAATCTTCCATGGTTTAGCCTTGATAAGATTAGGCAATTGAGTATCACTTAATGTTGCTTGAGGATTTTAAAGAACTTGGTGACCTGAATTCAATCAGTCAATGCTAGATGTTATATAACATGTTTACATAAATGGCTTGGCATGATAGCATTGGAGATAGATTGTTTGAATGCTTGGTCAATTGTATTAGGGTGCATTTAGTCTTGTAACACACTCATGTATTCATTTTATTCATCATAGTTTTAGTCTCAAATGGCCCCTGGAAATAATTCTTACAGTTGAGGATTTGTTTGATGTTTGTATTTGGTGATATGTTGTATGGATGTACTTTTATTTTGTCCATGGGTATTATAATAGTATTGAATTTACTCTATCTATTACTGATGGTTTGAAGCTCCTATGATGGTAAATATCTAGTTATGTTGTCTATTTTATGAAGGATAATAATGATACCAGAAAACTAAGTTTAGCATTATGGGGTTGTGTAAACCATCAAATTTTGGATGATGTTTTGGAATTTAGATGGACAAAAAGTGCAAATTCCTCACTACAACTAAATGTTATTTTGGAGACAAAATTAGAGAAAAATGTTCATGTACCTTTTTTCCCCAAAGAATACCTCACGGAGAAAACCAAGGGATGCATCCCCATATTTGCGAATGGCATCCCTAGTAAACTCGTTAGCATAGATTAGTGCACCTTGCCCAAGGGGATTCAAATTGGGCACTTGTTGGATATCAGTATGGAGTAATCAATATGGATTAGTAAAATTGGGTACATCTATATGCAAGTATGGTTAAATACATATGTATGTGTGTATTGATAAGTATGATTTCCGCACGTTTTGTGAATGGTACCTAGGATAAATGTTGTCGACAAACAACATGTATGCCTAACTGTTACACATTATTTTGGTCACTCTGATGATAACCCTACAGGCATGTGTTCAGGCTCTCAAAACAATCTTTTACATGAGAAAAATGACTATGTTCTTCCCCTACAAGGCATATTTTTAGAATGACTTCGCAGACAGATAGTGGTACACAGTGCATAAATCCTTGATTTCCGTAGGCTGCTATATGCCTGGCTCGTGGGATTTCCGTGTGTTGCTATATAGGCAGGGTGCGATGGCGTTTGAAGCTAAGGAAAGGAAGAAGTTTCTAGAAGGAGAATCTTTTAGAATGTGAGGTGGCGTCTGTATGGTTGTGATCTTACTAACTTCTCTGATTTGGTGGGATCATCCTCATCCTTGTAACCACTTTACCTTCTCCTATATAATGATGGGTTTCTCATGGAAAAGGTTAAGCAAGATTGAACAAAGAATTGTTGAAAGGATAGGCTGAAGACTGTGTGAAGGATCCTATTACAACTGATACTTGAGGCCTCCATTTGTCCATCAAGATTTTGTGGACCATCTTCATACAAATTCAGAGCAGGTGTATGTGTGTGTTGGAACAAAAGACCACCGAAAGGGAACTTGCGACATCAAGGCAATTTGGTTGTATCTTCCACTTTTACTTAATATGATATGATGACATGTTTCTTTCCCATAAAATCATTAGTGTTTTATTACATGACTCCTTGATCACATGTTTAGGTCTCCATTGAATCTACAATTGTTTCTTTCACTTTGGTTGGTTTGTGTCATTGCAGATCTAATCTCACAAGAGCACTAGAGCGAAGCAGGGACAACAGAAATATAAGGAAGCGATATCTAAAGGTATGTCATATAGTCCTTCTTTGGTAGTAAATCCAATGGTAGAAACTTAGGGAAAGCGTCATGTCCAGTCTTGTTTTGTTCTAGATCTAGGTGGCTCTAGGGAGATTAGTTTATGTCAGCATTCACCGATTTATCCAATAACACTAACCCCAAGGGACCTAGGTGGATTTGACCTCATGACTTCCTTGGCCAATATGGATTTGGCATGGAGATTCAAATCACTTGAGCTTACCCTTGGGGCTCTATATATAAGCATTACATTAAGAAAAAATGTTAATTTGAAATAAAACTTCAATGCTTAAACTACAATAGTCAAAATTCAAGAATCAAAAGGATAGTGATTACAATACCTTTGGGTCAAACAAAGGTATCTTCATTCTCTATTGTACATGGGCCAAGTCCTAAGGGACAAAATATGAGTAATTCATATATTGTTATTTTCTAGTGTCCAATCTTCTTGAAAATAAAATGACAAGGAGGGAAGAAGATAGAAAAGAAGGCTATTCATTTGGGTAACTATTCATTCTCCATCTACAAATACTTTCCTCAAATACTTGTCCTCCTTTTTGTCATTTTTACATCATACCACATCGGATTTAATGCATAAGATGCTATCTATAGTGGTGTGTTGAGGTGACTCCAACACTGATATTGTACCTCTCTTTTGTTGTTGATAACTTGATAATACTCTTCATTCCTTTTATTTGTAACCATTTTTATTCATTTGCACATTGAGACATTTGACTTGTATACTTATCATAAAGAAGGATATTTTTTGTTTGTAAAGTGGATGAAATCAACTATAGGCTCAACAACATCAACAATAAATATTATCTCAAACCAAAATTTGTCATCCAAAATTAGTCTCTTAACTTACATGCCAACTATAGAATTTGATTTCTTCCACTTTGCCCACATGTTGCCCATGGCTATGGAAATTATTGCTTCATGAACCTTAAGCAACCTTCAAAGTTAATTTTAAAAGAAAAAATGTGTATCTTCAAGTTATAAGAGCTCTACCTTAGTGTACAACCTGCATACTGACTGGATTTATCGGTGGTTGGTTATGAACAATGGAATGTTTTGATCTTAGGTAATATAATTTGTGACCCGATCAAATCTCAAGAACATTCTTCATGGCATGAACACAAGGCTTCCAATAGATATGCTTGGAATTATTTTGTAAATGCAAACTATAGATTTATATGTGGGAGTTGCATATGTAATGGCTTGCATGGAATTAGACGGGATAACATCTCTCACAACTTCACAAAGAACCTATGGCTAAAATATATTTTTTTCCTCCTAAACGTACAATATAAAAACTTCAAGATCTATTTCCATGAAATATGAGAAACAATTGTGTTCAACAAGGGTTTGTTTAACTATTTTTTTTATCCATCCATCCATAAAAATGGAGCAATCCTCCTTTGATCACTCACATAAGATTGGCTTGAGAGTTTCAACCTCTGCTTTCTCCTTATCAGGGAGAGTAGTATGGATATTTTTATGTACTAGGGGAATGTATCCTTGACGTCATTTATTTATAGCTTACACCATTTTAGTGAAGGGAGAGAATGTTTCCTTAAACAATATTTCATGTGCATAAAAATGTGCAATTGCAAGGTCAAATTTTCCCTATATTGTCAAACAAGGTTGAAATAGAGGGAATAGTTTTCCTTTTTTGTGGAATACTTGCAGGAGTTTGTGTTTTTCAAAGAAAAATTTGAATGGGAAATAGAAGAAGATTCTCCAATAGCACCAACAACAATAATAAATGAATCATTTCCTTAAACAACATGTTTTCTTAACCATCATTCTCTTCATCAATGCAGGGTTAACTTAGTGCTTCTACATGCAGACGCATTATAACCAGGGAGCTCTAAAAAATAAGCCTTGACTTTTGAATAGCTCCCTTGCCAGTTGGAATCATACAAATTGCACCTCCCTTTTTTACATCAATAATTGAGTAGATTTCCCAGAGTGGGGTTTTGGGGTATTTTTGGGTGCCTTTACTTGTTTTTGTAGAAAAGCCTTATAGAATCTCTTTGGATAAGTAGTTGCACTATGAGGGGCACATCTATGAAGTCAAAGTCACCCAAGAATTGCACATAGCCTCATCTGCACCCACTAGGGAGGTCGTTTGAACCCATCTCTCCATGTTAATACAAGCTTGATCACCTCTGCTTGCTGCTAGACCACACTCATGTGGACTTGGGTGCCATTATTGCTGTCAAAAGTTAAAAATGTATGCCAATAAGATAAAAATTACTAATCACGACTAAAAATAAGTGACTACAAGTGTAAAGTTCAAACTATTACCCATTGTAGAAGAATCTCTTTCCATAAGAGCAAACCCAATGCTAACTCTTTAAAACAACCACCAATTGTTGCAATATCTCTTCCCACAAAATAAAAATTGGTGTCTAACTACAAAAAAATTGTTTGCAATTGAATAATGATTTGCCCAACATAGAAACTCACGTGTCATCTACGAATTTCTTCCCACAAGTGTCCAAAACCGGATGCACACAACATAGGTCTGAAAGAAAAAAGAAAGAAACAACCATATTAATAATTTTAAAATGCTTCATATGGGGTGTGTTAGGGTTTAGGACACTTTTAGGCTTCATTTGTTTTGGTAATTTTCTTGAAGGATAAGCAATTGTCCCTCCTAGGGACATTCCCTTATTGATTGGGGGTGTATCAAAATTGAGGGGATCATCTCTAGATGCCCCATATGTCCTTGGGGACGTTTTGTACTTGTTTGGAAATACCTGAGATGGGAATTTCCCTACTATGTACCCACCCCTATGGAAAATATCCCAGTGCTACAGGTTTTCGTGTTAGAATCTAGTTGGTCACCATATTAACTTGATTTTGAAAGTATTAAGCATAAGCTCAATAGTTTTCATTCATTCTAATTCCTTATTTTGTTGCAACAAGTTGTTGCTTATTTATTTCAAGCTTAATTGTTTCACATAATCTGTAAACTAATGATTGGCATCTTGTTATTGCAGAAAAATCATTTATCAGGCTTATGTAGAACATATCTTAAGGTCAACTTTGATATTGTTAAGGACCTAACACATGTCAAAAGTGACCTTCTCCCTGATGTTGAAAGGAAACAGTATAAAATTGAAGCAAGTGAGGCCTATGAATCATTATTTTCTGGAAAGAGGTAATTTATTGTTCATGGAACATTGTTTTCATAAATTATGGGAATTGTTCTTACTTTTAAGATGGTATTTTATGGTGTCTGTTTCTCTGAAATATGCTTAGTTCTTCTGAAGGGATTGATTTTATATATTTCCATAGTATGCGCATGAACTAAAATAGATCCATCTTAACCCAAGACCTATTAAGTGTTGAGAAGGAAAAAAAACATGGGTTAAGATGGATCTAATGTCGTTGTTTATGCTTATGATTTAAACACTCATGATTTATAGTCATATATATTAAGCCACATTTACACACACAGAGCGATATATGCACAAAGGAACATATTAAGGAATTCACACTCAAAGTACCAATCATTTATCCCACCTAGGTTGCAGAATGCACCTCTTGGTGCAATTCCCTATAAAATTATTTATGGGAATAAGTAATTCAACAATCATTCTTGTTAAATGTAGATTTACAATTTTGTATGCAAGTTGCAACTGTAGGAAATAAATTGTTGTGTACACTCATCCATCTCATTTTAATTCTACCTTGCTATTTTCACATGATTGATTTGAGTTTTCTTACGCATCATACTCATTTGGTGCTTATTATATGCAATGATAACAAGCAAAGGATACAAGATTATCTTGACTGCATAAATGGAATGAGAGAGTATGATGTGCCTTATAATGTTCACTTTGTTATTGATAATGGTGATATGCTTCTGGATCATGTTTTTCTTAATAAAATCTAGATTTTCTTGATTGGTTGCAGTTATGTTGCTATTCTTTTGGCCTTACAAACTTTTTTTTAACAGAAATAGTTATAATTTTATTGAAAAAAACGTTGCATCATAGCTAATACAGTCAAACAGTATAGAAATTCAAGATGGCCAGAGTTTTGAAGTGTTATTTGTTGGCATGTTTACAGGCAGAGTGTGCTTGTCATTGATGGCAAGATAATAGTGTGCATTGATGGGAAGAGTGTGCTTTTCATTGATGGAAAGATCAGAGTGTGCATTGATGGCAAAACAGGAACAGAGATCAAAGCTTAGTGAAGAAGAAAACAATATGCAAAGATCAAAGCTCAGGAGAGATAGCGTTTTGAGATGCATAGACGATATCCCATACATCAAGGATCGCATAAGGATCAGAGGTCATGGCCTTTGACACTTAGATATTTTTGAAATCCAATGCTCAGGAGGAGGAGAGACAGTGGCCATTGGATCACCAATCTCGAATACCCAATGTCCGTTAGATCAGAGTCCAATGACTAGAGGAAGCGTAGAGGAGAAGTACAGATATGATCTGTTGGATCTGAGCGTTGAGGACCAATAGTCATCGGATCTAGTATAAATGAGAAGAGGATAATGTATGAGAGCCATCCTCCAACTCCGCGAAATGCAAAATCGTGATGAGATCTTAACCATTGGATCCAGAAGACACGTGGTGAGAGATCATCATTTCGATGACTCGCGAACTGGAAAAGTCAAAGGTGAGTAGTCCTCCAACTTCACGAAACGTGAAATCCTGATAAGATCTAGACCGTTGGATCACAGAGGGTTGTGGGTCATTGATCTAAAGTATTTCGGATATCGATATTTGGAAGAGTAAGGGTTGGCTCATGTTCAAACACCCAACACGTGAAGTCATGATTTGATCACAACTGTCGATCAAAGGGAGAACAAGGACCATTGATTCAAGAAGGACACATGGTAGACTATGTCAGCAAGGACACGTGGCACAATCAAACAATGACAAGTTTCAAATTAATTAGGCATTTTAGGTACGTGGAAATCACAAATCCAAGTGACACGTGGTAGCTACTCAACTCATGACACATCATCGAGTGATGCAAGAGTTACGTCACTCCAGGAGTTTTGCTTTGTGATTTTTACCACCAGTACTCATCCAAAGACCCGAAGTCCTGAAGGCTGAAGTCACAGATCAGAGGATAGCCATTGGATTTAAGAGGACATGTGTCAGTGGATTGTCAACTCTGAGAAAAAGCAAAGGAAGGATGAATGAGAGTTTGAGAATTGAAATCTTCGAAGTCCAGAGACACGAAGGAGATCTCGACCGTTGATCCAAGAGGGACACGTGTCATCTAATCATTGAGACCAAGGATTGTGCGTGGACAAAGAAAAGAAGGAAGATCCATCAATTGAAGAGGACATATGTCAACAAATATTCTATTCCGGAAGATATCCAGTCAGCAGCAACAGGGTTTGAGATTTGAATCTCATGGAGCCCGGATCACGGAGTAAATCTCAGTCGTTGATGGAGGAAGGAGATATTTGGTCCACAGACTTGAGAGGATAGATATGAACCATTCATTCAGGAGAAAATTTAATATCGTGAGATCAATGGTCGTGCTCCATTACAGGGCTAGAACATTCTCGAGCCTTAATCTTTCATGAGCAGGCCGCAATTGAAACCATGGTTTTGGAGAAAGGACGCATGGAGGCTCATGGTGAATTGCAGGGTGAAAAGTAGTTTTTTCTAAACCACCTTTGGACGTGCCTACAATCGCGTGGTCACATGAAGCTCATAGCCCAAGGTCATATCATGAAAAGAAGCCAACGCTCACTAGACATAAATCGGGAAGCGCCTTTTTGTTTAGTCGATTGGTCACCGTCGGTGGTCACATGAAGGAAGGGGATTAGAAGCCAAAGAAGCCATAATTGACTGGATGTAACTGACAAAGAATACAAAGAGTCTCGACTGCCAGAGAAGCTAAGGAATCTCATCATAATGACCACTAATTATGAACTCATAGGGAACAGAACCGCCAGAGAAGATGAAGAGTTTCCATGATTATCAAGAGATGACTCGACGTGAGAAAAGGATGCAGAACATAGAAGTGAAGTTATTCTGTTGTCGATCTATGCAGGAGGGAGGAAGAGCTACAGTGAACACCCTGTAGGGAAGAACAGTGATGCATTGAAGAGTATGTAGTGGCATAGCGCATGAAGTGTGCAGAAGGTGCACAGAGAGTATAAAAATGCAGAACAGAGAAGAGATGGTTGCGGTTGTTGAGTGTGATTCATGTGGGTAGAATCATGCGGTGTGCAGGAGTTGAAGTGCAGAAGAAGCAAGGAATATAAATGCATATCTGAGAGAAGAACAGAAAGCGCAGCAAACGTGAGGAGAGAGAGACATTGATGCAGGCAGAGCAGAGAAGTGTAGCAAAACAGTGATGAGACTAGTAATCCATAGATAAATGTTGTATCACTGTTATAAAGTTGTAAAAAGAAAATATTATATTTCAGGGTGGTAGGGAGGTGCTTGGGAGGATTGGTGTCCTCAGAGTTTCAAGTGGGTGCTTGAACACAGGGAGTTGTAGCTTCCATCTGGTTGCAGCCAGAAAAACCAGGGTGGCAGGGTGGTGCAAGGGAGAACTATTGTTCTCTATTATACAAGTTGGTGCCTATGTGAATGGAATTTGGTGCTTCCATCCAATTGGTGCTGGAACACTAAGGGAGTTGGTGCTTTTTTCTAGTGGGTGCTAGAGAAACCAGAGAGTTGGTGCTCTCAGCAAGTTGTTTCTTATAAAACAGAGGTTGTAGCTTCAAGAGGAGTTGGAGCTCATACGAATGATAATGTAAAGAAAATAAAGATTACTTATTCTATCAAGAAGAAGAGATTTTTCCCTTTATGGTTTTCCTCAGGAGATATTTGTCTCTGTATATTTCATGTGTGTGATTGATGTTTAATATTCTATTTCTTACTTCCCTACATCATTATGATCGTCATTAAGTGTTCTGTAAAGAGCTTAAAATGGGCATAATTGTTTAAGAACAATAACAACTAATATAACCCCCCCCCCCTCTCAGTTGTCCAACAATTGGTATCAAAGCAGGTTCCTTTTATTTAAAGGTAGATCAGTAAGATTAAACATGTCAAGCCATGAAGGAACTTCAACCAATAAGGCCCTTCTGTTCAATGGAACAAACTTTGCCTTCTGGAATGTTAGGATGAGAACCTACATAATGGATTTAGGTGCAGATGTCTGGGATGTGGTAGAGATTGGTTATGTAAAGCTAGTTGTACTAGCTAATAAGGATGACAAGCTAGAATTCAGCTTCAACGCTAAGGCTATGAATTCTATTCTGAGTGGGCTGGCAGAAGCAGAATTTGTAAAAGTTATGCACTTAGAAACTGCCAAAGAAATGTGGGACAAACTCATTATCAGTTATGAAGGTAATGAGAAGGTAAAGGATGCCAAGCTTCAAACCTACATATTACAGTTTGAACAGCTAAATATGAAAGAGGATGAAATTGTTGGGAAGTACTTTCTGAGAGTTGAATAACTAGTGAATGCCATGAAGAATCTCGGTGAGAAGTTTGAAGACGTAGTTTTAGTCCAAAAGATTTTAAGATCTTTTCCAGATAGGTTCAACCCAAAGGTCTCTGCTATATAAGAACTTAATGATCTAAAAACTTTTCCTTTTGATCAACTTCTAGGAATGTTGATTGCATATGAAATGAGGATAGCTAAAGATAAATCCACTTCTAGAGAAGCATCATTTAAAGCTGATAAGAATGAGGATTCTGAGCCTGATGAAATTGAAGAAAAATTTGTGAGAAGACTAAAGAAAGGATCAGGCAAGTACCAAGGCAAATTTCCCTTAAAATGTTTTAACTGTGGAAATATAGGTCACTTTGCATCTAAGTGTCCACACAAGAAGCAGGATCAGAATTATGAAGGAGAAAAGAAGTTCAAACCCAAGAGATTTGGTAAAAAGAAAAGTTTATGTGTAAACAATGTTGACTCTTCAGAAGACACAGATAGTGACTCCTCATGTGAAGATAAGGTTAATGACTTTATGCTTATATCCTAAGAATATTATGATAATGAAAGCACAGGAAGAAATGGTTACGATGAAGAAGTTGTGGCTGACTTGGAAGGAGAACTAATCAGTGCTCTAGAAGAAATTGCTAGACTCAGATATAAGAAGAAAAAGAAAAAACAATTGTTGATACAGTTTGAGAAAAAAAATAAAGAACCTAATGAAGACTTCGCCCTGCTAAAAGTGGAATTAGAAGAGGCAAATAAAATAGAGTCCATTCTAAAACAACAGTTATCAGAAAACATGACAAGATGTGAAGCCTTGGAAGAAGAGGTAGTAAAAACCAGAAAAGAGATGGAGAGGTTTAAAACATTGTATCTTCAAAACCTTCCAATAATTAAATCCATAACATAACTAAACGATATTCTAATAAAACATATGTCTTCGTTGTTGAATAATAGTTTAGGTTATGTAAATGGTTCAAGCAACAAACAACTAGAAATCAAAGAGCTAGTAAAGATGATAAAGTTCCAAGTCAGTAGACAATCAGACCATGAGAGTACTCTGTCACCTAAAGATAATAAAGACAAGATGATCCCTGATAAAAAACAAAGAGATCAGAAGATGGAGCAACAAATGCCAAGAAGAAGTCCATCCTTCAAGTACCAAAATCTATTTCATGGCTACTATTTTTACTGTTCTAATTTTGGTCATAAGATTGTAAACTATCAAATTAAGTTTAGAGACATGCAACTGAGGAGGTCAAGAAATAGACAATCTTTACAACATAGAACTAAGCAACCAATGAATAGACAATGTAGCACCAATCACTTTGACCTACTGAACAATGAGCTCAAATGTTATAATTGTCATAACTTCGGCCACAAAGCTGCAAAATGCCATTTGAAAAAGTACAAGGCAGATCCAAGGATAAATCCTTTAGCTAGAAATGCCAGCACATGGAAAAAGAAAGACAGTGAAAAATGTGGTCTAGTACTTTCAGCTCAAAAACAAAAGGACCCCTGGTATATAGACAATGGATGTTCCAAGCACATGACTGGAGACAAGGATAAGTTTATGTATATAAGTAAAAGCAAAACAAGAAATGTAACCTTTGGAAATGATGAACCGGGTAAAATTCAGGGTAAAGGGATGGTGAGTTTGAGTAATGGTAAAGGAAAATCTTAGGATGTTCTTCTTGTAGATGGGCTGAAACATAATTTTCTCAGTGTAAGTCAAATTTGTGACAGAGGATGTGAAGTGGTGTTCACTTCCAAGGATTGTAAGATAAAGTCTGTAAACTCAGGACAAGTGGTGGATAAAGGCATAAGGATAGAAAATAATGTATATGTGATGAAAGAATATAAAGAAGAGTGTCATCTAAGAAAACATGATGAAAGTTGGTTATGGCATAGGAGACTTGGAAATCTAAACTTTGACCACTTAATCAAGCTCAAAATCCTTGATGCAATAAAAGATATTCCAAGAGTATCAAAGCCACAAGACTCTATGTGTAAACCCTGCTAAGTAGGAAATCTAACCAGGACACAGTTTAAATCCAAGAGATCTACTTCAACAGAGAAACCACTCCAATTAGTTCATATGGATTTATGTGGACCATTAAGACAGGAAGGCACAGGGAAGGAAAATTACTTTATGATGATCATTGATGATTACTCTAGACTTACTTGGGTTTCTTTTCTCAAAGAAAAATCTGAAGCATTTGAGAAATTTAAAATGTTTAAGGCTTAAACTGAGAATCAAACAGGTAATAGGTTAAAGGTAGTGAGATCAGACAAAGGAGGAGAATTTATGTCAAGTGAGTTCAAGGAATTATGTGATAAACATGGGATCAAGAGAGAATACACAATCCCAGGAACTCCACAACAAAATGGAGTAGTTGAGAGGCAAAATAGAACAGTTCAGCAAATGGCTAGCTCAATGATGAATGAGAAGAACATTGGTCAAACTTACTGGGTAGAAGAAATACACACAACAATCCATATTTTTAAAAAGGCCCACCTCATACCACATAGTGACAAGACACCTTATGAACTATGGTATGGAAGACCTGCTTCAATCTGTTAGTGTCAGAAGTCACTCCTGGATTGCTTGCA
>ML779493.1:773707-830687 GCA_009831015.1 Picea engelmannii | reverse complement strand
TACTTGACTGGATCCTCCAATTCCAAGTTATTCAGCGTCAAAGAAATCACGGGAACTGACTAGAGGCTTCGTAACTATTACAGTGATCCATTACAACATCATCCTATAATAGCTACAACTCGACTGGATCCTCCAATTCTGAGCTGCTCTAACACAGTGTAAAAAAAGACATAAAAGAAACTAGCATTCATAAGGCAAGAAGTCTCCAAAGTTCATACATAACCAGAACAACAATGCTTCATTAAAACTTTACAACCCGGGAGCTCTGCTCAACCATCGATTCCTACAAAATGTGAGAAATATGCCCTAAATACTTAGAGCAAAACCCATAGAAGCCAATTTGAGACATTGCATTGATGGCATTACGCCTGCGTGTTTACTGCACCTGCAGTCTCTAGACGTTCATGGACCTCAGTCAGACGCAATCGTGTTCCAAAGGACCTGTGAATGAAATGACCAGCTTACAGTCATTTATGGACTTTCCATTTATGGTGGAAACGATGTCCAACCACCATCAACCGCTGCAATAACTGTTTCATTGGGATCAGGAAAGGCCCTGGTCGACTCTGTATCAACAGGACATGGAGGCCTCCAGGATGACTGGGAGACTTGACACAGAGTGATGAATGGATGGTGACCAGGCAGGGGTAGTCAGACACACTCGATGCAGATATGGGATGAGGAGAGGCCATGTGGACGGATGGGTAGAGGGAAAGTGATAGGGAAAATGTATGTGGCAGAAATCACGAGCTTTGAAGTGTATGAGCTGGGTGGACAAGACACAGGGGATGGGAAGAGAATATGAGTTGGCATGACACGGGGATGGACGTGGCGGCAAGGAGGCGTGTGATGAGGTTTCGGGCTTTCGGGGATTCGGGATTCGCGAGTTGGAGGTGCACGAGTTCCTTGCCTCTGGGATCCCCAATATCCCGATGTGCAATGAGCTCTTCCTCCTAGGAGCTCGCCCCTATCGGCTAGCACAAGATTCATGTGACCGGTCTCCGTGTGACCGTACCTTAAACCCTCCATTGGAGTTTCGGCGTTCACGAAGACACGAGCACATATCCTCTGGAATAGCGACAGCCTGCCACCTGTAATCCACTAACTCTTGCGGTCCCACACGCTAATACGGCGATTGCCAAGATATCGCTTCTCGCGATCTCGCAATTCTGCATGCAAATCTTTGCATCTCTAACCCACGAACCTCCGAGCTTGCGATATGCCGATGCCACTTGGTGTTGTCTCCCTACAAGGATTGTCCTTCCGACACCTGTCTTCCACTATGATCTGTAGCTTCGTCGGGAAATCGGGTATCGAGATATTGTGATTCCTGCTGTCATGTGCATGGGACTTTCATATCCTTGATCCCCGACTCTGGAGGATCTCTCGCCACATGCCACAGCTGACAGACGGCTCTGATTCAGTCGGGCAATTTCACATTGTGATTCACTCATGTAAGAGTTCCCTACCTTCAGAAACTCCGATCCTCCGATGGACTGAAATCCTGACTCTCCTTCTGATGTCTAACAAGCGTCCTGCCAAGATCAACGGCTGGGATCCCATCGGTCTTTCAAGACTCGAAAGGTCTCGGCCCTCTTACCCTTTAAAATCCCGATACCACAATTGTTACTAACATTAGGTGCCATGGGGGATATAGTTGTCCCTGCGATGCTCTAAGAACTCCTTCTGCAGTTCCAGTCGCCTTTCCGTTGGGCTATGGAGTCTTTATTAGGCCGCAAAAATAAAAATGAAAACGAGCTAAGAAACAAAGGACAGTATTTACAAATAAAGAGTCATCTGAGACTCAAACAAAACATTTTTTCAGGAAATTCCCATTTACTGGGCCGCTGAAAACTTCTTCAACTTCCAAATATCACAACCTGTATGTGTTGTTGGAGAAAATCTCGGAGATTTTGAAAGGCCCAATCCACAGGGCTTCAAATTTGCTATGTTTTCCCTTATCTTGTTTAGGAGCATCCCACTTCAGCACCAAGTCTTCTATCTGGAACTGCTCCTTCTTGGTCTTCTTATCGAAGATTTGCTTGATCTTCTGTTGATGGTCCTGAATCCTGCCCACTGTCTGCTCCCTAGCCTGTTGGACCTCTACTAGCTGATGAATTCTTCTGATCATGTCATCAGGCTCCTCCTGATGGTCCTGGAGGAATTTTTCTACAGGGATGGCTAGCTGAGAAG
Organism: Picea engelmannii; assembly: GCA_009831015.1. NCBI lineage: Eukaryota > Viridiplantae > Streptophyta > Pinopsida > Pinales > Pinaceae > Picea > Picea engelmannii. Next base: position 828,494 of record ML779493.1, on the reverse strand, counting down.
GGAAGATAGCTTTGGCTTCATAGACTAACTGGAATGGGGAGAGGCCTGTAGCTCTCTTTGTAGTCACCCGATCATCCCATAGGGCGAATTTAAGCTTCGAGTTCCAAGCCCTTTGGTTGTCTTCCAACAAACTTTTGATGATTCTTATTAAACTTTTGTTGGAGGACTCTGATAAACCATTTCCCTATGGATAATATGGGGTGGAGTGAATCTGCTTAATCCCAAACTGCTCATAGAACTTGGCTAAGGTCTCAGACCCGAAAGCGGCTTCATTATCAGTGACAATCTTATTTGGGCAGTCGAACCTTGTGATGAGGTCCTCCAAGAATCCAATGATTACCTTGTGTGAAGCACTCCTGGTGGGGATGGCTTCAATCCACTTGGTAAATAAATCTGTAGCAGTAAGGATCCACCTGTGATGCCCACTGGAGGGAGGGTGAATTTCTCCAATGAAATCTAGGCCCCACTACTGGAAAGGCCCTGAAACCACCACCGGTTTTAACGGCAGAGACCTGAGCTGCTGCTTTCCTGCAAATTTTTGACAATTGATGCAGGCTCTGACCCTTTTGTAGACATCAGCGAACATGGTAGGCCAGTAGTATCCAGCCCTGAGGATTTTATGGGCTATGGCTCTCCAGAAATGGTGCCCTCCACACAGGTTGCTGTGAAATTCAACCACGATCATCTCGGCCTCTGGTGGACTTATTCATTTTAGAAGCACCCCCAGGGGGTCTTTCCAATATAATATTTGACCGATCAGGAAGTATTTGATTGCTTTGAGCTTCAAATCTCTTGCTTTGCTTCTTTGCAGGCCGTCTGGAGGTCGCAGCTCTTGCTTTTCTTCTTTGCAGGCTGTCTGGAGGTCGCAGCTCCTGCAAAAAGTATATGACATCCTTATACCAAGGACATTGAGCCAATGGGGGCTCCTTTTGATGATCTATGTCAGATAGTTGATCCTGCTGAATACCTGAGCATTCGTTGATGAAACTTATCCCCAAAGCTTGGCAATTTGCTTCAGCCAGAAGCTTGGCTAAACCTTGCCCTTTGATCAACTTTGTGGGCCTTATTTCCAGGTCAAACTCCAGGATTTTGGCTATCCATTTACTCCTTCTCCCGTCTATGTCCGGTTGAATAAGAATATCTTTAACAGCAACCGAGGGGACATAGGTGATGATCCTTGACTTCAGAATGTAGGTTCTAAAAGCTTTGAGAGCTTTCACTAGAGCATAAGCTTGCTTCTCCATAGTGTCATACTTGACTTCGGCATCCCTCAATGCTCGGCTGAAGTAAGCAATAGGTTGTTCTAACCCACTTCCATTTGTCTGTAATAGAATAGCAGCTACTATGTCAGGTGAGGCAAAGGAAAAAATAAGGAAATCCTTCGAGTAGTCGGGACTGATAAGCACAGGAACTTCAGTCAGGGATTTCTTGATTTGTTCAAAGGAATGTCACGATTGAGGGGTCCACCTTACTTCATTCTCTTTCTTTAACATAGTTGTTATAAGTTTTACCTCCTCAGCAAAGTTAGGCACAAACCTCCTTAGGAAATTAATTTTACAGAGGAAAGACTGGACCTCCTTTCTAGACCTCGGGATTGATAAGGCTTGTATCGCCTCAATTCTGCTGGGATCAATCCTGACTCCTTCTGCTAATACTATGTGGCCTAGTAACTTTCCCTCCTTCATGGAAAATAGAGATTTTTTGGGGTTTAATGAAATGCCAAACTTTCTGCATTTCAAGAAAACTTTCCTGAGGTGGCGACGATGTTCTTCATCAGATTTTGAAAATACTGTGATGTCATCCAGATAGAAGACCACGAATTTATCCTTTTCCCCAACGAAAGCTATGTCCATGGCACATTGGAAAGTCGCCCCTGCATTCATTAGTCCAAATGGCATCTTGGAATACATGAATGTACCCCATGGAGTGGTGAATGTTGTCTTTTCCCTGTCTTCAGGCAGAACAGAGACCTGATTGTAGCCAGAGAAACCATCAATCATGCACATCCTGGAAGATCCTGTCACCCTCTGCAGTATATGTTCCATCTTCGGCAAGGGGTAGTTATCCTTTCGTGAGCTTCTGTTTAGGTTTCTGAAGTCTACACAGAGTCGGATCTCTCCATTCCTTTTCCTCACTGGCACCAAATTAGCCACCCATTCTGAATATCTCAGTGGAACGATGATCTGAGCTTGAAGCAGCTTCTTCACTTCTCTCTCCATGATAGGCAGCAGCATGGGATTGATCTGTCTCAGCTTCTGCCTGAATGGCTTTGCCTCCTCCTTTAATGGAATTTTATGCTCGATGACTGAGGTGTCATAGGTTTTGAGGTCTTCGTAGGTCCAGGCAAACACATCAACAAATTTCCTTAAAAGTCCACTGTATTCGGACCTCTTCTCCTCTATCAAACTTCTTGACAATTTGATAAGCTTGGGCTCATCCTCGGTCCCAATGTTGCACTGAATAGTACCAGTGTCATCCTCCGATATTTCTCCCTTTAATTATACATCATTTCTATCAAAGAGCCTTTCCAAAGGAACCAGTCCCCTTGGGATATGATTGTTGGGCAACTGTATAATGTCACGCTCTGCAATCTTATTCAGAAAATTACTCCCATCGGGCCCTTCCTCTGAGATGGCCTCTTGGTCTATGTGCATTTCTGAAAATTCCTCAACAATCTCCAAGAACTTCTTGATTTCGAGATCATCCTCGAATACCTTCCAATGTTTGACGTTGTCAGGTATGGAGGGTCTGTATTTCACTTCCACATCGTACCTCAGTTTGGGCGGCAAGGGTACCTTGAAAATGCTTGTTGATGTAGCTAAGGAATCTTCCACTGTGTTTTCTTCTCTTGGGATGAAAGAAATGTTAAATGCTGAGAAGAAACTGTCAACTAGATCCCATACCTCATTTATGTAGCTCCTAAGTCGAGGATGCTTAGCCCGATAAGCGTTTCTGACCTGCTGGACCACCAACTCTGCATCATCGAACACCGCTACTTCCTGAATTCCCATTTCCCTCGTAGCTCTTAGTCCCAGAACAAGAGCCTCATACTCTTCCACATTGTTGGTAGCTTCAAATTATAATTTGTATGACAGAGATATGGTTTCCTGAGCAGGCGACACAAAAACTACTCTGGCTCCGACGCCTTCTCGGGAACAGGCTCCATCAAAAAACATTTTCCAGATTGGGGTGATGGAGAGAGGAACTTCAGGGGAAACAGTGGGTTGTTTTCTGAGTCTCAGAGGTAGCTCTGGGGTATGGGTGAGTTGCAGTAAACTGGAGCCTAAATCAGTGTCTAAGGAAAAAATAGGATGGTTGGTGGGGTTGGCTTCATCACTGATTATATAGGCCAATTGAGCTTCCCTGTACAGTCTTCTATGCTCTCCTCCGAACACTGGGATAGTAGCATATGTGAGGTCCATCTGCAAGGTTCCCCCAAGCCTTTTTATCCAAGATCTTGATAACAGCATACCAAACTTGGGGGGGACAACAACTACTACAATATCCATGACCACACATTTCATAGGCAATTGAAACAAGGTTACAACCAGGTCTTTAATAACTCCAAGACACTGAACTCTCCTGGAGTCAAAAGAATAGAGGTCATGATAGGCTCTGGTAACTTCTAGTCCCAACTCTTCCATGACAGTTTTGGGCATGAGGTTGTGAGAGGCCCCTGAATCCATCAAGCAGTTGTGCAACACTTTGTCATGTATGTTCAAGGAGATGTAGAAGGGAGGGGATGAGTCATCTCTGTCTTCTACCATGGGACCTAGGACGACAGCTGACTTTTCATCTTGGAGGTTTATGGAATCTGAGGGAAGGCATGAGGCTTCAGACTGTAAAAGCTCAGAGAAGCATTTTTTAAATTCATCATTTTTAAACAGCTCAGTGAGGGGCACAGGGATTCTGATCTTTTGAATCTCATGCTCAAAATTAAAAGAAGATGTAGGCTTTGGGATTTCTTTTATTTCAGGAACATGATTATGGACAATGGGAGAGGGGGGTTGAGATTTCTTACCTCTGTGACCATTTGCTTCTTCATTAGCAGGTCTCTCTACTCTAATGGACTGCTCAGGAATATCAGGCGCTGTTGTCTTTTTATCAGACCTTAAGTTGTACCCACCTCGGCCGCCACTAGCCTTGTCTCTCTTGCTTAGTTCATTCAGTTGACTGTCCATGAGAGACTCTTCGTATGTTGATTGAGTGAGATGGGGAAAAGGAGGAGTGTCTCCAACACAGTGGATTTTAGGATCAAGCTCATCAGATTCCCCTTCTCCCCCCTCGATCACAAAATTGTTTTGAAAAGGGGCCTGAATCTTCTGGTCTTCTTTGTCTCTTCCTTTCTCTTTCTTCATATTCGGGGGAGTAAAATTATTTGGCCTCCTGAAACCTCCCTTGTTTTCAGCGATATGAGGGCCTTTATATGCCTGCCTCCCTTCCATCCTCATCCTCTCCATCTCTGCAGACAGAGACTTCACCATCTTGGTCAGTTCATCCACTTGAGGGTGGGACACCAATGATCCAGAGGTTGAGGTTTCTGGCCTTCCCTTTCTTCTGTCTGTGTCGGCCTTGTTCCTCAATCTGTTAGCTACTAACACATTGGATTCCACTTCTATGGCCGCATCTTGCATTTGAGCCAAGGAGGTGGCCCTTCTCTCTCTCAACAAAAGGCAAAAATCAGGGTCAAATGCACCAGCATAGGAAATTTGGGCAGAGGCTTTTCAGGGCTTTATCTCTGCGGGAATCTTATTATACATTTTATTGAATCTTTTGGAGAAGTCAGAGACCGAATCTCCTTCCATCTTCTTCAGAGACCCTAACTCAGTCATGTAATACATGAAATCCTTCATATCTCCCCATTGTCTCAGGAAAGCGCTATCTAGAGCTTCAATCCCAGCAATGGATCCTGGGGCCAATCCTCTAAACCACATCCTCACTTCACCATCCAGGCTCTGGACAAAAACTCTCATCCAGACATATTCATTTTCAATATTGAGCTTGTCTGCATAACTGTAGAAAGCAACCAGGTGTTCTTCGGCAGTTATGTCTCCTTCCCCAGTGAACTTGGACATGTATTTCAGGTAATCTCCAGTAGGGAGAGGATTCATAGGATGGGGAAGGACTAAGGGAGCATATCTGGCAGTGACTATGGCATCCATTCTATTCAGAGGGGGATTAGCACCAGCCATAGGGATGTTAGGTGGAGGAGAAATTGGAGGAGAAGGAGTTCGTGAAGGGGCTAGTGGGAATAAATCTCAGAGTGGGGTGGGAAACAAGAGGTGATTCAAGGAACAGGCTACCGAGCTCCAGTCAGCAGGTGCTCCTCCTTGCGTAGGAGTGGGGAAATCTTCTACAGCCCTGGGTCTATGCCAAGGTATAGCTTCAGGGGAGAGGGGAGTGACAAAGTCTTGTCCCTCTGGTCCCAGACCAGGAGAGGAAAACTCAACAGGAACACTCCAAAAATTTAAGAAACGGGAAACTGCAGAGACATGCCTATCAAAAATCTGAGGAGGAGAAAAGGGGGCTCCAACAGAAGGGTATGGTGGATTACCTGGGTCAATGATGGACGCTTCTTCCTCAGAGGCCTTTCCCTTTCTGAGCACCACCTCTGGATTTGTTTCGGGCATAGCTAGAGGCAGCTATGGATGAGACCGTGTGTGCCTGCCTCTGAAAGCCACAATTAACAGAGCAGGTTCTTCCCAGCAGAGTCGTTACAATGGAGTCGCCAGGTGCAGCTTAGCAATCTTGAAAGGCTTCGATAATCCGATGCACCTTCAGATTCAGAGGCTCAATGTCGTTCTACCCAAGGAAAATCTTCAATTTCGTCCTCGGCAACGGCGCCAGAAATGTTAGCGTCAGAAGTCACTCCTGGATTGCTTGCAGGAGMAGAGCTCAACGCCCATCAGTCTTATGTCACGATTTGTTTATAAAGGGTGATCAGATGGAGATAATGGCTCTAGGAGGTATCGCTCTAACTCAGGGACTGAGTCTGATACGTAAAGAACGAAGGAGGTCTGGAATCCCAACTTCAGCCAGTGGGTTGATTTAAAGATGAACAGGTGGAAGACTTAGGAGAAAGTGAACAAACAACTCTGGGCGTCAGGCTTGCAGCGGTTTGTAGGGGAAAAGCTCTGAAAACAGGATCCTCCTGGTTCAGGGCTTCAAGAAACCAAATAAATGACTTGACTGGATCCTCCAATTCCAAGTTATTCAGCGTCAAATAAATCACGGGAACTGACTAGAGGCTCCGTAACTATTACAGTGATCCATTACAACATCATCCTATAATAGCTACAGCTCGACTGGATCCTCCAATTCCAAGCTTCTCTAACACAGTGTAAACAAAGACATAAAAGAAACTGGCATTCATAAGGCAAGAAGTCTCCAAAGTTCATACATAACCAGAACAACAATGCTTCATTAAAACTTTACAACCCGGGAGCTTTGCTCAACCATCGATTCCTACAAAATGTGAGAAATCCACCCTAAATACTTAGAGCAAAACCCATAGAAGCCAATTCGAGACATTGCATTGATGGCATTACGCTTGCGTGTTTACTACACCTACAGTCTCTGGACGTTCGTGGACCTCAGTCAGACGCAATCGCGTTCCAAAGGACCTGTGAATGAAATCACCAGCTTACAGTCATTTCTGGACTTTCCATTTATGGTGGAAATAATGTCCAACCACCATCAACCACTGCAATAACTGTTTCATTGGGATCGGGAAAGGCCCTGGTCGAATCTGTATCAACAGGACATGGAGGCCTCCGGGATGACTGGGAGACTTGACACAGAGTGATGAACGGATGGTGACCAGGCAGGGGTAGTCGGACACACTCGATGCAGATATGGGATGAGGAGAGGCCATGTGGATGGATGGGCAGAGGGAAAGTGATAGGGAAAATGTACGTGGCAGAAATCACGAGCTTTGAAGTGTACGAGTTGGGTGGACAAGACACAGGGGTCGGGAAGAGAATATGAGTTGGCATGACACGGGGATGGACGTGGCAGTAAGGAGGCGTGTGATGAGGTTTCGGGCTTTCGGGGATTCGGGATTCGCGAGTTGGAAGTGCGCGAGTTCCTTGCCTCCAGGATCCCCGATATCCCGATGTGCGATGAGCTCTTCCTCCTAGGAGCTAGCCCTTATCGGCTAGCACAAGATTCATGTAACCGGTCTCCATGTGACCGTATCTTAAACCCTCCATTAGAGTTTCGACGTTCACGAAGACACGAGCACATATCCTCCGGACTAGCGACAGCCTGCCACCTGTAATCCACTAACTCTTGCGGTCCCACATGCTAATACGACGATTGCCAAGATATCGCTTCTCGCGATCTCGCAATTCTGCATGCAAATCTTTGCAGCTCTAACCCATGAACCTCCGAGATTGCGATATGTCGATGCCACTTGGCGCTGTCTCCCTACAAGGATTGTCCTTCCGACACCTGTCCTCCACTATGATCCATATCTTCGTCGGGAAATTGGGTATCGGGATATCGCGATTCCTACTGTCATGTGCATGGGACTTTCATATCCCCGATCCCCGACTCTGCAGGATCTCTCGCCACGTGCCACAGCTGACCGACGGCTCCGATTCAGTCAGGAAATTGTGCATCGCAATTCACTCGTGTAAGAGTTCCCTGCCTTCAGAAACTCCGATCCTCCTATGGACTGAAATCCTGACTCTCCTTCTGATGTCTAACACGCGTCCTGCCAAGATCAACGGCTGGGATCCCATCAGTCTTTCAAGACTTGAAAGGTCTCGGCCCTCTTACCCTTTAAAATCCCGATACCACAATTGTTACTAACATAATCAAACACTTCAAAGTATTTCAAAGTAAGTGATACATAAATAACAATAATGAAAACCTTGGCAAGTATGATGAAGGCGTCTTCTTAGGATATCCTACCAATATTAAAGGATATAGATGCTTTAATAAAACATTGCATAAATTAGTTGATTGCATTGCTTTAAAGGTTGATGAAGGAGTCCCAAAAAGAGAGGTGAATAATATTGAGCCTACTACAGAGGACATAGTTGAAACAAAAGATGAACAGGTCCAAGAATCAGATGGAGAAGAGACACCCATACAAGAAGATTCAGAACATAAATCAGCATCAAATCCTTCCTCCGGAATTACTCAAAAGAATCATCCTGAAAGTCAGATAATTGGTGAGAAAGACAAAGGTGTACAAACCAGGAGAAGGATAATCAAAGACACTGAGCAATCACATATGTCCTTCATATCCATGGTGGAACCCAAGAACTTCAATAAATCCAGTGAAGATGTAAATTGTTTAAAATCAATGAATGAGGAACTGGACCAAATTGAAAAGAATGACACTTGGGAACTCGTTCCTAGGCCAGCAAATAAAAACGTAATAGGATCCAAATGGGTCTACAAAAATAAGATGAATGAGCAAGGAAATATTGTAAGAAATAAGGCTAGATTGGTCTGCAAAGGATATGATCAAATAGAAGGACTGGACTTTGATGAAACATTTGTGCTTGTAGAAATATTAGAAGATATTAAAATGTTTCTTGCCTATGCTTGTCATAAACAGTTTAAAGTTTACCAAATGGATGTGAAGTCAACTTTTCTAAATGGAGATCTAAAAGAAGAAGTCTATATGGAACAACCAGAGGGTTTCCAACTGTCAGATAACCCCAACTTTGTCTGCAAGTTGAAGAAAACCTTATATGGGTTGAAACAAGCTCCTTGTGCCTGGTATCACAGACTAGATACGTATCTACAAGACAAAGGGTTTAAGAAAGGAACAATTGACAACAATCTATATATCAAAAAGGAGGGTAATGATCTGCTCATTGTGTTGTTCTATGTAGATGAAATCATCTTTGGTAGTAATAATGCTTCATTGGTAAAATGGTTTTCTTCTACCATGCAGTCTGAATTTGAAATGTCTATGATAGGGGAACTGTCAGTTTTTCTTGGCCTACAAATTACTCAAAGATCTGAAGGAATATTTCTTTCTCAAGAAAAATATCTAAGAGAAATGTTGAAAAGGTTTCAAATGGAAGATTCTAAACCTATGAGAACACCTATGGTCACTGGATGTAAGTTAAGCAAGTATGATGATTCACCTGATGTTGATCAGAGTTCACATAGGTATATGATAGGCAACCTATTGCACATCACAACATCTCGTTCAGACATAATGCATGTTGTTGGAATGGTAGGAAGGTATCAGGCTGCACCTAAACAGATTCATTTGTTAGTTGTCAAAAGAATATTCAGATACTTGAAAGGAACAATGGACTATGGCCTATGGTATCCTAGAAATCAAAATTTTCAACTATCAGTCTATTCAAATGTTGATTGGGATAACTACGTGGATGAAAGGAAACGCACGAGTGGAGGTGAATTCTTCTTAGGATATTCCCTTGTATCATGGTTGAGAAAGAAGCAAGGTTCCATTTCCTTATCAACTACATATGTTGAATACATTACAGCTGCCACATGTTGTACCCAAGTATTTTGGATGATTTAGACACTTGCAAACTTGGAGGTAAAATATACTGCATCGATCCCAATTCATTGTGATAATACCAGTGCAATAAGTCTGTCAAAGAACCTTGTATTTCACTCCAAGACCAAGAATATACCCATAAAGTATCACTTCTTGAAGGAACATGTGACAAACATTGTTGTTGCTTTGCATTATATTCATCCAAAGATCAGATTGTTGATATCTTCACTAAACCACTTGCAAAAGCTCGGTTTGAGTATCTACGCCAGAAGTTGGGCATGACCCCATTATAAACTTAAGAGGGTCCATCCTGTCAAGGGGAGTATGTATTGGTTGAATATCAGATACCTCTGACAAGTAATGCAACGGCTCAGGGGGAGCATGTTTTCTTTAACATTGATGTCAAAGGGGGAGAAAAGGTGTGGTCTGGATGCTATAGTTGGAGAATAGTGCAGCCTTTTAGGGTTTCCATCAATTCCAAAGGGGGAGATTGTTGGCATGTTTACAGGCAGAGTGTGCTTTTCATTGATGGAAATATCAGAGTGTGCATCGATGGGTAGAGTGTGCTTGTCATTGATGGAAATATCAGAGTGTGCATCGATGGCAAAACATGAACATAGATCAAAGCTCAGTGAAGAAGAAAACAATATGCAGAGATCAAATCTCCGGAGAGATAGTGTTATGAGATGCACAAATGATATCCCATACATCAAGGCTTGCAGAAGGATCAGAGGTCGTGGCCTTTGACACTTAGATATTTGTGAAAGCCAAAGATTAGGAGGAGGAGAAACATTGGCCATTGGATCACCAATCCCGAATACCCGATGTCCATTAGATCAGATTCCATTGACCAGAGGAAGCACAGTGGAGACGTACAGATCTGATCCGTTGGATCTGAGTGCCAAGGACCAACAGCCATTGGATCTAGTATAAATGTGAAGAGGATAATGGATGAGAGTCATCCTCCAACTCTGTGAAATGTGAAATTGCGATGAGATCTGAATCGTTGGATCCAGAGGACATGTGGAGAGAGATCAGCATTTCACTGACTCGCGGACTGGAAAATTCAAAGGTGAGTAGTCCTCCAACTTTGTGAAACGTGAAATCTCGATAAGATCTAGACCATTGGATCACAGAGGGTTGTGGGTCGTTGATCTAGAGTATTTCGAATATCGGTAGTTGGAAGAGTAAGGGTTGGATCATGTTCAAACACCTGACACACAAAGTCGCAATTTGATCACATCCATTGATCAAAGGGAGAACGAGGACTGTTGATTCGATAAGGACATGTGGTAGACTACATCAGCAAGGACACATGGCGCAATCAGACAATGACAAGTATCAAGTTGATTCGACATTCCAGGTACGTAGAAATCACAAATCTGAGTGACACGTGGTAGCTTCTTAGCTCATGACACGTCATCGAGTGATGCAATAGTTACGTCACTCCGAGAGTTTTTCTTTGGGATTTTTACCACCATTACTCACCCAAAGACCCGAAGTCTCAAAGGTCGAAGTCTCGGAGTGGAGGATAGTCGTTGGATTTAAGAGGACATGTGTCAATGGATTGTCAACTCTTGGAAAAATCAAAGGAAGGATGAATGAGAGTTTGAGAATTGAAATCTCTGAACTTCGAAGACACGAAGGAGATCTCGACCATTGATCCGAGAGGGACATGTGTCATCTAATCATTGAGACCAAGGATTGTGTGTGGAAACAGGAAAGAAAGAAGAACTTACAGATGTCAGCAGATCTTCCATTCCAGAAGATATCCAGTCAGTAGCAACAGGGTTTGAGATTTGAATCTCATGGAGCCCAGATCATGGAGTAAATCTCAGTCGTTGATGGAGGAAGGAGAGATATGGTCCGCAGAATTGAGAGTACAGAAATGAACCATTCGTTCAGGAGCAACGTCAAGATTGTGAGATAAACATTCGTTCTTCATTGTGGAGCCATAACATGCTCGGGCCTTAATTTTTCATGAGCGGGCCGCAATCGAAACCATGATTTTGGAGAAAGGACGCGTGGAGGCTCATGGAGAATTGCGGGGCAAAATGAAATTTGGCCTAAACCACCTTTGGACATTCCTGCAATCACATGGTCACATGAAGCTCATATCCCAAGTTCATATCATGAAAAGGAGCCAACGCTCACTAGACAAAAATTGGGAAGCACCATTTTGATTAGGCGATTGGTCACCGCTGGTGGTCACATGAAGGAATGGGCTTAGAAGCCAAAGAAGCCATAATTGACTGGTTGTAAATGACAGAGAATATGAAGAGTCTTGACTACCAGAGAACCTAAGGAATGTCAGCGTAACGGCCACTAATGATGAACTCATAGGGAACAGAACCGCCAGAGAAGATGAAGAGTTTCCATGATGATCAAGAGATGACTCGACGTGAGAAAAGGATGCAGAATAGAGAAGTGAAGTTATTATTTTTTCGAGCTATGCAAGATGGATGAAGAGTTTCAATGAACAACCTATAGGGAAGAACAATGATGCAGTGAAGAGTATGTAGTGGCATAGCGCATGAAGTATGCAGAAGGTGCACAGAGAGTATAAAAATGTAGAACAGAGAAGAGATGGTTGCGGTTGTTGAGTGTGATTCATGTGGGTAGAAGCATGCGGTGTGCACGATTTGAAGCATAGAAGAATAAAGGAACAGAAACACATATCTGAGAGAAGAATAGAAAGCACAACAGACACGAGGAGAGAGAGACACTGATGCAGGCAGAGCAGAGCAGTGGAACATAACAGTGATGAGACTGGTAATCCATAGATAAATGTTGTATCACTGTGATAAAGTTGTAAAAAGAAAATATTTATATTTCAGGGTGGTAGGGAGGTGCTTGGGAGGATTGGTGTCCTCAGAGTTTCAAGTGGGTGCTTGAAAATAGGGAGTTGTATCTTCCATCTGGTTGCATCCAGAAAAACCAGGGTGCCAGGGTGGCGCAAGGGAGAACTATTGTTCTCTATTATACAAGTCGGTGCCTGTGTGACTGGAAGTTGGTGTTGTAACACTTAGGGAGTTGGTGCTTCCTTCTAGTGGGTGCTAGAGAAACCAAAGAGTTGGTGCTCTCAACAAGTTGTTGCTTATAAAACAGAGGTTATAGCCTCAAGAGGAGTTGGATCTCATAAGAATGATAATGTAAAGAAACTAAAGATTACTTATCATATCAAGAAGAAGAGGTTTTTCCCTTTATGGGTTTCCTCAGGAGATATCTATCTCTTTATATTTCATGTGTGTGATTGATTTTTAATATTCTATTGCTTACTTCCCTGCATCATTGTGATCGTCATTAAGTGTTATGTAAAGAGTTTAAAATGGGCATAATTGTTTAAGCACAGTAACATCTAATTCACCCCCACCCCTCTTAGTTGTTCAACATTATTAGAAAAAAACCTGTATACCATCTACTCTTGAGACCAAATTCCATTACAAAAAAACTACTAATTTTCGAGGGATAGATGGCGACATAAGAGTATTGCAAAAATAAAATTTTACACTACATAAACTAATTCTATTTAATCTTAAGAGTTGTATCCACCGTGTTTGGAGTAACTTCCTTATCTTCATTAGTTGGTTGAGGCTGAAGGGGTTGAATAAATTCACAAGATTCCATAGAACCTTCTGAGGGAAATGGACGTTGATGCGTTGGAGTGATGGAGGGAGGATGTTGAAGTTGATGTCGCAGGGATTTGATATGAGTGTCTTTCTGGATAATTGCTCGAAGAATTACTACCAGATCCTCATTCTTCTTGGTCTCGTGTTCCTAAATCTAATGAGTTAAATGAATGTTGGAACTTCGAAGTGACTCAATTTTTTATTGTTGAGTATTGAGTTACTCTCGAAGATGCTCCAATCGGTAATCAGTGCATTCACAGGGTGAATTAATACACCTCCACATTATGTACCTCCAATAGAAACACAATGAAGACCAAATCATATACCAAAAATTAGCAGAATTGGCATTGATGAAATGCCAAATGAACCATTCAATTACCACCCACATTCTTCCTTTGATCGCAACCTCCAGTGAAAATGAAATCAGGTCCTTGCAACAAAACGGTCGCTCCAAATAATGAATAGGTGAGGTGACAATCATTCCTACTACTGAAATTATGGCCTGAAGTTCAGATCCCATGCATGTGTTGATGCGAACCAGACCGGGATAGATGAATGTTTGCAGTGGCTCCTTCATATTCCCACATGAGAATTCCATATCTGATGAAATGAGTGTTATATTCCACAGACATACCTTACAATGCATGTCTGAAGGGGGCTGGGTGCATCATGCCACTGATAAATAAGGAGTCCTTTGAATGTGTGCGCCAATTCCTTCGTTCATTCTGGAGGTACTTGTAGCCAGAATCCCCACTTCCCTTTTTTTAATGTTATAAATCCAATTTAATGTATTGATGGGACTGCCTCCTTTGCCTAAAATCATAGACAATTCAAGGTAGATAATGTGATAAATATTTCTCATTTATCCTTAGTGTTCTTTGGGTAAGTTTTTTGTCTTCTCTAGCCTGAAGATTTGCACGACCATTTTGATGTCTTAATACATGATGATAACTGACGGACTGGAATTTTCGCTGCAGATTTTTTATTCTGCGATATGTATTTCATAGACTAGGATGAGATTTTTTAATAATTCTACAGATTATTTTGATAATAAGATTAGAATCATCGATGATTATTAGGTGTACCAAATTATCAGCCAGTATAAGATTCAGACCCATATAAACTGTCATAATTTTTTCTGGATTATTGGTAGCACTGTCGAGCCCCAAATAATATTATATATTCTATGATAAACACATAATTATTTAGATCCATTTCATCTTAGTCATGGCAGAAAAAAGCCACCCTTTAGAACTTCAATCTCCTAAAAAATGTGGCCAAAGACCCAGATAGTGTATAGGGATTGTTTGTCATCAGTGAACAAAAAAAATTAAACAAACTACCAAATGACGACAATTAAAAATAAAAATGACTAAATTTACTACCAATTGACGGAAATCGGTCAATAAAATGGCTAAATATACTACTAATTGATGTCAAATAATAATTAAATTTACTAAATATACTACCAATTGACAGAAATCAGTGAATAAATATGATTAAATATATGACCATTTGACGACAAAATAATGATTAAAATGACTAAATATACTACCAATGGATGGAAACTAGTTAATACAAATGACTAAATATACTACCAATGGACGGAAATTAGTGAGTAAAAATGACTAAATATACTATCAATTAATGATTACAATGACTAAATAAATGACCAATTAACAACAATCAATGACTAAATAAACGACTAATTATATGACCAAATTGATCAATCAAAACAACCAATAAATGACTAAAATTAGTTTATTCATAACTTTGGTCACGTGATAAATGACCGACAATAAACTACTAATGGTCATGTGACTAAACTTAGTCATTTATATGCAATTTGTAGTAGTTTTTTTAGTCATTTATTGTTGTTTTTCTACTAGTGAAAGGAAGAAAAATTTAAGAAGATAAATGACTCAAAGGAACCACATGTTGAAGAGTAAGGAAAGAAGTATCGATGGCTAAGGTTGTTGTATATTACCACCCAAACCATATAGAGAAACGATAGTCATCAAGGAAAGGGTGTGAGCATCAACAAACTTAATATGGATAAACATGGAACTAGAAATGGAACCGGTATGGAGGCACATTGAGGAATAAAACAAATGCATAGAGATATCAAATTAGCACAATGATAACATGGAACCCAAGGATAACCCAAAATCAAGATTGAGGAGGAAAGGCCACAGTTGGACCCCATGTCCAATATTCATTAGGATGGATGGATGTTCATGCATGGTACTAGTGTTATGGAGAAAATATCATGAGTGGATAGTAAGATCTCCCTAGGATCTGCCTACTGATCCTAGACAAACATAGGGATAGACTTATATGACTTTCATTTTGACTCAAGCAATTGGATTCATAATCAAATTAAGAAGTTGTGGAAAGAGCATACCTTTTCTTGAAATTTGTCCTTCGTATTTCCTAGCCACTATAGTATTGAAGTTCTATCTCTAGTCTCTACAACTTGCTCCCTGCACACAAAAGACAAGCAATTCCTTCCTACTTCTCTTATTAGTGTTATAATCTTAGATCTAGATTGGATATAACCTAAACTATAATAAAAACAAATCATATTTGAACATTTATGCATGAAATACAAACATTCATAGGGGAAAACCAATAATATATTAAATTTAATAATGGAAATACATAAATACAATTACCTCTTACTGCAGATGCATTCCCCTTTTCCCCTTGCTCTTTACTCCTCATCGACTCTTCAACCAAGCTAGGAAGCCTGACTACAACTGATGTAGATGGAGAAGCACCTATGAATTTTGGCAATATGGATCTATAAATTATTCTTCCTCCTCTTGCTTAAGACTAAACTTCCTTTTTATATATTCTTGGAAGAGGCTTGGGAGAGCTTCCAGATCTTCTAGAGACCAATGGAGACTCAAGTTATGTGAGTTCCAAGTCTCATTCCATGAAGAAAAAAATCATCCCTCTATTTCCTCTTTGAAATTCTGTGAATATAGAAGGTTATAGAGGGTGTCGCGGGTTTCACTATAGATGAAACGTGACATGTCACTATTTCTCCATTCATGACAAGCGACACCCTGCAAAAAAATCTAAATCTTAAGCTAGATTTGTGTCTTGGATTTAATATTCTACCGTGTTCCCTTCTGACCTTGTAGGGTGGCTGAAATTAAGGCTATAACAGATGCCCCCTAATGTGTGAGGTTAGGAAAGGAATGGATGGTTGAAACACATTACAATAAAATAGTATCCATGTGAGGCAACTTGAGGAGAGAGAAAAGAGGTGAAAGAGGTGAAAGAGTACCTACAATCAAACACTAAGGATAAAGGCAGATATAGACCATCCCCAAGGTAGACATACTCATACTCTAAATATTATCAAAGCATGGCTGCCAAAACAATACATTGTGGATCCTTGACACAAAAATGCAAGACCATGGCCATGAAAGAATACACAATGGATCCATGTCACCAATGAGATAATAGGCACGAGAAAATACAATGTGGATCTATTTCACAGTATATACATCAAGAATACAACGAGCACTGAGGAAAGTTCCCCCGAAGTCTTCAAAGTACTCAAAAACAAGTGATATACTCCATCACAACTTGGGAGGGGATTTTGTAAAGGAATGATGTAGCCCCAATCCCAAGGTATTTGTCCCAAACCCTGATGTTAAAAATGTACAACATGTGAATAGATGAACTCATGTCGATCATGGTAGAAACCATCTAATTACCGGCCATTGATGTAAATCGTTAACAGATGTGAGGGGACCCACCGATGAGGAAGATGGACCCCAAGGTACCTAGTACAATCTAGTGAGTGTGAATGGAGGATCTGATATCGAACACTTGTAGAATCAATTGATCAATATTTAATGATGAAAACTCATTGTCGATTGTGAGGAATTGTACCACTGAGGACTAAAATCTCCAAGGTACTAGTTGGTTTCTAGATCCCTCTCCTAGATAATGTGTTGAAGTCGATAGGAAGATATCCATTGAAATAGGACCTTAATGTATCCCCCATCAATCGACATGAAACATACACTGAGAGATGATGTGAAGAGAGAGTATCACTAAGTACAACTGACATAGGGATGGTCGACTCGAAAAGTCAACAAAACAACATATGGTTGACTCAAGCTTAAAATTCCCTTGAACATATAACATGACATAATATGACTTGGCAGAAAGACTCAAGAGCTAGATGAATATAGTGCAACAATGCAGGAGTTATTGAAGCACTCTCCATGATGACTAGAAGAGTAACTAGTCGTAGGAGTATCTATGAATCATATTACTGGGATGACTCCTAGGCAAGATAAAACCAAACTATAATATGATTACTCAAATAGGTGCCATGTTCAAGGGTGACTCGATTGGCGCTTCCGTTTTGGAAATATATCAATGGTGAAAACCCCCCACTCTTTTTTTGATTTATTTTTTTAGTGTCTCCTTCATGTTTTAACGAGTGCAAAAGAGAGATAAAAGTATGCTCGATGGTGTCTTTTTCATTTAGTTTTAATGAGCCTGAAAAAGAGTTAAAAGTATACTCATGGTGGTGTATGAAAAACAAAGGCAAAATAATGTAAGAGGCAGATGGTCAAAGGCTATTGTAATATCGATAAGAGGGATCTGGGAAAACAATAGCACAACGACAGTATGTATGACACAAGCAAAAAATACATAGGTGACCATTAAGCAACATAAAAATCAGGAACCCCCTTAGGAAATGACCAGAATATATATGAAGAGAGGAAAATAAGTCTCAATGTCAAGTCATGGTGGGACTACAAGAGGGTTTTCGGGACTATAGGGTATCACAACATGGGAACAAAATGGAAATATGGGTGCTAATTAGGGCACCCATGAATATTAGGCTCTACTGCATAGGTTATTATGTGCAAAAATGGAGTGGCTAATGTCACAACCTGATGGGATCGAACCTAATGCATTGTGACGGAAAAATGGATGGTTAATAATGAAAATTGTGGATGCACGAAAAAACCTATCCCTATATTCCAGTTTTAAGAGAACGTGCGTCAAGTTCAGTGGAAGTCACTATTTCCATAAATAAAAAAAAGTTCCAGTAATCCTGTCAACACATGTAAACTATATTCTGGGGTCAAATGGCATAGTGAAATCTCAAAAAAAAAATGGGCATTTTGGATATGATATATGCAAAATAAAAAGAACTTGCACCACACACCTATGTACAAGTCACTATGAATTTGGACGAGTTATGGAAAGTATATCTCATTTCTAGGCTATGGTCAAGGATCTTTATCATCATCAATGAAATCATGAGCCATTATTGGCATCATATGGCACACCATATTGGGGCCACACCACATAGAAATGAATTTATATGACCAAATATACTCATCATGAGTGGTTTTTTGAACTATGAAGCTCCTTGATGATTCCCATGAAGACTTTTAGTAGGTCTTAAACACAAATTGACGCAGCACCCCTACCTCAGCAGGTTCTGCGTGACCTCCCGGTCTTTGGATCTTTCTACTTCCTGAGTCGAAATGGCTCCTTAGTTCCCACTGGAACCTTCACACATATAACCACAGGTCCTTCTTAGAAGTTACGCCTATACAAACAAGCACTGGGTGCAAACCTCCACTCCACGTGACCAACCAATGTGACCACGACCTTCACTCGAAAAGGTGTTTCGGGTTTCGCGACTTCACAATTCCTATTGTAAGTCCCTCTGACTCCTTCGATCCCCGAAACCTAGAAATGGGCTATCGGGTCTTTAGCTCCTCCCTTATGCTTCGACCATGTGACCTCAGTCACGTCCTAGGGTCCACCTCTAAGTGTGTCGGTATTTCACGACTCGTGAGTTCGCGATGCGACTCCTTTCCTTTCTCCCAAAGTATGAACTCGCGACTTCCTTGCTTACAGATCGACGATCCTGATTCCTCCTCGATCTGATGGTCCATATTGCATCAGAGTTTCGCGTATCGGGATTTCGCAACTCAAGATCTCCAAGTCACGACCTTCTTCACACTTTGACTCCTGAAATGTCGAAATCCGAAACCACAAGATCAACGGCTCCCGTTGATCCAAATCTAATGGCAACTATTCATCCTGAGCTTGCAAGTGTTGAAAGACACTTAGCCTTAACTTCTCCGCTGATCCACTGGATCTAACGGTCCATGGTGAATCAATAGTTCTCCCTCTAAGAATTTCAACTGTTTGTTCAAGTTCTCGATGCTCCTGGCCAAATAACTCAGGGTCTCCTTATGAGCTTAATTTCTGTGAGGTAACTTCAACCCTTGTCTTCCCTTCGAATGCTTCAAAGTCTCTATCCCTCCTCAGCTTGGTTCTTCTTGAAAACTCAAGGATTCCAAGGGATTATGCCTGCACTCCTTGCAGCTTCACGATAATCTCTAATTATCTGAATTCTCCAATTGTGTGCACTCCTTGCGACATAAATCCTTCAACCACTCACTTGGTTGGAAAATTCTAAGACTTCAACTGGCTTGCACACACCTTTTTTGGCTCTGTGCTATACTTGCACTTCTTCTTGTATGAAAAACAACGGTATCTCTCCTGAGCTTTTCTGAGGTAAAACTCAAAACTTGTCAACACACTCCCTACAAACTTTCACTGCACTCCTTGGAGGAATTCTCAGGAAGAGAAACAATTGAAACTCATACTCTCCCTCTCACAAACTTCATACATTCAACATGAAATCATGCATATACACAACATTGAAACAAATTCATAACAGAGACTGAAATTAACTGTAAACCTACCATTCAATAGATGTAAACAGAATTCACAAACACCATGAAGTTGGATCAAAGCTTCCTTACAATAATCCAAGTGCATATGTACATGGGTCCTATAAAAACAACTATCTTCTCATACAAATTTTTAAATCTCTGTTCTTCTTTGCTCTCCTATTCTCTTGCTCTATAGCTCTTGCTCTTACTATTGAGAATAATGATACAATACAATACATATGAGGGAGATTTATAGAGTTTTCCCTCCTACAACTTTAAGCTATCTAATCGAATTAATTTCTACATCTACTTTACATTTATTGCATTAAATGCCTCCAACAAACAGATGAGAGAAACCACTCAAGATCTGTGTTACAATCTCCAAACCATAAAAGAAAAAATATATTTTTCAGATATTACATTAATTCTTCATCCTTCCAAATTCAAAACATCCTCAAAATGCGTGTTTGTGCATATCCAGTTGTCCCCCGCTTTGTTGGCTTGCGATGCTTCTGCATCAAAAATATTCAGAGGAAGGGAGAGCAGAGAACTCGGTGGAAAGTTACGAAAAATAAATCTAAGGTGGGAAAGGGCCAAGACCACGAGGTCTATTGGATACCCCAATAAATTCCCACGGTCCTAGATTGAAATTCATCATGCTAACTCTCATCGGCTCTGAATCAGGAAAATATGATTGATGCATCACCTCATCCTTTGTATTTTATATAGAAGCCATGACTTCTAGGATGGCATTATTTGAAGGAAACTTGGTATCTAGGAAATCATGTGAACACATAGAGTCAAAAATGTGTTCGAGTGGAGTAGGTAGGTCACACTCCATATCGACTATGGTGAGTGACATGTGAGCTATGTAAGATTTGAAATCCTTAGTATGAGGTACCACCCAAGGGTTGACAGACTTGAGGGATCCACTGGAAAATCATGATATCATGTTGATTGGAGAAATTTTTGCAGCAGTAGGTGGTGGGGGGAAAGGAAATATTCCCATGATTGAAGGATTTTTTAACATCCCCGACGACAAAACTCATGTAATATTGTTGGGTATCACTGAAAAAGGGTATATTAGACCCCACATTGGCTCCGAGGTCTGGGGTACAAAACGCAAGTTGATCAATATTCACTATTTTCCATTGATGAGGGAAGCATAAGACCATAAATATTGACAAGACAACTATATTCATCTCGTAGAACCAAGTGTGTCTGAGTGACAAGTTGTACTCAAGAGTTGCATCGACAACTTCCAAAACAACAAAGATAGTCTTACCACCTAACTCGATGGATAATGCAGTGATAATTCCATGGGGTTGGAACATATGTCCATAGAATGATTTCAGTAGTGTGGTAGAGGTGTTCATATTTGGAGAGTTGAGGGCCTTCCAACATGACATAGACATAATGAAAGTTGAGGCTCCTTCATAAATCATAGTGCGAAGTATGTTTTTCCCCATCATTCCCACTTTGATCTGGAAAGCAATTTGATGGAAGAGCCTATGATGAACTTGATCAAAATCAAAGGTTATAAACTCGACTTTCAGGTATCAGCCCCACCTATTGCAAAAAATAAGGATTTTTGTTATGTCGGGTGGCTTTGGAGCAATTTGAGCACAAACATGGCACATGGTGCATGGGCCAACTCTTCCACAATACCATAGTTGTGGGAGGCTCATTTATTTGGGTTATGTGTCATGCATCGAAGAATTCCCTTCAGGGGGTGAAGCAGTGTGTCAAAGGATGGCTTCTCAATCTAAAGAGGGCCATCGGGATGGGAAGAAGATGTTGGCTCTTTCACAACATGCATAGGATCAAAATTGTCGTAGTTCTTTGCTCGAGTCTACAGATTGATCGTCGAGCCCATTTCTAGGCTATGGCCAAGGATACTTATCATCATCGATGAAATCATGAGCCATTATTAGAATCATATGGAACACCATATTGGGCCCATGCCACATAGAAATGAATTTATATGACTAAATATGCTCATCATGAGTGGTTTTGTGAACTATGAAGCTCCTTGATGATTCCCATCAAGACTTGTAGTAGGTATGAAACACAAATATTTGGAGGAAGGGAGAGCAGAGAACTCAGTGGTAAGTTCCAAAAAATAAATCTAAGGTGGGAAAGGGCCAAGACTGGGAGGTCTATTGGATGCCCCAATGAATTCCCCCAATCTTGGATTGAAACACGTCATGCTAACTCTCATCGGCTCCAAATCAGGAAAATATGATTGATGCATCACCTCATCCTTTGGATTTTCTATAGAATCCATGACTTCTAGGATGGCCTTATCTGAAGGCAGCTCAGTATCTAGGAAATCATGTGAACACAAAGAGTCAAAAACTTGTTTGAGTGGAGTAGCTAGGTCACACTCCATATGAGGATGGAGTTGCTGACCAGTATTAGTGGATGTTAATGGGATTTTCAGATTGACATATCAACTGTGCTGAGTGGTATGTGATCTTTGTAAGATTTTACATCCTTAGGATGAGGTACCACCCAAGTGTTGATAGACCCGAGGGTTCCATTGGAAAATGATGAAATCATGTTGATTGGAAAAAATTTTGCAGCAGGAGGTGGTGGGGGGAAAGGAAATGTTCCCATGAGTGAAATAATTTTTAACATCCCCATGCCAAAACTCATGTAATATTGTTAGGTATCACCAACAAAGGGTACATTAGACCCCGCATTGGATCCAAGGTCTAGGGTACAAAACGCAAGTTGATTAATAGTCACTATTTTCCATTGATGATGGAACCGTAAGACCCTAAATATTGATGAGACAAATATAGTCATCTCGTAGAACCAAGTGTGCCCGAGTGACAAGTTGTACTCAAGAGTTGCATCGATGACTTCAAAAACAACATATATAGTCTTACCACCTAATGCGATGGGTGATGCAGTGATAATTTTAGGGGGTTGGAACATATGTCCATAGAATGATTTTAGTAGTGCGGTAGAGGTGTTGATATTTGGAGAGTCAAGGGCCTTCCAACATGACATAGACATAATGCAAGTTGAGGCTCCTTCATCAATCATAGTATGAAATATGTTTTTCCCCATCATTCTCACTTTGATCTAGAAAGAGATTTGATGGGAGAGCCCATGATGAACTTGATCAGAATCAAAGGTTATAAAACTCAACCTTGAGGTATCAACCCCACCTATTACATAAAAAAGGGATTTTCACTATCTCGGGAAGCTTTTGGAGGACTTCATGTGCAGACATGGGGCATGGTGCCTCGGCCAAATCTTCCATAATACGATAGTTGTGGGTGGCTTATGTATTTGGGTTATGTGTCATGCATCAAAGAATTTCCTTCGGGGGGTGAAGAAGTGTGTCAAAGGATTTCTTCTCAATATAAAGAGGGCCACTAGGATGGGAATAAGATGTTTTCTCTTGCACAACATGCATAGGATTAGAATTGTCATAGTTCTTTGCTTGAGTTTGCATATTGGTCATCTAGTCACACGTGAAAATTAAATCGTTTGAGGATGACCCCTTGTGTAGAGGGGTACATGTCGCACCCCCTTGTGGAGGGGAAGGATTGTAATTTACCTGGCCACTAGGATGGGCCATGCTTCTCCAAAACGCTCTCCAAGAACGCTCTGAAACTAACTTGTAACATACTCTATGCAACAAATACCAAAATTATATGTCCGGATACTGATTTGAAATTTACCCATTGCATGAGTACTTTTAGAGTCTCCCTCTTAGAATGATTATGAAATCGTGTTCCATTATTGAAAAATAAAGAAATATGGATTATGTTAGCACTCTGTAAATTTTGTCCGGCTGAATAGACAAACGACATAGGTAATTGTTTCAACCGGCTTTAGAGTTGAGGCACTAGCCTACTCAACTCAGAGAGGGCTCTCTCATGTCACTTGATATATCTATGGAAGATGGGGGCCAGATTCAGTTTGTTTTGGGGATTTTTAATAAAATTGTTGAAGAGTTGGAGATGACCTTTGGGCTATGGGGTCAGGAATGTAAGATGCATTTCCAAATCATGAAAATAATTAAGAGGAAAAGGATAAATGAGGAAGTGACTTCTGAGTTTATGCTTGAAAATTTAGACGGTATCAGAAGAAAAGAAACACACAACCATTATCAGAGTATTATAGTAATGAATTCTGAAATGGTTTAGAAGGGATAAACATAGTCTAAATCACCAAGCCGAGAGCATTGAATAATGAATTATGGACTTTTAATTTCTCAATTTAGACAGAGAAAAGAAAAATGGAATGAAAAATAATAGGAATCACACACTATGAGAGAAAACGAGACTCATAACACCATCTGTTAGAATCTTTTCATAAAAAGTACAAAATATGCCTTTGCATCTATGTATTCATTCCAACCCCAGAGATTTACAAAGTTTTCATGCAAAGAGGGCAGGCTCCTCCTTTCTCCATGTTTCTATACTCGTGAGACCAAGCATATATAGAGGAATTCCGCGTGGAATTTAAAACGTTCTGACTTCCCCATAATTCTAAAATAGATACAAGTTACAAAAAGGAGGAATAGTTATACTATTTAAAGGGACCATTAGTAACCGGTATGTCATATCAGGACTCCCTTTTCTTAAGCCGCCATCTATCCAAAACTTTCTAAAATACACCTAAATTTACCTGAGGATTCACCTCAACTTGGTGATTTCCTCTTCCGGGGTACTCAACGAAGCGAGATTTTCTTCGACGCTCTCTATCATCTCAGTTTTGGCCTCCGTCCTCCACCTTTTGTTCCTCTTCCTCTGTGCGGATGGATGGTAGGTGTTGTCCGCGTATTCATTTATGACGAGATCCCTCATAACGGGGTTTAATTTGACTCCTGACTCTATCTCAGTTGCAGGTTCGGTATGAAATTTAGTTGCCAGTATCTGCAAGACCCATCTTTCTTTCTTAATTATTGACCTACTTGGTACATTAGTTGAGAACCTAGTCATGCCAGACACTGTTTGATGAGTATTATCCATACCTTTCGGACTTTGCAGAGACCTCTATTTGGCCACCCTTTGAAATTACAGAATTCAGGAAATCAACACAGGTCGATCTTGTTTTTCTTATGCATAAGATGGTAATTTCCCAGAATAGGATAAAATGATTTCATATCTGAGATTTGATAGTTTTTGTATTTTAATAACGAAATACTGTCACAGTACGTTGGTGTGCCATGCTTCATCAATCCACTTCTAATGATGGGCCTCGATTTATTTATGTGACGACATCCTTTTGATATGTCATCTGGGAAAGTACTTGGACCAGTGATATGGGGTGATTTGACCAACTGCCATCCTTCTCACGAGTTATTGATGTGACATTTTAAACCACATGACATCGAGGCCATAGTAAAAGTGGTTTTGGGCAATCTGTTGTCTTCCTCGATGCATGTGTAAGAGTGCCACACGTTCCCCATCAAAACCATAATGGTTTTTCCCGGTCTGCCTTCGCGACGTTAAGTTCCATGCTATTTTTCGGTTCAATGTGGGACTCAACCGTGGATTTGGGATTCTTCAAAATCAATGGTCCGCCGAGATACTCCCTTCACGCCTCCACTATATTTTTTCATATGCCGCGGGATATAGCTGAGCACCCTAAACTATCACGCCTCTACTATGGTATAGCATCTTGCCAAATTTCGAAAAATTTTAGATCCCGATATGAAAATTGTTAAGGTGATAACATTGGCTCCAACTGGGGATGATATCCTCCCAACGAGGTAGCAAATAAATCGTAGACTCGATGCCTGATCCATTGGGTTGTTCCCAAAACATGTGTGTACCCTGCTCCTACCAAGATATGCGCACTACTTCCGACTCCATGCTAGACGTCCGAGTATATTATTGAAAACTGATTGTATTTAGTACTAGAAAACTAAAATTGAAAAATGCTTGACCAACAAGATTACTTTCACAGCCCTATATATCCTAAAATTGTTGGGATGACTACTCAATCAAGTGATGCTAAAGTGCCAATGCATCCAATCAGGCAATTGGATTCTTGATTCTCCTTTGTTCACATTTTTCTTAAGATGGAGGCTGAAAGAAAAATTTGAATCCAAAATCCGAGCTTATGAATGAAACAAATTCATCCTTCACTGAAGACTGTAATAAGATGGCCACCGGATCTTGAAAACCATGAAAAATCATTTCTTCTTGATGAGCAAAAATCGAAAGACAAGCCTCTTTCATAGGTGTTAGTTGTTTTTTCTCTATTTCTTCTATTCTGAGAACATTTTCGAATGAAATGGAAACGATAGGTTTGTTTTCTTTTCCATGCATATCAACAAAAATATTCATACATTCTTGAACATCTTCAAATATGATAGCTATATTATGTGCATCAAGGCTATCCTCTTGTTCATCAAACAACTCTAATTTGGTTTCATTAAATTTTTGGAAATTTGTTTGAGGACAACCACTTTGACTTTCAAATGAATTAATAGAAATAAGTTCCTTCTCATAATTTTCTTACAAATGTGAAAAGCTAACAACATGCACTATTTCGCAGTCCAGAGTTCCCATGTATGGATTTTCAAAACCCTGATTTTCAAATGACTCAAATAAAACCACTACCTCTTCATTATCTTTCTGTATTTCTGATGGAAAAGTGGCATACACTGCTTTGTTTCTTTCCCAAAAATCCATGTCATTTGTTTTTTCATTGCTGGAGACTTCCATAGATGCAGTTTCAGAATCTTCATCCATGTCTATGTTGTTTAAAAATTGAACCACGATGTCATTCTCAAGGGAAGAGAAAATACTTTGAAGCACTTTTTCATGTTGAGAATCTATATTGATTTCGGGAGAAAGAAAATGACCTTGAACAATACTTTATGGAGCAACTTCTTCTTCCTTTTCAGGCTGATAGATGAACATAGACTGCAAATCTGAGCTGACATGACCCTTTATGTGATTGTTCATAGAATCATCACCACTCTGCTCATGCTTGGAGGATTCCTGAACTGAGATACTATAAATATTTTTTAATTCGAAAGAAGCAAAACATAATGGTAGGTTTGTCCTACCTTATTTGAAATCGTCTTCAATTTTATCCCCAACAGATGGCTGCATTTCAGCACAAGTAATAGGGTTTTTAGGCACATGAAAAGAGTGTTTTGATATCTTGTCATTCTGATCCATTAATTTAACGTGGTTTTTCATCAGCACGAATTCACTTTCCTCAATGATGATCTTAGGATTTTCTTTCAACAATTTGAATGAAGAAAAGCATAAAGGTAAAGAATTCCCTTCAACTGATTGAATGCTTTCTTCTTTGTAACTTTGATATGTAGGGTGAGTCATTTCATTATACTGGTGGAAAAAAAATTCTGATAGGGAACATGCAGTTGGTTTTTCTAAGGAGACATCATCACAATCATCATCGTATTCATAATACATAGGTAAATCAACAGTATATGCAATATCATCTAACAAGAACAACTCTAGAACGTCAACATGTTCTTCAACAAACTGATTTTCAAATTCATCTTCTTGACTGTCTACAAATGAATACATAAAACCATAATTCCCCTGCTTATCATGGGATGGATCAAAAGCTAAATCAACATCTCTTCTTCCAACAAGTGGAATAGAGTTCTTTGCAAAATTATTTGCATTGGAAACTTTGAGAGGACCTATGATATCGTCAATTCTATGCTCAAGATTCCAATCAACTATTTTCTCTTCATATTTACTTTCATGTTCTTGAGCATTCAACCCCTCATTCTAGATTGGATTACATGCTTGGATGTTGTGTTGAATGTCCTAAGAATCACTAAACATTTGGTGTAAGGACTCATGTCTTCTTTCCATCAGGAGGAAAGAAAAATCTGGATGAAGAGTAGTTGCATAATGGAGCATGGTAGCAGCTTCAGAGGGTTGAATTTCTTTGGACAAATTATAATATACGCTAGAGAAATTTCTACTGAACACGGAAACAGCTTCATTGTTGTGTCTTTTCAAGGCATAAAACTCAGTGAGTTGCATCTATAAGGATTTCTCTTTGCCCCAAAACTTAAAAAAAACCTTCTTCAATTCTACCCATGAGCTGATGGTTTTTGGATGTAAATGTTTGAACCGGTGTTTGATGTCTCCTTTCAAGGATTGAGAGAAAACTCTCATACACACATCATCATGGTCAATCTTGAATAAATCTATAAAATGATCAAACCCTTGAACGTGATTTTCAGCCGAGATGATATCTGATTCTTCGTCGAACACATGTAGGTACTCATAGTAATTTGGAGGGAAATCATGAAGGGTTTGGGGTAAATTTAAGGGTATATATCTATGTCAAGCCTTGGGGGGCGTTGGACCAAGAACTGTGGAAGAAACATCTGTCTGGGTCTCACAGGATTCATCAACTTGGTCATTGTTATTGTGTGGCCCAAGTGAAAACCTTTTATCATAACCAGCAACAAGGTGAGGGTATGCATGTGCAACGTAGAGAGGAGGAAATATAATTGCAAGTCTTTCATGATCATTATTAAAATACAATAGGTAAAAGAAATTTTGTTTGGCATGTTCAAGGAAGGAGCAGAGGCAACTTAAAATGAAAAGTAAAATTCTTTGTAAGAGGTCCCATTTTGAGTACTTGTTTTCCCTCATGATGCCTTTCCTCGCCCCTGTCAAGGGGTTTCATCTTTCAGTGAAGTCTATGTCTTGCGATTGAAGCATTGAGAGCAGAGTCACCTTTTGGAAATTCAGGATTCTTTTATCAGTGGAGTCGCCTTCAAACCGATGTGGAGTCACCAGAGAAGGAATACATCCAATATGTGCCTAAGTTTCTGCAGCTCTTAGACCTTAGAACTCAACCATGTCGTTCTTCCCAGGGAAAAATTTTCAATTTCGGTCCCCGACAACGGCGCCAAAATGTTAGCACTTTGTAAATTGTGTCCGGTTGAATAGATAAATGACAGAGGTAACTGTTTCAACCAGCTTTAGAGATGAGGTACTAACCTGCTCAACTCAGAGAGGGATCTCTCGTGTCACTTGATATATCTATGGAAGACAGGGGCTAGATTCGGTTTGTTTTGAGGATTTTGAATAAAATTGTTGAAGAGTTGGAGATGACCTTTGGGCTATGGGGTCATGAATGTAGGATGCATTGCCAAATCATGAAAACAATTAAGAGGAAAAGGCTAAATGAGGAAGTGACTTCTGAGTTTATGGTTGAAAATTTAGATGGTATCAGAAGAAAAGAAACACACAACTATTATCAGAGCATTATAGTAATGAATTCTAAAATGGTTTAGAAGAGATAAACATAGTCTAAATCACCAAGCCGAGAGAATTGAATAATGATTTCTGGACTTTTAATTTCTCAATTTAGATAGAGGAAAGCAAAATGGAATGCAAAATAACAGGAATCACACACTATGAGAGAAAATGAGACTCATAACACCGCCGGTTAGAATATTTTCATAAAAAGTCCAAAATCTGCCTTTGCATCCATGTATTCATTTCAGCCCCAAAGATTTACAAATTTTTCCTGCACAGAGGGAAGGATCCTCCTTTCTCCATGTTTCTATACTCATGAGACCAAGCATATATAGAGGAATTTCGCGTGGAATTTAAAACGTTCCAACTTCCTGATAATTCTAAAATAGATACAAGTTACAAAAAGGAAGAACAATGATACTATTTAAAGGGACAGTTAGTAATTGGTCTGTCATATCAGGAATCCCTTTTCTTAAGCCGCCATCTATCCAAAACTTTCTGAAATACACCTAAATTTACCTGAGGATTCACCTCAGCTTGGCGATTTCCTCTTCCAGGGTACTCAACCAAGCGAGATTTTCTCTGATGCTCTCTATCATCTCGGTTTTGGCCTCTGTCCTCCATCTCATTTTTGGCCTCTGTCCTTCGTCTTTTTCTCCTCTTCCTCTTTGCGGCTGGATGGTAGGTGTTGTCCACATGTTCATTTATGATGATATCCCTCATAACGAGGTTTAATTTGACTCCTGACTCTGTCTCAATTGCAGGTTCGGTATGAAATTTAGTTGCCAGTATCTGCAAGACCCATCTTTCTTTCTTACTTATTGACCTGCTTGGTACATTAGTTGAGAACCTAGTTGCGCCAGACCTCGTTTTATGAGTATTATCCATACCTTCTGGACTTTGCAGAGACCTTGATTTGGCCACCCTTTGAATTTAAAGAACTCATGAAATCAACATAGGTCGAGCTTGTTTTTCTTACGCATAAGATGGCAATTTCCCAGAATAGGATAAAATGATTTCATATCTGAGATTTGATAGTTTTTGTATTTTAATCATGAATTATTGTCACAGTACGTTGGTGTGCCATGCTTCATGAATCCACTTCAAATGATGGGCCTCAAGGTAGTTATGTGACGGCATCCTTTTGATATGTCATCTGGGAAAGTACCTAGACCAGTGATGTGGGGTGATTTGACCAACTGCCATCCTTCCCGCGAGTTATTGATGTTACATTTTAAACCATGTGACATTGGGGCCATAGGAAAAGTGGTTTTGGGAAATCCATTGTCTGGCTCGATGCGTGTGTAAGAGTGCCACACGTTCCCCATCAAAACAATAATGGTTTTTCCTGGTTTGCCTTCGCGACGTTAAGTTTTGTGCTATTTGTTGGTCCAATGTGGGCCTCGACCGTGGATCTAGGATTCTTCAAAATCAACGGTCCACCGAGCTACTTCCTTCCCACCTCCTCTATATTTTTCCATATGATGTAGGATATAGCTGAGCGGCCTAAACTATCATGCCTCTACTGTGGTATAGAATCTCGCTAAATTTCAGAAATTTTTAGATCCCGATATGAAAATTGATAAGGTGATAACGGATACAACACATCAAATTATCAAGAGCATGCTAAACCATCCAAGAGAGGAACAATGGTCCATGCATAGCAAATAACCAGCAAGAATTCACACAGAAATACATCTTGGAGATAAATAAATACACAACAGAATATACATTGTATAGAAAACATAGAGAGAGAACTTATCTTTTTAAGCAAACATCAAGTAAACATTCACCAACTGATTGCAAACCAAGGACGTTCCTATGAACCATAGACACTATTATTCATTCACTCTCAACAACAATTTCACCCTCGAGCTAGGGATATGAATCCACAAGGATGGGTCCTAGGCCAAATCTAAAAGCACACTAGTTAGATAATAAGCTTTCATGTTTTCCCAACCACACAACAATCCTGATTTCCAGCTTTCTTCCCCTCCAACCTACACAACCCAAATGAACCCCTTTCTCTGACATGCAGTCCCTTATGTTATTCCATTTCTCTCCAGGGCTCCAGTGCTACTGGTCATGAAATCTCCGTGCTGGAAACTCCAAGTATTCTCAATTGTGGATGGTTCTTTTAGAAATACCATCAATCTCATGCACATAGGAATCCATTCCTTCCTGGAATGATCAGTAATTCCTCACATCCATCTAGCAATGGCTCTCCACCTCCATCCATTTGTTTCCATGCCCAATCCAAGAGCATGTGAATGAGAAAGAGTGAACGGATGATTAACAATGAATGAAGAACCAAAGGAAAGAGTTTAATATTGAACCCCCACAAACATCCCAAGGAGAGGTTTATATATATTTACTTGGAAATCAAGATCCACATGGCCTCCCCCAAGAATCTCATGTAACCACTTCCTTAAATAAAATCAAGATGGATAAATAAAATATAATAAAAATACTTAGCCCCTTTAGCCCCCTCTCTCGTGGAATCATAGCCCCCTATCTCTCGTGTCCTTGTTTTTCCTGCAACCAATGATGTATTTTATTAATATATATAGAAGTATTACATTTCCTAGACATGTTTTCCCCTTTCCAACGTTTCCAGCTCACTAGTCTAAGTCACAATTACCTAATACATTCTACTTCATGGGGATCGAAATTGGGGGTGTTACATCCCCCTCCCCTTATTTTTGGCACTATCCTTAGTGAACAACACCATACCAATGTTATTAACATTACAA
Organism: Picea engelmannii; assembly: GCA_009831015.1. Lineage (NCBI taxonomy): Eukaryota > Viridiplantae > Streptophyta > Pinopsida > Pinales > Pinaceae > Picea > Picea engelmannii. The sequence continues at coordinate 796,640 of ML779493.1, read as the reverse complement.
ATATAGTCTCTCTAACCTTTAATATGCACATGCACAATTTCTTGTATACATGGGCAATCTTGCCTAAAAACATGCATACATAGGCACTCCAGCCCAAAACATGCACAAGGATTGTACCATAATTATTTGGCAGCAGTTCAACCAACAATCTCTCATCCATTAGCCTGCACAACCCAAGGAGTGTACCCCCTTCTCTACTCTACATTCCTTCAGGTTGTACCACTTATCTTCAGGGATTTAGTGCACTCGGTCAGGAATTTTTAGAGTTGTGATTGCAAGATCGTCAACTACAACAAGTCCACTTGACTTATTTCATTCCATGCCTTTTTCCTTGAGCTCAATTTCCTTCTCGTGGTCTTATTCCCAAGATTGTAGCTCCAATGGACAACATCTATTTTGTATTACACACATATAGTCATCATGAGATATCGTTATAACAATTTTCAATCATTAATGTCAAATATATTTTATACAGGAAAACATAATTTCCCAAGCATGAGCTTCCTGCTCATAATTCATTTGGTTGTTGCAGCAGTAGGAATCTGTCTATATTATGGTTTACAATATTTCCATACTTGATACCACTCTCCCTACAACTTTATCAACCTTTCTTGCAACCCAACAATTTGTTAGCGTAACATCACAATTTGCAATTAAAAAAAATATTTCTCAAATCTGTTTTAAACAGGAAAACATAATTTCTCAAGCATGAGCTTCTTTCTCATTACTCATTTGGCTCTTGCAGTAGTACATATATCAGCCTTCCTTATAGTATTACATCCTTGCCATATCCAAGACTACTCTACCTACAATCTTTCCAATTTACACTCAGCCAAACAAATTGTTAGCATATCATAACAATTATACATTTTCATGGAAATAATTACAAAGTTTCACAAAGTGATCTCGCAATTGATTATAGTAGTAATTCAATTACTTCCATGAATCCAACTATTAATTGGAATGAACCCATCATTCTCTACACATGTATTATCAGCCAATATTTTATTTCTTTTAGCCATCAATATTTTTGTTACTTTGTTCCCCTTACATAGATTTTTTGTAATTCATCATTATATAACTACTTCGACCGGCAACCTTCTTGTTGGAATATCTAACAGCTCCCAAAGTGTCCTCAGCTTCATGAATTAGAAATATTCACATCATTTCAGTTTTTAGCATAATCATTTATATGCAATATAATATATACATGCATTCATCCCCAAGGGTTAGATCAAGTGGTTCTAAGCCAGACATGAAGCTATCCCTAGTGGAAGAGGTCACGGGTTTGAATATCTTGTTTCCCCTTAGGGTTAGGCATGTAATCAAGCCGGTGGTATAACCTCATTAACTTGGAGGGTTTGTCGTGATATTCTTCTGTGGACATAGCTAGCACCGATTCTGGTGCGGACATATATATATGGTCAATTGGGTTTAGCCCAAGTGGTTTGTGTTGAGGGGTGTTTTTCCTCCCATGCAGGTTCAATTCTCGCAAGTGTCATGTTGAGCTCTTAAATGAGAAAGCTATTGAAAAAGCCTCAGTTTTCTACAAAATCTAGTTTACCCTGGGTACCATACTCGAAATGAGGGGAAGTGCCTGGTGGGTTTCCCAAGGCTCTATTCCAAAGTGTGTGCATATATATATATATATATATATATATATATATTCATCAAAATGTATTTCAATAATTCGTTTAAGCACAAACATCTCTATCTTATCTATACACACACACACATGCATTCATCAAAATATATTTCAATAATTTCTTTAAGAATAAACATCTCTATCTTAGCCTGCATGTGTGCAACTCTACTACTTGGACATTCTTATAACTTGTTCATGCATTCATATTCAATGCACTTTTGCATTGATTTCTGCATCCCATCATGGTGAATTGGAAGGTCTGTCCAATGCCTCAACACATCGTTCACACACTTCCTAATTACTTTCCTGACTATTTGGATACCCTCCTTTTGAACCCAAACACAACACCAAGAATATAATTCTTGCATGCTCTTGAGTGTTGGAAAAAAATTTGTAGTCCAAACATCAATTATAGCAGGAAGGCTATCGGATCCTTGTGTGGCATCATAGCCTTTCCATATCCAATCCTATCATGGCCTCACACCTGACTAGTTCTATGATGTGCATTGCTATTGCAGATGTTTGTCTCCTTACTTGACTTGGTTATGATCCCATAACCAATCATAACACAATATGCAATTACATTTTTAACTAAAGGTATTCTAGCATCAACAACATTTACATACACTAGGCCTTTGGTCATTACATAACAATTTAAATATTGAAAATTTTAACTGAGGGAATTCGTACCTCAACTACCTTCAACATTAGAAGCAGCCAAATGCATATTTACATGGTTGTTATCAACCTACTTGTTGCTACCTGATCAACTGATATTTCTAGAAGTTCGCAGGCTTCATCCTTCATCCTTTTAATCACCATTCCTATCACCCTCACGAGTCTTCACATAGATGGAAGTCATAAACAACAACAACATCCACATCTTTAACCATGTTGTATCATTTTTCATAAATACATAATTCATCATTAGTCTTACTCAATTGGTATAACATCATTATTGCATAATAACGTAATATTCTAAGTCCACAAGCATTCCATATGCACATCCAAGCATGTACATATGCATAAATTCACATCCATATGCACTAATCATTCACCGTCCACATGCCTACTAATGCATATGCATTTTAACTTCATTGCGTGAATCATGCAATCTACTGCATTTTATTTCAGTTCACATATTTATTTATTTATTTATGTTGTAGTTGGTTTTCCTTTAATTTCTTCATATCCTTGTTGCCTTGTGTGTTCCCATTCTGCTCATCTTCCTTATTGCTCCCTCATCTGAACCATTTCCAACCAAGTTCCACTTGGCCATTTAGCAATCCAACCAATGTGTTCTATTTGCAATAACTTCTCTTAGGCAGTCATACCCAAACTTTACCTTTATGAAACATTCCAACACCTTGGAATAAGGTAAATCACAACATTCCATCACTCTACTACCACAAAATCCTTGAATCAACTTAACAATAAGCATTCCACATCCCTCCTATTACTTCTAGTTGTCTATTAGATTTCCCAATTTGGGAAATAGTTCTCTTCACTTCATTTAACAATTCCTTGTGAAGCCATATTTTTTTCCACTCAAGACCATTCCCAATGGAAGCCTATTTTCATTCAGTGGCACTTTTCAAGAGAAATAACCTTCATTATTATATCTCCAATTTCTCTTCCTTGATAGCATGCATCCACTGTGAACTCTAATATCAAAAGTGGCTTTCTTGCTCTGAGTAATTTTAGACAAGGTAGCTAAGTCGTAGCTAGCAAATTCTTCCTAGGAACTCTTATGCTTGGTACATAGAGATGATGCACACCTCACCTCCTAAGCTCCTTGTTCTCTTTCACATCAATCTTGAAGCTATCTACACGTCCCTACCTTCAAAGCTATGGAGTCTCACTTTTCCTTTATGTTCCCATTAATGACATTCTTCACCCGTTGGCTTCATGTCCTATGTGAGGATTCTTATTCTTGTTCCTTACAATTCATTTAGACTCTGCAACAGTTGACCAATAATTCTTTTGTTCCACTCTTCTTGAGTTCTTTATCCACTTTTTGTTACTTTCACCTCAACCAAATTATACAATCTCTATCATGCTTACATGACTCTGATATCCAATCCTAGGCTTGAATTTGTTTGATTGTACCTCTAATTTTGCAAAGTGTTCAAGCAACCGTTTTGTTAGAATTATGCATATTATAGAGAAAAAAAAACAATTAATGTTATAGGTCCTTTTTTTTCTCAAATCATGAAGAATTATATCATAATTCTCCAAATTGTAATAATTACAGGTTATTCTCCTCTAAATAATCTTTCCAACGACTATACTCATGCCTCACTCTGATCTTTGAGATGAAAGTTATTGATGGAAAAAGAAACAAAGGAATATCCATTAGCACATGCAACATAGATTCAATGCTCAATGACCTTATAATCATTCCTTCATATTTAATCTTGATCGTAAGTCTAGTTTTCTTTGGATTAGATCATGATCATCAATTTGTTTACTAGCCATGTCAATACATAACACATCCTTGATGCATCGTAGTCGTCTGATCTGGACCTTGGATTAATCTCGATTGTTGATCCTGATTTCATATAGCTTGACCTTCATCTCACAACCACCATCGAATCAGATCTTTGATTAACCTTAGTCATGGATTTATTAGCTTGATGGTTTCACCGCGATCCAAGGAATATCATTTGTTCATTTCAACTTTTGTATCCTCCAAACTACACCTTTGTGTTTCGCCGCACTCGCTTTTCACCTACACTTAGATGCATTTCCAAGAATTTCTCTGTGGTTCTAAGGCATATATTTTCATACCGTTCTGGCCTTCATAATGCACCTTCACATTTCCCTGCACTCGTTTTGCACCTATACTTAGAAACTTTTGTAAGTATTTCACTGTGGATCTACGAGATATCATGAGTTGTCAAATCTATATCCTTTTGGGCCATCTAATATGTGACAAGTGGAAACCTCCTGGTCCATCCGATCAATTCCTCATACTTAGACATTTTTTTTCAAATCTCACTGGGGTGGCGGGTCTACAATATTTGCCCAATTCTTATATCTGTGACCTCGTCCATCCGACCAATTCTTGATACTTAACCATTTTTTAGATCTCATCTCACTTTGCGGCATCTCCATTCTTCTCTTATTCATGACCTCATTCATCTTACTGATCCACTCTTGATACTTAGCCATTTCTTAAGACATCTATGTCCAACTGATTATTGGTACTTAGTAATTTTCAATATCTCATCGCAGGTCTACATCATTTTCCTGAGTCACTTGTGATCTTATCCATCTGACTGATTCTCCATACTTAGTCGATTTCAAGATCTCACTACGAGTATGTGGGTTTGCACGCATTTCTTCACACACTCCTGATTCTTATTCATGCTCACTATCTCTATGATGTATTGATACTTAGTCACTTTTCAAGATCTCTTGTGTTGATTTTGCATATGAGGTGGCTCCCGTGTGGACATCTTCTTCACTTTCTAGATGGCATGGAATCAATACATGTCCTAACACTTGGCATTGCACGTGGAATCTACAGAGCTACTTTTTATAGCCCTGACGTTGTTAGGGACCTAACCTCCCTAACCCCTCACATGGGTAGAATAATATATTTTCCATGTAATAAAGGTCAATATTAATAAGGCCTGGTAATAAGGGAGAATAAGTCAAATGTAAGAAGACCCAATAGAAGCTTACGCTTCTAGAAAGATCTTCCTCTAGATTTTTCTTATGGTATATAGATTTAGTATAAATAGGAGTCAAGGGCATGCAAATTCTTTTTCTTGAGAATTATTGTAATAGAGTGTTTCTCTGTTGGAGGTTGCCCCCGTGAAGAGGCAAGTGAATATTGTTTCCTATCAATAAAGGTATTATTTTGGTGTTGTGGTTCCTTATATTTTGTCATTCCACTGTTATTCTCTGCAATATTTATGTTTTCTGCTATTATAATAGATATGGTACCTAACAAGTGGTATCAGAGCACCTTCCTTGGTAGGAATTGTGGGTTATTCTTTTTCAGGGTAAAGACATGTTCGAACGTCTTAAAACTACAATGATCTGTCATTCAACGCATAAATCTACGGTCGGGGATGCATACACGCGGGAAATACAAGAGGTTTTTAAGCTCATATTGTTGGACACCCTTGTAACCCATGTTGGTACCCCTTTGAGTGGTAGTGCATCAGAAAACACATGTATATGGACTAGCTTAGGTATCATGAAACCCCCCATAGATCAATTTATCGGTCGTTTGACTGTTATAGTGCCACCAAGAACAACACTTGGGAAGATACTCTCTAGTACCTAGGTAATTGGGTAGTACAGCTAAGGGTACAGTCTAGCCTCCTTAGTTGGTGCCCTGAGATATTGGGCCAAGTACTATTGTTTGACCTCACATGTATATCAGAGAGCTATAGCACAGGGAAAACCCTTCTCTGTAGGAACCCTGAAAACCCTAACCTTTGGGATGGAAACATAACATAAAATATATATTGTCGTTCAATCTCGCCTCCTATATTCTAGTTGCGAAATTACTACACATGTTTTCTTATTAAGAATTTGGGCATTTCGACACTGCAATATTATTCAGATCGGAGTATAACTCTGTAGGAGTATAAAAAAAAAGTTTGGGGCCTACCCGCACCCTTATTTGAGACCTATCCCATTGGATTCCTCTTTTTCGTCCTCATCGCAGTAATACCTATCATTTTTTAGCCTTTTTTTTCTATGTGATCTCGACACCCTCCCGGACCCCTTATTTGGGACCTACCCCATTGGATTCCCCTTTTCGCATTGATCATCGTGATACCATTCACCCGTAAACCATTTTATGTTTTCACCCACCCTCCCCTTTCCTATGCCCCCCTTACATTATGGCCCACACCCGCATCCAAGACCTTGAATTACGCGTCAATGCCTTATCATATGATTTCTCCACAATGCAAAAGTAAGTGTAGAAAATCAATGCCAATATTACCACCATCAATTCCAACATGAATTCTTCCATAGACACCAAAATGGAAAACCTGAAGCAGGACATGACAAAGAACCTCTTTGCCCACACGGAACGCTAGCTTGCAAGCTATCTTAAATCTTTTATTGTCCAACTCTTCTCCAAAATGAATATTCCTAGAGACCTTACCTCATCTGACCATCCTTTGCACCCCAAAGGTGATACTTCCTCCAATTCCCATAATTTTCAGTCTCATCAATTTCAACGTGACCTAAACCTTCCTAGAGTGGATGTGAACAAATTTGATGGCTTTGATCTGACGAGTTGGGTCACCCAAATGGAACACTACTTCTTTTTGCATGGCATTACCGATGAGTTGGTAAAAATACATTATGGTGTTATCCATTTGGATCATGAACACTAGAAATGGTGGCAATGGTGTAAAAAGGCACACCAAGGGTATGTGTCTTGGACATAGTTTATTGCAAATCTCTATGACTGCTTTGACACCGACACCCATCATTTAGGTCGTTTGACCAAGTTGAAACAAATTGGCTCAGTGGAAGAGTTTATAGCTACCTTTGAGCAATTGGATTTCAGAATGGAGGGCATGACATATGTTTTTTTAGGGAATGATTTATTAGTGGCCCCAAGGATGAAATGCATGCCCATGTCCTCATGGATCTCCCCCATACTTGGTTGGAAGATAAAAAAATGGGCCAAGGAAGCACAACAAGTCATGTCATCGCAAACCAGAAAAATGCCCTTTATTCCTCACCCTAAACTCCCCCTTCTCGCCCCTCCTTCCACTCCCCTTAAGATCCGGAAATTGACTTGAGATGAAATAGTTGAACACCAACTTAAGGGTCTTTGTTATAATTGCAATGACAAGTATTTTCTGGGGCACAAGTGTAAGGAACATAAGATTTTTATGGCTATGTCTAAGGATTGTTTTGAAGAAGAGGCAGATGTTTCTCATGTACCTGATCTACCCCCACCAAATGATATTAATTATCGCTCTGATCCACCAAAATTTTAACCACTTATTCCTTTGAATGCACTCACAGGTTTCTTTACTCCCCAAACCCTCAAGTTAATTGACTACATTAAAAACCAGAAAGTCATCATTCAAGTTGATAGTGGAAGCACCCATAATTTTATTCATTGGTGCATTTCCCAAGAAGTCAATTTATATATCCGTCATGTTAATAATTTCCAAATCATTATTGCCAATGGGGGTTCCATGAAATGTGGAGGGCATTGTGAAAATGTGTGCCTCCAAATTGGTCAGTACCACATTAAATCTCATATGTTTGTTATTGACATGGGCGGTTGTGACATTGTACTTGATGTGGAATGGCTACACACTCTCGACCCCATCACCATGAATTTCTAGAAATTAACCATGCAATTCCAACAAGATGGCCATCAACACCAATTCCAAGGCATCACTGCAGGGTCACCAGATATCCTCAGTTCCCACCAAATGGAAAATCTCCTCAGAAAAGTTCATTTTGGCATTATTCCTCAACTTCATTCCATTCAAGCAGTTTAGACACCCTATGTACATCTCGACCTCCAATCTATCCTCTCCCAACACCAACATGTGTTTCAAACCCCCCAGGGACTTCCCCCTTCTCAAGGTGTCCCTAATCATTCCATTCCTCTAGTTCCAGGAAGTCTTCCTCCAAATGTTCGCCCTTATTGTCATCCCTTTGCCTAAAAGAATGAAACTGAAAATATTGTTCAAGAATTGCTAGAAGTCGGTGTCATTTGTCATAGTTCCAGTCCATATTCTTCTACAGTAGTCATGGTACTCAATAAAGAAGGTACTTGGCGCATGTGTCCTGATTTTTGAGTTCTCAACAAACTCACCATCAAAGAAAAATTTCCCATTCATGTCATTGATGACCTTTTGGATGAATCAAGCGGTGCTCATTATTTTACCAAACTTGATATTCATTTTGGATACCACCAAATTTGTATAAAATAAGAAGACATTCCCAAGACTGCATTCAGAACTCATGAGGGTCACTATGAGTTCTTAGTTATTCCATTTAGCCTCTGTAATTCTCCCTCCACTTTTCAAAGTCTCATGAATAATGTCTTATGTCCTTTCCTATGACATTTTGTCTTGGTTTTCTTTAATGATAATATCATCTATAGAAAAACTTGGCAATCCCATCTTTCCCATGTGGATCAAGTTCTCCAACTACTGTCTTTGGAAAAACTTTTTCTTAAGAAGTCTAAATGTTCTTTTGGAGCCTATAAAGTTGAGTACATAGAACATATTGCTGGAAAGGATGGTGTTAAGGAGGATCCAAAGAAAATTGAAGCTATGTAGCATTGGTCACGCCTGAAAACTCTTAAAATTATCTGTGTTTTTCTGGGTTTGACGGACTATTATTTCAAGTTTGTTAATAATTATGGAAAAATTGTAGCTCCCCTCACATCACTCCTTAAAAATAATTATTTTGATTGGACTCCAACACCCGACCATTCCTTCCAAGCTTTGAAAGTGTCTGTGTGCACTACTCTGGTTCTAGCTCTCCCTGACTTCAACAAGACCTTTGTACCGGAGTGTGATGCCTCAGGGAAAGGAATTGGGGTTTTCCTCATGTAAAATGGTTGAACTTTGTCTTTCACCATCAAACAATTGTCTGAGCGCCATTTGGGCCAATCCACCTATGAAAAGGAAATGTTGGTTATTCTACAGGTTGTGGATCTCTGGCGCCCTTATCTCTTGTGGCAATGCTTCCAAATAAAAACTTATCATCAAAGCCTCAAGTATTTTCTACAACAAAGAATTGCTTCACCAAAGCAACAAAATTGGGTAACCAAGTTGTTTGGATATGATTATGAGATCATCTAAAAAAAAGGAAAATAAAATGTGGTGGATAATGCCCTTTCCAGGAAATATGAAGAAGATGGGTCCCTTTTTTCCCTCTCTTTCATTATCACAAAATGGCTTTAGGAGGTTCTCCATGAATGGTTGCAAGACCCCAAACTTTCAAGATTGATCCAAACATTGCAGTAGAATCTGCAAGCTTCTCTAGGGTACTTGTGGCATCGGGACAAGCTTCATTATAAAGGTTGCATGTATTTAAGTAAATAGTCGAACCTTAAATCCACCATGCTCTATGAGTTTCATGCTTCACCTATAGCTAGGAAATCTGGTTTTACCAAAACCTATGAATGGGTCAAATGTTTTTTTTTCCTGGGACGTATGAAACAATACATTCACACCTTTGTGGATGAATGTGATACATGTCAACACAATAAGGGAGAGACAATCAAATATCCAGGAACACTCCAACCGCTTTCAATCCCACCTACTATTTGGGCATATATTTCTATGAACTTCACTATTGGCTTACCTAAATTAGGGAATAAGTCAGTCATCATGGTAGTAGTGGATCATCTTTCCAAATATTCTCATTTATGTTCTCTTCAACACCCATTCACAACATCCATTGTGTCTCAATTTTTTGTGGATAATATCTTCAAACTCCATGGCATGCCTCATTCTATTTTTTATGACCGTGATCCAACTTTCACCAGCACTTTCTGGAAATAATTTTTCCGACTCCAGGGAACCCAATTGCATCTTATCATGACATATCATCCTAATACTAATGGAAAAATTGAAGAAGTCAATAAGTGTTTGGAAACCTATTTGAGTTGTTTTTCATCTGACAGACAAGATTACTGGGTTCAGTGGTTACCCCTCGTTGAATGGTGGTACATTACTTCTTACCACACCGCCACTCACATGACTCCCTTTGAAGAAATCTATGGACAAACACCACCTTCAGTTGTATCATACATGCATAATGTCTCCAAGGTTCAGCAAGTGGATCAAACTCTTACAGTCTACATGGCCATCCTCTGTACTCTCAAAGAAAATTTAGTCATGACTCAGAATCGCATGAAACAATAAGTAGACCAGGGTCATTCTGAACATTAATTTGTTGAAGGGGACCAAGTGTTTCTTCATATGGAACCTTATAAGAAGACTTCACTCAAATCCCAGAAATGTCAGAAACTCGCCCTTAAATCCTATGTTCCTTACCATATTCTCAAGAGAGTGGGGCTCATGACCTACTAGTTAGAGTTTCCCAATCACTCTAAGCTCCACCCTATTTTTCATGTTTCCTTCTTAAAGAAAGTACTCGACACTAGGTTCCATACTCAGACTAGTCTACTTGAGTTGGATGAAGAAGTTTTCATTTGGTTTCAACCACAAGCAATATTGAACCAACGTGAGTGTCATCTCTACCAAGGCACTATCAAGGAAGTTTTAGTTCATTGGAAAGACACACAGCTAGAAGATGCCACATGGGAGTCGGCTACCAATCTACAACAATTTCCTCATCTCAAGCCTTTAAGATAAGGTTGTTTTTAAGGGGAAGAGAATGTTAGGGACCTAACCTCCCTAACCCCTCACATAGGTAGAATAATATATTTTCCATGTAATAAAGGTTGATATTAATAATTCCTAGTAATAAGGAGGAATAAGTCAAATGTAAGAAGACCTAATAGAAGATTTTGCTTCTAGAAATATCTTCCTCTAGATTGTTTTTTTGGTAGATAGATTTAGCATAAATAGGATTCAATGGCATGATAATTCTTTGTCTTTAGAATTATGGTAATAGAGAGTTGTTTTGTTGTAGGTTTCCCCTCGAAGAGGCAAGTGAACAATGTTTCTTATCAATAAAGGTATTATTTTGGTGTTGTGGTTCCTTATATTTTGTTGTTCTATTGTTATTCTCTACATTATTTCTATTTTTTTATATTATAATAGATATGGTACCTAACATACATGGACTCCCTCTAATGTGGCACTCATCTGATTAGACATGTGACACTAATGAGGTTGTTATTACGACGTTGATATGGCCGATCTTTCCCACCGAACATTGGGCCTTGATCCTTTGATATTAGTTGTTTATCTCCAATGATCAATGGTTAGGATTAAACTGTCTCCAGACCCAAAATTATTCACAACAAAATTTAACACCTTGCATGGGGTTCCATACTCGCTTGTTCTCATTTAAATTATGTAACTATGTCTTTCTTTATAAACCATTTATAGTTGATTTCCTTTATTAATATGGGATATGTGTGTGTGTGTGTCGATTTTCACCATTCATGTTGGCCTGAGAAAATGAGACCTTCCTTCCAAGCTTGACACTACTTATATCTATAGTGAGATTCATCCATATTTCCATTGCTCCACCTCCCTTAATCTTGTGCATCCCCGAATCTATTTCATGCACATACATCTTCATTCTTAATTCAGGGTAAACATACATAAATCTTTCATAAATTCAGCAAAGCACAGTCGTTGTTGCACACAAATACTCCTCAACATACAGGGGTATTTTCTACTCCCTGTGTCTTGCTTGAATCACAAACTATCTCCAAAAAAATCCCCATCCAAACAACTTATGTTGTCTGGTAGCGAAGTAATCAATTTCCAAAGAAAGTCTTGATCCTGTAGCAGGCCTTTAAGGTCCGATGTTTTAACCTTGTTATGATACCAATATGTAACGTGCCCAGCCACTAGGATGGGACACACTACTCCAAAACACTCTCCAATAACGCTTTGAAACTAACTTGTAACATACCCGGTGCATCAAATACCAAAACTAAATATCCAGATACTGATATGAAATGTACTCATTTCCTAGGTACTTCCAGAGTCACCCACTTAGAATGATTACGAAATTTTGTTCCATTCTTTAAAATAAAGAAACGTGGATTCAACACATGAAATTATCAAGAACATGTTAAACCATCCAATAAAGGAACAGTGGGCCATGCACGGAAAATAACCAACAAGCATGCACACGAAATACATCTCAGAGATAAATAAATACACAGTGGAATATGCATTATACAGAAAACACATAGAGAGAACTTATATTTTCAAGTAAACATTCACCAACTGGTTGCAGACCAAGGACGTTCCTCCCAACCATGGACATTGTTGTTCATTCACTCTCAATGGTAGTGTCTCCTCTGAGCCAAGGCTATGAATCCACAAGGATGAGTCATAGGCCAAATCTAAAAATACATGAGTTAGATAACAAGCTCTCATGTTTACCCAACCACACAACAATCATAATTTCCATATCTCTTCCCCTCCAACCTACACAACCCAAATAAATGAACCCCTTTCCATGCCATGAAATCCCTCAGGTTGTTCCATTTATTTCCAAGGATCCAATGCTACTAGTCAGGGAATATCCATGCTAGAAACTCCAAGGATTATTAGTTGTGGATAGTTATTTTAAAACCACCATCAAGCTCTCATGTTTTCCCAACCACACAACAATCCTAATTTCTAGCTCGCTTCCCCTCCAGCCTACATAACCCAAAGAAATGAACCCATTTCTCTACCATGCATTCTCTCAGGTTGTTCTATTTCTCTATAGGGCTCCATTGCTACTAGTAAGGAAATATCCATGCTAGAAAATCCAAGGATTCTTAGCTATGGATAGTTCTTTCATAACTACCATCAATCTCATGCACATAGGAATTCATTCCTTCCTGGAATGATTATTAATTACTCACAACCATCTAGCAATGGCTATCCACCTCCAACCATTTTTTTCTATGCCCAAACCAAGACCACATGAATGAGAAAGAGTGAATGAATGATTAACAATGAATGAAGAACCAAAGGAAAGAGTGTAAGAGTGAACCCCCGCAAATATCCCAAGGAGTGGTTTATATATATTTACTTGGAAATCAAGAACCACTTGGCCTCCCCCAAGAATCTCATGTAACCACTTCCTCAAATAAAACCAAGATGGATAAATAAAATATAATAAAAATACATAACCCCTTTAGCCCCCTCTCTCATGGAATCATAGCCCCCTATCTCTCGTGTCCCTATATGTCCTACAACCACTAATGTATTTTATTAATATATATATAAGTATTACATTTACGAGGCACTCCGGTCCCTTTCCAAATTTTCTAGCTCACCATCCTAAGTCACAATTACCTAATACATTCTAGTTCATAGGGATCAAAATTGGGGGTGTTACAAGGATTTTTTGCAACAATGTGTTGAAGTTAGGGGGTGAGGATGAGTTAGGACAACAGGTTGCTATGGGTCTTGTTTTTTAGCCAAAAATTTATGGACCTCATCCCCTCGAGGACACTAATGAGTAGGGTGATCCTCCCCACAGATCATGCAAGGGAACTGACTCTTCTTTTTCTCTTTTGTTCCCCCCTTTGATTGTTTTAGGTGGGAGCGGTCCCTGACTCAGTATTATAGTTTTTCTTTTTTGTTCCTCTTCTTTTTCCCTCCATGTTGTTGAGGTTTCTTCAGTTGCATGGACTACACTGAATTCACCTCATAGGTATGAGTGGGGACCGTGGAATTTTGATCATTAGGACCAATAGCTGACAAGTCTAACGAAATAAACATGTGACCCATCTAGTCATCTAACTAGCCCACAAAGGCATGGGATACAAAACCCACCACACTATCAGCTTTGGGTCCTGGGTTTGTCTTCTTGGGATCTGTCAACGACCTAGGAGCATGCAGGATGATATCATACAGAGTTCCCTACTCAGAGTAAATCAAATCTAAATGTTGGGAATGCATAATGGCTTTCTCTTCGGTAGTTTCCCCGACCATAGTTATGTCTTTGGTAGTGGGTGGTAAGAGGGACTTTGTAAACCATTCCATTGGGAGTTTTTCTAGAATTTGGGTATTGATCATCCTATGTCTTTGTCTCAACTCATGTATATGGTCAAAAATGTGGGTGGAGGTATCATGTTGCAGAGACATTAAGAGCTCTATTCCAATAGCATACCCTATGGGCAATTGGTAATGCGTTATAAACGTCATTTCCAAGTCGTTAAAAATTTTAAAGGAAGTGCCTTGCAATTCAATATACCACTTGGTGGCACTTCTAGTCAGGGATCTTTGGAAAATACCCAACCTCACACTATCATCCATCAAAGAATTGGATGAGCACCACAAATGATATGCCATGTTGTGCATGGAGGGGTATTATCTCGACTTTGCATTGAATTTGGGAATGTTTGATGGTATATTAGTAGGCATGACCAACCATGAAGGGTTTTGGGAAGTAGGTTCATTTTTCAAACACAACAAATCAGGAAAGTCTAACAGTGTAAGGAAAGGCAACGACATATGATCAAATGAATACTAGGAGGTAGATGAAGTTCCTGAAGTCCCGGATGAACCTTGCAGTCCCCCTATGTTTTTTTTGTCAAAGGGCTATGGTGTTCCAAAAGAGTAAGTTCCCCTATGGATGGTGGAACTCCCAGAAGCATGACTACTCTCAGGGCTAGACATGCCCTCGAGGGGATTTCCCATAGAGGTAGGTCTAGACCCAAAAGAAAATGTGTTCCTAAAACTAGTCCTAGGGAAGAACCCCCGAGGAGTGGAGGTATGGATGAAGGGATAGCCTCCCCATTGTGGAAAGTTTCCCCCAAGGGATGTGCCCCTAGGGAAAGGTGTTGTTAGCACTAGAGATTTCTCTTGACTACAAAATATAAATTCCTAGGACATCTTGAATTAATTATATAGTTGGGAATGGGTGTTCATGGTTTAAGAGAAGAGAAAGGAAGAAAATTGGATTTAAACCATTGTATATCAGTGATCAAATCCATTGGGAAATGGAGTATTTTATAAATATCCTATGGATCAAAGGAAATCGAGTTGAATATTAGATGAGATAGTTGGCATGATAGAAATTAGAAGAAAGTAGAACAAAATGAAATATGCAAGCATCACTAGCAGATCAGACTTAAATATTAATGTGATAGAAAATTCAATAAATAGAAATGCTTTTTGATAATGAATGAAGAATACTTGAACGAAACACACGAATTTTAGGAAATCACAACAAAATTTTACTACTCAAGAATTTATATTTCACGGGCAATTATTGATGCTCAACAATTGACACTCATTCAAGTAAGAAGATAAGAGAATGAAAAACAAAGAAATTTACACTCTGATATCAAAGCTCTCATGAATCTTTAATAATAAGAAATTACAAAGACATATTTCATGCAGGCTTACAATGATACACACAGTCTTTCCAGAATTCCAATCCTTTCCTCTCTCCCATCCAAAGGAAGGTTTCCCCCTTGATCGAATTCCCCCTTTATTACTTTTCAGTTTTACAATCTATAGATGCATTATTACAAATGCCAGATCCAAAACTAGAGGATCGATATCCCCTTAAGACCAAACATAGAAAATAGTTACAAGAAGTGTCGAATCTAATAACAGAAGTATAAGATCCAAAATTATCATTAGATCCTATTTTCTTGGTTACTTTGTTGACTATTATAGAACTGGAATTTCGTTATGACGATTGGGCTTGCAACGCATCAATCAATTGGAAGATTACATGAAAATATGTTAGAAATAATGATAGTCCTCCTCTACTGTACTTAGTGTACCAAATGACTAAACTAGAACATTTTATGCACATTCAGTAGTGTACATCGATTTTCTTGTATGTGGGGCACTATCAGAACTTGCAATGCAATTCAGGACTTCCCAGAGAGGATTCTGAACTATCTATGTGAGGCATGCTAGAAGATGTTCTGAAACTGATTCCTATAGCTTATCTTTGGCATATAAAAGATCTATTTGTTGAATACTCTTCTAACTAATCATTTTATTATCTGGAAACCTTTTATTCACTTGGATCTCCAAGAGTCGAAGAAAACATCTGAGATGGTGGAAAAATCCTTCTCTTGAGAAAAACAAGAAAATGTGAATGCAACACTAAGCCATATAAGACATTGTGCCTCTTATATGAATTAAATTTCACTAGGAAAACAATCAACAACTTCAATATATCCATCCAGTTATGTATTACATCTAACCACCTTGCAGAAACATGAATACAGTAAGCAACATTTGCCCAAGGTCTAGTTGTTTCAACCCTCCTTGCACAGAGATTTTAATTATGAACTGAAGTATTTTTCTTCATTTGGATGCCTTTCATAGAAGTTTAGTGTAGTAGACTAATGGCACTTGGGCACTTGATTTGACATTTGGTTGCTCGATATTCTTCAGATGTTCTTCATCGATGTTGTGGGCTTGGCATTTTGACCTTTGAATGTTATTGTGGCACTTGATTTAATACCTAGGTATCCCTGCTATCAATGAGGTTTTTCATTAAAATCATTTACCGCGCTCGCATCCCTCCTCAAGCAGTTTTGAAAATTAAGGAGAGGGGTGCAAGTTACATAATCATTATTGATTTCACACTTGATCTGATAGTCGCATGCATGCTTCACTCGGGAATTATTTCTTAGTGCATGTTCATCCTCGATTTATAACCAAAGGCACATTACCTTGCATATCCTTGGCGAGTTGGTAATACCTCAATGCTCTCTTCCATTAGGTGAACATTCCCAATCAACACTTGTCTCCTTACCTAATCAATACTCTGTGAATTCAATGGAATCAAGTGTTACATGTGACGTGGGAGATCTTTGGCAATTTATTTATTTATGTTTCTGGAATAATCCCACATGGAAAAGAACATGAGTTATATCTTTGTTTTTATATTCAATTCAATATAACACCAATCGATGTGTAGTGCATAGAGAATGGGATCCTTGTGGGATTTCTCCTTAGCACCTTATGTGGGCGTTATTTTGGTGCCTTGGCTCTCAATGTTGGCCTTATGAATTATCTCTTGGTTGTATGCTTAGAGATTGTGCATGTAGCACAATATTTTTTGTATAAATAACAATGCCTCTACATATGTATTCCCAAGAGAATTAAGGAACCCATATTTTAATAAAAAAAATTGAATTTTTTATACCACAAAAAAAAAATTTAATATAGGTGTTAATAGTGTTGGATCATGTTGTCATTGATGCCAATGGTTTGATTGATTGATGTCAAGTGATTGATTAATGTCAATTAATGATTGATTGATTGTTGTGAATGGATAGATGTCAAGTGGAATCATAGTCATATGATGCCATGCATAGATGAAGATGGATTAATGAGTTGTCATTGATATGATGCATTGTTGGATTGTTGAATCATTATTGTCTTATCATTGTTGATAAGGTGTACAAATGGAAGAACTCCAAAGTGGTCCCCTTATGGTGAAAACCCTCACGGGAAGACACTTTATGGTTGAGTTATCCTTGAAGTATGGTTATGCTTGTATATGGAATAATGAGATGAACATCGGTGAAATTGTTGGTGCAACTATCCTAGATGGATAGTGCTTGTCATGCCATTTCCGGTGGTATGTGGAATGTCACATAACTCTTCATGGTTTGAGAGTTATGGCCCTACAAAGATGGAGGACCCTCATATGTTGGCTTGAAGCCCCAAAAGGTCAAATAATTCAAAGAGTTTGCAAAGAAAAAAATATTATTTAAATGATAAAGTAAAGTGACAAAGTCAAGAAGGATTATTTAAATAATAAAGTGAAGTGACAAAATCAAAGAAGATTATTTAAATGATAAAGTGAGGTGACAAAGTCAAGGAGGAATATTTAAATGATAAAGTAATGGAAAACTTTCTAATTATCGAAAGTGGTTAACCCTAGAATGAGGAAAATAAGTTAAGTAACCTAGAAATGGGTTAAGTGACCTAGAAGTGGGTTAAGTGACCTAGAAGATGAAGAGTATAAATAAGAGGCAAGGGTCTCTTGTGAAAAAGAATCTCTTGTGTGTATCTTTGGTAGATCCTTGGTGGATATTGTGTGTATCTCTTATGTATCTCTTGAGCATATCTTGAAGATCTATTTTGAGAAAGAGATTGAGTGGAGGATCCCATGGACGCATCAAAGTTTTTGTAAGTCTAAGATCTTGACAGTGAAAGTTTTGGAAGTTCAAAAACCCTAGTTTTTGAAGCGTACGCGGGTTGACAATGGATTAGTGTGCATACATACTGAGTTATACACGGGTTGTCAGTGTATTGAGGTGCATACGTACGCAGGTTGGCAGTGTATTAGGGTGCGTACATGTTAGTAAAGCCATGGAAAAATGAGAAGATGAAGATGCAGAGGTTCCAGATTCTGAGATCAAGCTCCCAGGAAGGTCTATAGTGCTCAGATACATCAGATCTATCCATTGGTTCAAAAGGTATGGTTACATGGTTGTCTTGATGGATACTCTTGCTTATTGTTGGGTGAATTCTTAAGGAATTCTTGGTATGGTTGTTATGATGTGGTTTGAGTTGGTTGATGGAGTGAGCAACACTCTTATGATTCAGTATTGATATGATGGCTATAGTATACTGGTTGTTTACACATGTTTGAGTAGCATTCATATTATATGGTTGAGAATCGTGAGTAGGATATTAGAGAGATTGGATGTGTTGTGACTAGCTGTGGGTCAGATTGGGTAGTGAGAGACAGAAGAGAATGTGATTGTAGGTTGCAGAGGATCTAAGTATGAGATGAAAAGGATAAACCCTAATAGCTCAGAAGGTATACACAGGTTGTAGTATAGATTGGCCACGTACATACGTGGGCTTCACTAATGGTATGGTGCGTACATATGCATGTTGCACTACCGACAGGTCGCGTACCTAAGACAGATTGATATATGTGGAGGATTGTTGCCTCAACTTGGTTGGTGTTGAGGATGTAAGTTGAGTCTTGCATATAGAGCTGGTGATCTTCTAGAGTTGCACTCTATTCAGTTGTTGCTGATAAACCCCAATGATTGAAGTCCGTAATAAAAGGAAAATTGTATATACATCTTGTGTTCTTTGTGTTCCTTGTGGTGATGATTTGTTGATGATATATTGTCAATATATGTTGTTGATATGTGTTCACATTTAACTGGTTGTAAAAGACAACAATGGTTAATGAGTTAATGGTGATTTCTAACTAATGAGTTTTGTGTAAGAAGGAATTTTTTGGAAAAAGATCCCTACACTATTCACCCCCCCCCCTTAGTGTAGTCGATGTGTCCAACAATTGGTATTAGAGAAGGCCTTCCCTATAAGCCTTAACAATCTTGAAGGAGATATATAGACACACAAATGGATGATGAAGTTCCAATCCTTGATGAGGAAAAATATTATACTTGGAGAATAGAGATGAGAGTACACTTGAAGGAAATGGGAGCGGGTATTTGGAAGGTATACATTGGTGGATTAGTTTCCTTGAAGAACAAGTCAAAGTTTGTAGCTCAAAGGGAAGGAAAGAAGAATGATGCATTGGCTCTCAAGACCATTCTTAGTGGACTCTCAAGCCCTATCAAAGAGAACATGGGATAATGCACTTCTTCCAAGGATCTATGACTAAATCTAGAGGATACATATCAAATAAAAAATTAAGACCTTGAAGACAACTCCATCAAGAAGAATGAAGGTAAAGAATCTCCAAAAACTCTTGATTGCATTATTTGTAATTGTGATGATGTTGGCAAAAAGGAATATCTTGAAGACATTTCAAATAGAGGCAAAGAATCATGTGATGTTGGCAAAGAGGAAGATCTTGAAGACATTTCAAATGAAGGTAAAGAATCTCCACAAACCCTTGATTGCAATAATTCAACGTGTGATGATGTTGAATTTTCTCTACTAGTGAAGAAGAAAATCTAGAAGTAGTTTGGATAAAATCAATTGATTGTTATCCCATGGAAGAAGTAGAAGAAAAATTATTGGAGCTTAAAGAGAAAATTGAAAGAATTCTATATGAATATAGCAATGACCACTATTATATAAACTATATCTATCTTTCAGATAACACTAAAACATTTCTTAAGAAGAGTCAAAAGCACATCTTGAAGTTAAAGGAAATGCGCAAAGAACAAGAAGAGAATAATAAGACTCAATTAGATGGAAAGAAAGAAGAGATCAAAAGACTAGAAGATAAGAAGGTAGATTAAGATATTAACAACAGTTTTGAAATTATTGTCCATCTCAAGACCCAAATTGAAGAATCCAAAAGGGTAGAGGAATTATTGAGGGATCAAATAAATGAAAAAGAAGAATCATGTCATAAGTTAGAAGATGAAGTTGTTGATCTTAGAAAGAAAGTAGAGAAGTCAAACAAATTCTTGAATAGCTCAAAAATATTGAATGAGATATTGGAAATTCAAAGATCACCAAATGTTAAATCAGGTCTTGGATACAAAGGAGAAGCTACATATGTTGAAGCAAGCACATAAAAGAAGCATGAGGTATGTCCCTCACTCTCAAAGGATGAAGACAATGTTGAAAATCAACCATCTACACAAGGCAAAGTAAATTTCAAAAGAACAAAGCAAGGAAGACATCAAGAAGTCATCCTTACACCTCAAAGAATATGGACACCAAATCAAAGGTATGAAAGTATTTTTCATGGTTAATGGTATTCATGTAATGAATATGGTCACAAAACTTTGGAATGTAGATCTTATGCAAGGAGAGATAACGGAATATTTCATAACACCAAAAGGTGTTGGAGATGTGATCAAGTGGGACACATTGTTGTTCACTGTCACAACATGAGATGCTATAGTTGTATTGGATTTGGCCACAAATACCAAGATTGTTGGAACACAAGAAGAAGTTCCATGATGAGGACTTCATATAGCATGAATAGAAGAAGGAATGAATTAAGGAAGGGAGACATATTTGAGAAAATGGAAGCTCAGAGCTCAATTTCTGAGAAGCAGGGACACCTTCAGAAGTGGGTGAAGAAGACTAGACAACAAAAGCAGAATGGAAGCCTTAAAGGAGGCTCAAGTGTGACATCTACAGAAGCATACACGGGCGACAGTGGTAACAGTCACATCCATACGCGGGCTGACCTCGAATAGGTCGGTTACATATGTGAGTTGTATATGCAACAGGCCGCATATATGTGGTAAATCCTAGGGAAAAGGGCTATGCACATGGGTTGCAGCTTGATGTGATGGTATAACTCTGTGATGCAGGGTCTGACACAGTTTGTTGCAGGTTCTGACATTGTTTGCTTCAGGTTTTCATATTTACATATTGGATTATGTAATGTGATGATATAAAATGAAAGGTTATCTTGGATGGGTGGCACTAACCCATGACTATGGATTGAGGCATTTACTGTTGAAGAACAATGTTGGTTATGACAATGAAGTTATGGCACCTTGGTTATGTGATATATCTTGATGATGCTAGCTAGAGATATCATTGATCTATTGAAGCACACTACTAGTACATGTATTGTTGGATACTTAGTATTTTTTGTAG
The DNA here is from genome assembly GCA_009831015.1 of Picea engelmannii. Classification (NCBI taxonomy): domain Eukaryota; kingdom Viridiplantae; phylum Streptophyta; class Pinopsida; order Pinales; family Pinaceae; genus Picea; species Picea engelmannii. Next base: position 774,842 of record ML779493.1, on the reverse strand, counting down.
TAAATGGAGGATTGAGGTTGATCTGTTGGAGTACATGGCTGGTACATATTTGAGTTTCATTGATATATCTTATGATGTATTATTGAAGCATGTTTTTGGATATCTTGGTGCATGCATTTAGCATATGGTGGGACTACATATTGGGACATGTAGTTGGTGAGTTGATGAGTTGATGAGGTGATCATGTTGTACATCATTGATGAGTCTGATCTATAGTTGATACATGATTGGTACAACTCTAGCACATTGGTATAAGCACCACTAGAAGTTTGGTTGGCATATGTTTTATGGATTTGGCATACATGGATTGGTGCATGATTGATGTACTTTCTTGGTACAAGTGGTAATGTACATGTCTGGTACACTCATAGATGGCATATGCTTGATGATAGTACACCATTGGTATTACTTGATTAGCATAACAATTGGTATTTGTTTAAGATACATGGTTATGACACTTGGTTCATGATGGAGACGTATCATGAGTGATATGACACTTGTTTGGAATATTGGTGATCCGGATTTATGTAGGAACACCTGATCCGGATTTATGTAGGAACACAATGAAATGCAGAAATACACATAAATGCAGAGATGCAGTGGAAATAAGACTTCATTTCATTAATAACAAATGGTTGAAATACGCTTACAGACAGAATGGAAATAAACTAGCTAGGGCGCTGGTAGCTTATCTCTGAGAAGAGATGTGGTTGCTACTTGCATCCGTGAGAAGATGATTACAATGAGGCTCTAGAGGCCTTTTTACAATAGAAGAGAATGCCAAAAGTCATAGACATCAAAAAACCTAACCCTAGGAGATGAAGCACCAAAAGTCATGTGGGCCCTGTTTGGGTAAGTTAGTACATCAACTTCTCGGGGTCGTAACTTTTGCATACGATCTCCGTTTTAGGCATGTGATAGCTCGTTGAAAAGGTATCATCGAGGAGATTAATTTTAGGGGCTCAATGATGCCTTCATCTATCATTGAGAACCTCGATCTCAAAAAAACTTCATTTAGGCCCTCAAAATGGCCCCGGAAGTTAAAACCTGCTAAAAATAGTAAATTGCCAAAATTGCCAGAAAATTGTTTTGAGCCAGTCGAAAAAGGTGGGTGGCCACCGATATCCACCTGGAT
>ML779493.1:754909-768772 GCA_009831015.1 Picea engelmannii | reverse complement strand
CCTCATCTTTCTTTTCTTCCCCCATGGGCGGTCGTCGAGGTTTGCGAGGCTGATCTTGCAAAGGTTCAACCAGATCGAGCCCCAACTCCTTATACCCCGATCTCGTTGGGGACATGCAAAGAAGGATCGAGAATGAGCAGACCACTCTGATACCACTGATCTAGATTTATGTAGGAACACAATGAAATGAAAAAATACACATAAACGCAAAGATGCAGTGGAAATAAGACTTCATTTCATTAATAACAAATAACTAAAATATGCTTACAGACAGAATGGAAATAAACTAGCTAGGGCGCTGGTAGCTTATCTCTGAGAAGAGATGTGGCTGCTACTCGCATCCGTGAGAAGATGATTACAATGAGGCTCTAGAGGCATTTTTACAATAGATGAGAATTCCAAAATTCATAGACATCCAAAAACCTAACCCTAGGAGATGAAGCGCCAAAAGTCATGTGGGCCCCGTTTGGGTAAGTTAGTACATCAACTTCTCGGGGTCGTAACTTTTGCATATGATCTCCATTTTAGGCGTGTGATAGCTCGTTGGAAAGGTATCATCAAGGAGATTCATTTTAGGGGCTCAATTATGCATTTAGATATCATTAAGAACCTCTATCTCAAAAAACCTTCATTTAGGCCCTCAAAATGGCCCCGGAAGTTAAAACCTACTAAAAATAGTAAATTGCCAAAATTGCCAGAAAATTGTTTTGAGCCAGTCGGAAAAGGTGGGTGGCCACCGATATCCACCTGGATCAATTGGTAGATTCACATGGTTTTCATATTGGTAGATTCACATGTTGGCATATGGTTGATACATTCCATTGATGAGATCTTATGGCACATTGTATGGTATTGATGTACATGGGTGTTGTGCATGATGGGCTCACAACTTGGTACATGATGGATCTACTTGGTTGATATTTTATTCATGATTCTCCATTTCATTGTTGACATATCTGGTGCTTCATGATGTTTGATAAGGTGTGATTTTGATGCATGAACAGGTCCAAGGATCGTCATGTGGTAGCATATTGTTCATTTTGCAGAGAAGATAGGGGGAGACATGCCCATAGGGGGATTAATTCTTCTTCCCATGGTTCTAGGAGGAGATATTTATCAGATGCATACTTAGTAAAGAGGCTTATACTTAAAGAAAGATCACATAGGCATAATTCCAAGGGGAGCGATGGTCACAGGGGGAGTATGAGCGATGTATCTTCAGCACTACATCAAAGTGAGATCGCTTGTTCAAAAGTGAAAAGATTATTCAAAGGAATATCAAAGGCATTCAGACATGGGGAGCATCCCTAGGGAGAGATATGGCATTCAAGAAGGGGGAGCATCCCTAAGGAGAATTCAAGTAGGGGAGCAGCCCCAAGAGGAGAATGAACCTTTTCCATTGATGTCAAAGGGGGAGAAATAGTCACATTGATGTGATTGATGATTATTGATGGGGAGAGATAATCACATTGACTATTGATGTAAATCATGCATTATCTACATGTTGACATCTGGTAATTGGAGTTGACATCAATGTTGGTATTTCCATCAATGCCAAAGGGGTAGATTGTTGGATCATGTTGTCATTGATGCCAATGGTTTGATTGATTAATGTCAAGTCATTGATTGATGTCAAGTAATGATTGATTGATTGTTGTGAATGGATAGATGTCAAGTGGAATCATAGTCATATGATGTCATGCATAGATGAATATGGATCAATGAGTTGTCATTGATATGATGCATTGTTGGATTGTTGAATCATTATTGTCTTATCATTGTTGATAAGGTGTACAAATGGATGAACTCAAAAGTGGTCCCCTTATGGTGAAATCCCTCATGGGAAGACGCTTTATGGTTGAGGTATCCTTAAAGTATGGTTATGCTTGTATATGGAATAATGAGATGAAGATTGGTGAAATTATTGGTGAAACTATCCTAGATGGATAGTGCTTGTCATGCCATTTCTAGTGGTATGTAGAATGTCACATAACTCCTCATGGTTTGAGAGTTATGGCCCTATGAAGATGGAGGACCCTCATATGTTGGCTTGAAGCCCCAAAAGGTCAAAGAAGTCAAAGAGCTTGCAAAGAAGAAATTATTATTTAAATGATAAATTAAAGTGACAAAGTCAAGAAGGATTATTTAAATAATAAAGTGAAGTGACAAAATCAAAGAAAATTATTTAAATGATAAATTGAGCTGACAAAGTCAAGGAGGAATATTTAAATGATAAAGTAATGGACAAATTTCTAATTATGGAAAGTGGTCAATCCTAGAATGAGGAAAATAGGTTAAGTAACCTAGAAATGGGTTAAGTGACCTAGAAGTGGGTTAAGTGGTCTAGAAGATGAAGAGTATAAATAAGAGGCAAGGGTCTCTTGTGAAAAAACATCCCTTGTGTGTATCTTTGATAGATCTTTGGTGGATCTTGTGTGTATCTCTTATGTATCTCTTGAGTATATCTTGAAGATATATTTTGAGAGAGAGATTGAGTGGAGGATCCCATGGACACATCAAAGTTTTTGTAACTTTGAGATCTTGACACGAAAGTTTTGGAAGTTCAGAAACCCTAGTTTACGAGGTGTATGCGGGATAACAGTTCATTAGGGTGTGTACATATTGAGTTATGTGCGGGTTGTCAGTGTATTAGGGTGCGTACGTATGTGGTATGGCAATGTATTAGGGTGTGTACATGTTAGTAAATCCATGGAAACATGAGAATATGAATATGTAGAGGTTCCATATTCTTAGATCAAGCTCCCAGGAAGGTCTACAGTGCTCAAATACATCATATCTATCCATTGGTTCAAAAGGTATGGTTACATGGTTGTCTTGATGGATACTCTTTCTTATTTTTGGGTGAATGCTTAAGGCATTCTTGGTATGGATGTTATTATGTGGTTTGAGTTGGTTGATGGAGTGAGCAGCACTCTTATGATTCAATATTGATGTGATGGCTATAGTATATTGGTTGTTTACACATGTTCGAGTAGCATTCATATTATATAGTTGAGAATCGTGAGTAGGCTATTGGAGAGATTGGATGTGTTGTGACTGACTATGGGTCAGATTGGACAGTGAGAGACAGAAGAGAATGTGATTGCAGGTTGCAGAGGATATAAGTGTGAGATGAAAAGGATAAACCCTAATAGCTCAGAAGGTATACGCAGGATGTAGTATAGATTGGCCCCATACATATGTGGGTTGAACTACTGGTAGAGCGCGTACATATGCATGTTGCATACCGATAGGTCACGTACTTGTGACAAATTGATATCTGTGGAGGATTGTTGCCTCAACTCAATTGGTTTTAAGGAAGTAAGTTGATTCTTTCACATAGATTTGGTGCTCTTGTATAGTTGTACTCTATTCAGTTTTTTTTGATAAACCCCTAGGATTGAAGTCTGTAATAAAAGGAAAATTGTATATACATCTTGTGTTCTTTGTGTTCTTTGTGTTCCTTGTGGTGATGATTTTTTGATGATATATTGTTGATATATGTTGTTGATATGTGTTCACATTTAACTGGTTATAAAAGACAACAATGGTTAATGAGTTAATGGTGATTGCTAACTAATGAGTTTTGCATAAGAGGGAAGTTTTGGGGAAAAGATCCCTACACTGTTCACCCCCCCCCTCTCATTGTAGTCGATGTGTCCAACAATTGGTATCAGAGCAGGCCTTCACTATAAGCCTTAACAAGATTGAAGGAGATCTATAGACACCCAAATGGATGATGAAGTTCCAATCCTTGATGAGGAAAACTATTCTACTTGGAGAATAGAAATGAGAGTACACTTGAAGGAAATGGGAATGGGTATTTGGAAGGAAGCCATTGGTGGATTAGTTTCCTTGAAGAACAAGTCAAAGTTTGTAGCTCAGAGGGAAGGAAATAAGAATGATGCATTGGCTCTCAAGAGCATTCTTAGTGGACTCTCAAGCCCTATCAAAGAGAGCATGGGAAAATGCACTTCCGCCAAGGATCTATGGCTCAAGCTAGAGGATACATATCAAAGCAAAAAGGAATACCTTGAATACAAATCCATCAATAAGAATGAAGGTAAAGAATCTCCAAAAAATCTTGATTGCATTATTTCTAAATGTGATGATGTTGGCAAAAAGGAAGATCTTGAAGACATTTCAAATAGAGGAAAAGAATCATGTGATGATGTTGGCAAAGAGGAAGATCTTGAAGACATTTCAAATGAAGGTAAAGAATCTCCACAAACCCTTGATTGCAATAATTCAAAGTGTGATGATGTTGATTTTTTCTCTACTAGTGAAGAAGAAAATCTAGAAGTAGTTTGGATAAAATCAATTGATTGTTATCCCATGGAAGAAGTATAAGAAAAACTATTGGATCTTAAAGAGAAAAATGAAAGAATTCTATATGAATATAACAATGACCACTATTATATAGACTATAGCTATCTTTCGGATAACACTAAAATTTTTCTTAAGAAGATTCAAAATCACATCTTGAAGTTAAAGGAAATGCTCAAAGAACAAGAAGAGAATAATAAGACTCAATTATAAGGAAAGGAAGAAGAGATCACAATACTAGAAGATAAGAAGGTAGATGATGAGATTAGCAAAAGTTTTGAAATAATTTTTCATCTCAAGACCCAAATTGAAGAAAGCAAAAGGGTAGAGGAACTATTGAGGGATCAAATAAATGAAAAAGAAGAATCATGTCATAAGTTAGAAGCTGAAGTTGTTGATATTAGAAAGAAAGTAGAGAAGTCAAACAAATTCTTGAATAGCTCAAAAATATTGAATGAGTTCTTGGAAAGTCAAAGATCACCAAATGATAAATCGGGTCTTGGATACAAGGGAGAAGCTACATATGTTGAAGCAATCACCTCAAAGAAGCATGAGGTAAGTCCCTCACTCTCAAAGGATGAAGACAATGTTGAAAATCAACCACCTACACAAGGCAAAGAAAATTTCAAAAGAACAAAACAAGGAAGACATCAAGAATCCATCCTTACACCTCAAAGAAGATGGACACCAAAGCAAAGGTATGAAAGTAATTTTCATGGTCAATGTTATTCATGTAATGAATATGGTCACAAAGCTTTGGAATGTAGATCTTATGCAAGGAGAGATAACGGAATATTTCATAACACCAAAAGATGTTGGAGATGTGATCAAGTGGGACACATTGTTGTTCATGGTCACAACATGAGATGCTACAGTTGTAGTGGATTTGGCCACAAATCCCAAGATTTTTGGAACACAAGAAGAAGGTTCATGATGAGGACTTCATATAGCATGAATAGAAGAAGGAATGAAGTAAGGAAGGGAGACATCTTTGAGAAAATGGAAGCTCAAAGATCAAGTTATGAGAAGCATGGACACCTTCAGAAGTGGGTGAAGAAGACTGGACAACCAGAGCAGAATGGAAGCCTTAAGGGAGCCTCAAGTGTGACATCTACATAAGCATATGTTGGTAACAATGGTAACGGTCGTGTACATATGCAGGCTGAACTTGAATAGGTCATGTACATACATGAGTTGTCTGTGTAGTAGGCTACGTATATGTGGTAAAGCCTAGGGAAAAGGGCTATGCACATGGGTTGCAACTTGATGTGATGGTATAACTCTGTGATGCAGGGTCTGACACAGTTTGTTATAGATTCTGACATTGCTTGCTGCAGGTTTTCATATTTACATATTGGTTTATGTAATGTGATGATATAAAATGAAAGGCTATCTTGGATGGGTGGCACTAACCCATGAGTATGGATTGAGGCATTTATTGTTGAAGAACAATGTTGGTTATGACAGTGAAGTTATAGAACCTTGGTTATGTGATATATATTGATGATGCTAGCTATAGATATCATTGATCTATTGAAGCACACTACGAGTACATGTATTGTTGTATAATTAGTATTTGTTGTAGTGAATGGAGGATTGAGACTGATATGTTGGAGTACATGGATGGTACATATTTGAGTTTAATTGATATATCTTATGATGTATTATTGAAGAATTTCTTTGGATATATTGGTGCCTGCATTTGACATATGGTGGGACTACATATTGGGACATGTAGTTGGTGAGTTGATGAGTTGATAAGGTGATAATGTTGTACATCATTGATTAGTCTGATCTATAGTTGATGCATGATTGGTACAACTCTAGCACATTAGTAGAGGCACCACTAGAAGTTTGATTGGCATATGTTTTATGGATTTGGCATACATGCATTGGTGCATGATTGATGTACTTTCTTGGTACAAGTGGTAATGTACATGTTTGGTACACTCATAGATGGGATATGCTTGATGATAGTACACCATTGGTATTACTTGATTAGCACAACAATTTGTATTTGTTTAAGATACATGGTTATGACACTTGGTTCATGATGGAGACATATCATGAGTGATATGGCACTTGTTTGGCATAATTGTAGATGCACATGGTTGGCATATTGGTAGATGCACATGTTGGCATATGGTTGATACATTTTATTGATGATATCTTTTGGTACATTGTATGGTATTGATGTACATGGGTGTTGTGCATGATGGGAACACAACTTGGTACATGATGTACTTGGTTGATGTTTTATTCATGATTCTCCATTTCATTGTTGACATATCTTTTGCTTCATGATGTTTGATAAGGTGTGAGTTTGATGCATGAACAGGTCCAAGGATCGTCATGTGGTAGCATATTGTTTTTGCAGAGAAGATAGGGGGAGACATACCCATAGGGGGATTCATTCTTCTTCCCATGGTTCTAGGAGGATATATTTATCAGATGCATGCTTGGTAAAGAGCCCTATACTTAAAGAAATAACACAGAGGCATAATTCCAGGGTGATCGATGTATCTTCAGCATTACATCAGAGTGAGATCCCTTGTTCAAAAGGGTAAATATTATTGAAAGGAATATCAAAGGCATTCAGACAGGGGGAGAAACCCCAAGGAGAGATAGTCACGGCATTCAGGCAAGGGGAGCAGCCCCAAGGAGAGTTCAAGCAGGGGGAGCAGCCCCAAGAGGAGAATGACCCTTTGTCATTGATGTTAAAGGGGAGAGATAGTCACATTGATGTGATTGATGATTATTGATGGGGAGAGATAGTCACATTGACTATTGATGTAGGGCATGCCTTATCTACATGTTGACACGTGGTAATTGGAGTTGACATCATTGTTGGTAATGCCATCAATTCCAAAGGGGGAGATTGTTGGATCATGTTGCCATTGATGCCAATGGTTTGATTGATTGATATCAAGTTATTGATTGATTTCAAGTTATGATTGATTGATTGTTGTGAATGGATATATTTCAAGTGGAATCATAGTCATATGATGTCTTGCATAGATGAAGATGGATCAATGAGTTGTCATTGATATGATGCTTTGTTGGATTATTGAATCATTATTGTCTTATCATTGTTGATAAGGTGTACAAATGGATGAACTCAAAAGTGGTCCCCTTATGGTGAAATCCATCACGGGAAGACGCTTTATGGTTGATTTATCCTTGAAGTATGGTTATGCTTGTATATGGAATAATGAGATGAATATCGGTGAAATTGTTGGTGAAACTATCCTAGATGGATAGTGCTTGTCATGCCATTTCTGGTGGTATGTGGAATGTCACATAACTCCTCATGGTTTGAGATTTATGGACCTAGGAAGATGGAGGACCCTCATATGTTGGCTTGAAGCCCCAAAAGGTCAAAGAAGTCAAAGAGATTGCAAATAAGAAATTATAATTTAAATGATAAAGTAAAGTGAGAAAGTCAAGAAGGATTATTTAAATAATAAAGTGAAGTGACAAAATCAAAGAAGATTATTTAAATGATAAAGTGAGGTGACAAAGTCAAGGAGGAATATTTAAATGATAAAGTAATGGAGAACTTTCTAATTATGGAAAGTGGTTAACCCTAGAATGAGGAAAATAGGTTAAGTAACCTAGAAATGGGTTAAGTGACCTAGAAGATGAAGAGTATAAATAGGAGGCAAGGGTCTCTTGTGAAAAAGCATCTCTTGTGTGTATCTTTGGTAGATATTTGGTGGATCTTGTGTGTATATATTATGTATCTCTTGAGCATATCTTGAAGATCTATTTTGAGAGAGAAATTGAGTGGAGGATCCCATGGATGCATCAAAGTTTCCGTAAGTCTAAGATCTTGACGGCGAAAGTTTCAGAAGTTCAGAAATACTAGTTTTTGAGGCGTATGTGGGTTGACAATGTATTAGGGTGCATACATACTGAGTTATATGTGGGCTGTCAGTGTATTAGGGTGCGTACTTATGCAGGTTGGCAGTGTATTAGGGTGCGTACATGTTGGTAAATCCATGGAAACATGAGAAGATGAAGATGCAGAGGTTCCAGATTCTAAGATCCAGCTTCTAGAAAGGTTTACAGTGCTCAGATACATCAGATCTATCCATTGGTTCAAAAGGTATGGTTACATGGTTGTCTTGATGGATACTCTTGCTTATTGTTGGATGAATGATTAAGGAATTCTTGGTATGGTTGTTATGATGTGGTTGAGTTGGTTGATGGAGTGAGAAGCACTCTTATGATTTCATACTTATATGATGGCTATAGTATACTGGTTGTTTACACATGTTTGAGTATCATTCATATTATATGGTTGAGAATCATGAGTAGGATATTGGAGAGGTTGGATGTGTTGTGACTAGTTGTGGGTCAGATTGGACAGTGAGAGACAGAAGAGAAAGTGATTTCAGGTTGTAGAGGATATGAGTATGAGATGAAAAGGATAAACCCTAATAGCTAAGAAGGTATACACAGGTTGTAGTATAGACTGCCTGCATACATGCCCGGGCTGCACTACTGGTAGGGCATGTACATACGCATGTTGCACTACCGACAGGTCGCGTACGTGTGACAGATTGATATCTATGGAGGATTGTTGCCTCAACTCAGTTGGTGTTGAGGATGTAAGTTGAGTCTTTCATATAGAGTTGGTGCTCTTGTAGAGTTGTACTCTATTCATTTGTTGTTGATAAACCCCAAGGATTGAAGTATGTAATAAAAGGAAAATTGTATATAAATCTTGTGTTCTTTGTGTTCCTTGTGGTGATGATTTGTTGATGATATATTGTTGATATATGTTGTTGATATTTGTTCACATTTAACTGGCTATAAAAGACAGCAATGGTTAATGAGTTAATGGTGATTGCTAACTAATGAGTTTTGTGTAAGAGGGAAGTTTTGGGAAAAAGAACCCTACATTGTTCGCCCCCCCTCTCATTGTAGTCGGTGTTTCCAACAAATAGTTGGCGCCACAGGGGATGATTTCCTCCCTCTGAGGCATCAAAACGCGTAGACCAATGCCTTATCACTTCCATTCCTGCATCATGACCCATTATGCTCTGAAATAAATTCATGATGAAAACAAAACATTTACTGCAAACCAAACTATACTACAAACTGATCATAAATCACAATGGTGCCTTATCCATTTATGTCCATATGGAATTTTAAAACCTGCCATTTTCTGAAGCCTTCCAAATCCTTTTCAAATCTCCACACACTGAGAATAAAAGAATATTGCAATAGTGCTTTGCTCCATTGAGCTATGGAGTCTTATTTCACTAATCTATTGCACACCAAATGATCCAAAGAGAGCTTATTTATATACAACTCCTACTCTAACTAAAACAGTTGATTTTCTCAATTGTAAGAAAATTTCCAAAGTAACCATGCAAATAATTGATCAACTAACCGAAACTTGCTTCCATCTTTGAGCATCAATAGAACAGAAGAAGTTTAAAAGTAAAAATAAAAATAGTCTAGCAACTTATACTTACAACTCTGAAATTATGTTCTTGTGAAGGAAAAGACAGAAAATCCACAATCCCATATTGACTCCATGTAGATGGCCACGGGATCATAAAAATCACAAGAAGAAATAATTTAATGGAAAGTGAATACTTCATTTTCTTGTTTATGAATATCAAATTTGAGATCAGTGATTTCTGGAAACCACTAGTCAACATATTGTGAAACAAAAAATACAATCAGTTAATCTTGTAACTCCTCAACATCCCTTTTATTGGCCTCCAAAGAATCAGATTCATAATAATCATCTACAAGGTTATTGTTGTGATGTCCCATGTATGTTGATCCAAGAAACTATTCCTTTTCATTTACTCATTGCTTCTGCTGAATATTTCTTGGAGCTTATGTAGATCTTTGAATGTCTTCATCAATCACAAGAAAAAGGGTATAAATATGTTCAACAAAATCTTGAACTTCATCAATAGGCAATGCATTTTCAACAAATTGATAGCAGTCTTCTACAAAATCATCTTCATGAAAATCTCCAATAGAATTCATATTAAGATCATCCTTATGCTCATGACTGGAAAAAATTTCTACTGTACGTATAAAATCATATTGTTGATGTAAATCAAGATCATATGTATTTTCTACATCCCTAAAAATAGAAAAATATGAAGATGATGTATCAACATACTAACACAAATGAAAACCCAAATCTTATATATGTTTTTCATATCCTTTCTCCTATTCTTTTGTATCCAAATATTCATCCTAGATCTGATCATGAAGTTTGCAACAAGAATGAAGATTGTCCTCTATCTCTTCAGCATCAATAAACATTTGTTGAAAATTCAAAGACTTACTCTCTCTGAGATAAAACACTAATTCAAAATGATGGGTTGTTTTGTAATACAACTCAGCAACAGTTTCAGAAGGTTTAATGTCTTTAGGCATTGATCAGGGGATCAAATTTTGCTCAAAAATTCAAAGTGCTCAGAATCGCTTCAAACTGGACGAGAGCATAGGCCTCGTCGTTTTGAACCCAACGCAACTTGTTTCGTCTCAAATGGACGTCGGGAGCAAGATATATAGCGATCTATTCGTCAAGTCAAACAGGGAAAAAAAAAATGATGTTGACTGTACAGTCCGTACAGTCCATACAGTCTGACGTGGCAGGACCGTACGACTGTACGGAAGTGACATGGAAGAATCTAGTTGGTTGGCATGGTCGAATCAGATGTCGACACATGGTAGTTTTGTTGATCAATGATTGGGTGCCACGTGGCCCAATCGTGGGCTGCCACGTGTGATCTAAAATTGAAGAAGACTTGAAAAACTTGAATAATTATTGCAAGTGAAATGTTATATGTTTAAAGCAACAGGATCAATTTGCAACACATAAATTAAGGATTACATTCAAAATACACATAGATAGCATCATAAACATTAAACATAAACACATGTGCACAGCAATTGATAAAGGAGTTCACCCCTCTTATGGGCTACATCTCCTGGTCCAGCTTCCAATGGATCATTATTATTAATTGCTCAAAAATTGCTCAAAAACATGTCTTACAATGCTCAAACTGACAAACCTACTGCTCCAATGGCTTCCCAGCGTCCCAAAACCCCTGTCTGGGCTCTTTTGGCACCTCAATCAGTCGAAAAATGAAGAAGTTAGGCCTCCTGGAAGTCTCCCTCCTCAAGCTTGTTGTCTCTGGTTCTACAATTCGTACCTTCCTTTGCACAAACTTGGATCACACGCTCTTTTAAGCGCAAAAACCCAGCACCGGGCACAACCACGCCAACGGTGCAAACCGTAGGATGGTTAAGGCACCTCCAGCCCCTAACCGCCTCGGCACCTAGGCATATGGCGCATGCGACCAAAGGCTGGGCAAAAAGGTGGTTAGTTCGTTTGAACCGTGCCAATAGTATAACTCACGTGCATATACAATACGTATTACCACACATGCGTGCACATTTATATTACATGGTTATATGTGTATAGTGGAACCATATCCACGGGCTATGTAACATAGACCCCGCGCATTTCAATTGGCGACTATATAAAATATGGTCATATTATAATGTTTAATGACCACGGGCCGGGGCTAAGCCCCGGCCCGACCCCTTTCGATATAATACAATGCACCACATTAAATACAAATGCATAGACATATATGCCAAGGAACAATGGCGGGAAAGTTGGTTATTGGAATTTGTTAAGGTATTATGTGGATGAGAGGTATGGGGGTTGAACCCCGTGGCCTCCAACATTTTATATATAAACTCCTTAGCCAACCAGTGAGCGACACGTGGCACCCTTGGATTGGGCCACGTGTCCTCTTATTATTGGTCACTCAATGACATGTGTCAACATCCGACTCACCCAAAATCGACCAACCAATATCCACGACGTCACCACCGTACGGCCTGTACAGTCCTGCCACGTCACCGTACGGACTGTACGGACAGGTACAGTCAGCATCCAAAAATTTTGTCTGTTTGGCTTGGCGGACAGATCGCGATATCTCTTCCATACGGACTCCGTTTGAGAAAGTAAATATATTGTCGGAATCAGGAAGACGAGACGGACGCGATGGAACTGTTTTCGTCGCATTCCGAGCACTTTGCAAATTGAGCAAAATTTGATCCCCTGATCACACCTCCCCATTGGGAAGCTTTTGGACCTCCAAAAGACTATCTCAGTCTATGTGAATATGACGGTATAGTTCCCTCACCCTTCCAACCTCAATCCACTTGGCCTTACTTGGATTCGTCCCTTTAAGACCAACTCGCAAATACTCCACATTTCCTCTCTTCGAAGTTCGCATTCTCCTGTCAAGTATGGTGTCTTCATGCAGTTCTGTCAGATACTCTGGAGAAAAATCATCTATGGAAGGAATCTGAACATGCTCTCCTTGATCATCAATCAATGGAGGCTCATACAACTTCAAATTCTCAACATTAACTTCATACATCTGCATATATGGAGGCAAATCTAAACGAAAAGCATTGTTACCAATCTTGTCGACAATTTTGAAGGGACCATATCGAATTAGTTTCAACTTTTTACCTTCTCCTTTAAGCCTCTCCTTGTTGATGTAAAGCCACACTTCATCACCAACTTCGAAACTGTGATCAACACGATGCTTGTCATGTCTCGCTTTGTACTTGGCATGACTCTTTTCCAACTGCTCTTGCACCACCTGATGTATCGACTGGATTTGTTCAATGAACTTTTATGCCCAATCAATATCATACTTCCCATCAACAACAATATCTTTCCCAAAGATAAAATCTAAAGGTGACTTGGGAAAATAGCCAAAACATGTCTCAAATGGCGATGTTTGAGTCGAAGAGTGCTTGGCTCGATTGTACGCATGTTGAACGTAGTGTAAATGTTCATCCCAAAGCTTAGGATGCTTGCTGCAATAAGCACGAAGAAGATGTACCACTGTACGATTCACCACCTATGTCTGACCGTCTGTCTGTGGATGAAAAGATATGCTCTTTTTCAACTTGGTGTCCATGAGTGCCCACAAACTCGACCAAAAACTCCCAACAAATCGAGAATCTCGATCAGAAATAATGGACTTGGGCAAACCAAAATGCACCAAAACATTTTGAAAGAACAACTGTGTCGTTTGTTCTGTTGTTACATGTTTAGTACAAGGCATCAAAATACACATCTTACTAAAACGATCAACCACAACATAAAGATAATCATGACCTCTTCTCGACATAGGTAAACCACCAACAAAATCCATGGAAATACTTTCCCAAGGCCGAGAAGGAATTGGAAGTGGGGTGTAAAAACCCAACTTTCGATTACTTGGTTTACTTGTAGCACACAACGAACATCCCCGCACATATCACGAAACACTTTCATTCATCTTAGGTCAGTAGCAATATCTTTGCAAATTTGCCACTATCTTGCCTACACCAAAATGACCAGCAATAAGAGAAGAATGCGCTTCTCTTATGATGTTGATTCTTTCTCCTTGTGGAATACACAACTTGCCAAGATGATACAAGAGATTATTATGCAAATGATAATCCAATTCTTCAACATGG
>ML779493.1:732330-742823 GCA_009831015.1 Picea engelmannii | reverse complement strand
TGTATCTAGCCATCAGCCTTTAGTTTTTTCTTCCAAAGTCATAGTGAAAATTCATCCTTGATTGATGCTTTCACTGTGGTGGCCCTTTCCTTTTCTTTTTCTGCTATTAAATCATGATCATTTATAGTTGAAAGAAAGACTCACTTTGCCTCATTTTCTGCAAGTAATGTGATCCCTGTTGCGATCTCCTTTCTGTGGTTTTCACTTGACTCCATGCCCAATGGACTGTTTTCCTGGATCAACTCCCAAATCTGATTAAACATCTTTTCTAATAAGAAATCTGGCCTTCTTACTGTAATCATTGAATATTCCTGAGTAAAGAGCCCTTGGCTGTTTAGAGAACTGTCTCTTAGTGTATTAGGTCAGAAGTGCACTCAAAATAAATTTGCAGGGTTTGTCTTGCTGCAACCCAAGTCAGGTTCTAAACAATAAATAACTTTTTCTTTTGAAAATGTGCTAAGGCTTGGCTCTATTACAGCCTAGAGTCAACTCTTACGACAACACGTCGCATTCCAAGAACTTTGAAAATTGAGAAAAATTTGATCCCCTAATCAACGTGGCACCCCGGAATTGGCTAATTGGTTGTATGTAAAATTATGGGAGTCTGTGGGGTTCGACCCCCGGACCTCCCCACCGTGTAAAGACTTCATAACATCTTCCTGACCACTATACCGCCGCATGGTTCTTGTTATCTATATGGTTCCAAACATATTTATGTTTGTTTAATGTTTAAAATGGAGGGGGGTCGGGCTGGGGCTTAGCCCCGACCCGTGGTTTTATTACACAACATATGACCCATTGTAATATTACCTGCGCGCATTTGTATTACATTTGCCCAAACTTTATACCATGTAACCCACGTTTTAAACTATACCATTGTGTATAACACGCGGGGGGTTATTCTATGTAGCCCGTGGTTTTACATATGACCGGAGTGTGGGAGGGAAGTTCAAATGGTTGTAACCATTAACTACTTTTTCCATACGTGTGGTCACATGACTTGCCATATGCCCAGGTGCCTAGGTGGTTAGGGGCTGGCGCACCCTTAACCGTCCTACGGTTTGCACCGTTGTCGCGGTTGCACCCAGTGTTGGGTTTTCACGCTTAAATTTGCGTGTGAGCCAGGTTCAAACAAGAAGGGTGTAGTTTGTAGATGCAGAGACAGCAAGCTTGAAGAGGGAGACTTCCAGGAGGCCTAACTTCTTCGTTTTTCGACCGATTGAGGTGCCGAAAGAGCCCAGACAAGGGTTTTTGGACGCTCTGAAGCCATTGGAGCAGTCGGTTTGTTAGTTTGAGCATTGTAAGACATGTTTTTGATCACTTTGAGCAATTAATAATAATGATCCATTGGAAGTTGGACCAGGAGATGTAGCGCAAGAGAGGGGTGAACTCCTTTATCAAATTGTTGTGTTTATGTGCTTATGTTCATCGATTATGTTGTTTTCTATGAGTATTTTACATAAGTAATCCTTTAATCTATGTGTTGCAAACTAATCCTTTTGCCTTAAACACATAATATTTACATTGCAAATAATTTCAAGTATTTCAAGTCTTCTTCATTTTTAGATCAGGCATACTAAGATAAAATCTTTGAAATATCCAATTAAATCTGATAATAATATCATCCTTCTTTCTCTTCAGGGCATAGAATTCATAAAGTATTGATCATAAGACTTGCTTTCACCCCAATACCTCAGGAAAACATCACGTAAATATACCCATGAACTTACTAAATCAGCCCCCAAATTTTTAAACCATATCCTAACATCTCCTTGTAAAGATTGACAAAATGTTCTCATAAACACATCCTCGTGCATGATTTCAAATAGATCTGTAAACCTTTCAAAAGCTTCTATGTGTTTTTCTGATGTAACATGGTCTTCTCCTTTGAACTTAGGCAGGTACTCTAAAAACTTTGATGGATAATCATGAAGGACAAATGACAACTTCAGAGGTTTATGACCTTCCCTAATCTTAGACTGAACTTTAGTGAGCTATTTACAGGGTGGAACAGTGATTTCAGGAGGTGGTAAATCAACTTTATTATCTACATACTTACAAGATTGGTCATTTTCGGGAGGTATTGGAATATGGACATCATTTTTCTCAGTAGGTTCAACCGAAGGAACTAGATCAAGATCAATAATGCAAGAAGGAAAATATTTTTTTCTCAAAGATTGTTGGGAGCAGGCCTTTTTTGAGGAAATACCCAATTTTGGTAAGGAAAGACCTAATTTTGGAGAAGAACAACTGACAGGAAAAGCAACACGTGCAAGGAAAATCTGCATGCAAAGGAAAAAAACATGCAAGGTGCATAGGAAGGAAAACCTAACCATGTTAGGGTTAGGGTTTTGGAAAAAGATTATAATGGTTAATGATCTTGTAATATAGTATAAATAAGAACCTAGGAGGTCTAGGTCAGGGTTGGTGGAGTGATTGTTGGTTCTTGTTGGTTTTGATTAGTTCAGATACTAGTTCAGTTCGACTATGGTAGTTTTTTTATATTTTGGTAAGATGTTGAGTTGTAGAAGAGTCAAATAGATAGATCTTGAGGGTTAGATCACGAGATGAGGAGCCTGGTGTGATCTAGTCCACCTCATAGGGTTTGTTGAACCTTTCCTGTGATTGTATGATCGGGGATGCAGTTTGTGCAGTGCCATATTTTGCAGCAAACCTAATTAAAGAGCAAAGAAGCCAGATATTTGTGGACATAGCCTAGGAGGGGGTGAACCACGATAAAACATGTGTTATGTGTGTTGTTTCTTTCATATTTACTCTATGTCAGTAGTTATTTATGAATGGATGGATGAGTGGTTAAGTTATATCTATTAGAATTCATGCATGGGTTTAACAGATGAATGAATCTTAAGAATAATAGAAGTAATAATCAATTTAAGTCCTGAAGAAGATCAAGTAAATATCATATCCCCACTCTCTCCTAGAATGCAAGCACTTGAGTGTTGCATTCACCCATAGAGTTATCTCAGGTGAGACTGCGTGGTGCACTCTGTGCGTTTTGTTTCCTACTGGTTTACCAGGAGGGTCGATAGATTTAGAGGGTTTTGTTGGAAACTTGATCAGATCTGAACCTGGGTCAGACTAAGAGAGTATAAATAGAGTAATAATACCAACAAATGGTTTTGTTATTAGCTGGAACTGCATGGGATTGAGTGGACATGATATGTAGAAGAAGCATGCAGAGAATGAATGTATAAAAAGGAATGTTCAGGCCATGTAATCCAACGAAGGTGGAGATTAAAATATGGTTGAAAACAAAATAACTTGAGTTTGCGCAGAAGGATAACATAAAATCTATTATAACGTCGCGCAAATATCTGGATAAATATGTCTTTAGCGACCTGCATGAGGTATTTTTCTGTGATTTCCCACATGTGTTGCAGGAGTGGATATTGAGGTTAAAACCCTACAAATTGAATCAGACAATTGGAGTGAAATCCTGTGGAGATCACACAGTTACAACAAGCTAACAAAAAATTTACACGCGCAGTAGATTTCTGGTTAGACATTATTGTTGCAGGGTTTATCACCGAGTTTGTAGTAGATACCGCGAAATATTACAATGTGGTAGATCGGGAGTTTCTAAAAGGACCGAGAGGTAGGCATATTAGATCGTTGTATACTTCAATCAAGATTTTACTGTATAACAACGGTGTGATGACTATAGAATCAGACAACTAAACTTCCATGCGTGCATGGGGGAAGGGGGGAAGAACTGACAAGAGGTGGAGAAATGGAGGAAGATATGGATAAGGGAAAGAAGGAGGAGGCCATGGACCTAATCATGATGGAGGAATATTAGATAAAGCAGATAATGGAAACAGTTGGAAAGACGCATAGTGGTGTACCCTACCAATATAAGATGAATAATAATAAGAGAACCATAGTTGATAGAGAGGGATTGGAAAGTGATGAGGAAGAGGTAGAGGATCTCCAAGTTGTGGAGAATATTGAGAAAATCATGCATGCAACATATGAAAGGAATAAAGGCGGTCCATGGGCAGGAATAGAAGGCATAACTCCAATCCATATCAATGTCAGTGTGGAACCCATAACCCCATGTGCGACCAGTACACCAAAAAGAACACCACCATTTAGACAAATGAATTTTAGTGAAAGAAAGACAACAGGAAACACATCTAAACAATGACAAGCAACTGGAGGATCCATTTCAGGAAGCATTAGTCAAATATCTACACCACGCGGAGGTAGTAGTTCACCGCATTTCAAGATGGAAGGACATGATCCCACCATCAGATTACCATAATTTCGGGTAGAGGCATATAAGGACCCTGAAAAGAATTTATTCATATGCGAGAAGATCTAGGAAGCAAAGAAGATCACAAATGAGGATACAAAACTTACGGATTTAGCTATCATGCTAAGATACCACACACTGGACTGGTACATGAGATTAATTGTAAATAGTCCACCAGGAGTAACAAGGACTATTGCAGATATGAAGAAGCTATTGATAAATGAATTTCAAAATCCTATCTCAGAAGATTGGTACATGAATGAGATGATTGAAATCAGGCAGAAACCTGGTGAGTTTGTTTGGGATATTGATCAGAGGTTTAAGAGTCTCAAAGGAAAGTTTAAGTATGTCATGACTAACATGCAACATAAACATCTCTTTGTGAATTCATTATTAGCACATTTGAAATACCCATTGAGACAACAGAAGTTTCAAACTCGGGCAGAGGCTCTGCGGGAAACCTTACAACTAGAAGAGAACCAATATCAGAAGACAGATCCAGCAATAGAGGAGCTAAAGGAGGATCTGAAGAATATAACATTTTTGGATTAACCAGAATAAGGGAAAAGAGAAAAGAGAATGTGTTTGGTGTACCAAATACAGGACAAAAGGACACCATAAGAATGAATGTCCAACTTTTGCGCAGTACATGGAAACAGGAGTACCAAACCCTTTTCCAATAGGAGGACCATGGTGTGAGATCTGCAATATGCATGGGAATTATCCATATCATTGTCTAATGATGCATAAATATCAGATAGTACCCAAGAGTTCATACTATAAGTTTTGCAAGTCAGTGGGCCATGATGATAAAGATTATAGGATGATGGAGTTGATGTGAGAAATAACTTCAGATACTTATAGGGTGCAAGAAGAAATGATGACATGGCAAGATGCACCTCAGTTCAACTAGGCACCACCTCCATACAAAAATGTGAAGCCACAGTATAACCTCACGTAGTATAATCAAGTACCTCAATACAATGCAGCACGAGGAGATCGAGCTGGATATAGAGGTGGAGGATGAGGTAGAGTAGGATTTGGAAGAGGCAGAGGTCTAGTAGTGTGCCACAACTTCCAACATCCAGGACATTATGCAAGGTAATTTCCACTTCCACCTGCGACATGTATGTATTGTCGCACAGCAGACTATGATACAGAATATTGTCCGACATTATTGGGGAACATACAAGACAAGAGGAATCAGAACAACCAGAATGTTCATTGGATCTCTGCAGAAGCCAGGGATGATGGAAGAAACATCAAAATATTCACATGAGGAGAAGCTAAGACAGGCACTGACACAGTAAGAAAAGATCCAGCACAACACCTATGGGTGAAAAAAAATATTTAACCACTGAAGGAGTTTGATGCGGGAAAAGAAAAGGAGACATTCAAGGAGGCCAAACAGAATTTTATCAAGCATAATGTTGACTCAACATCAGTTTCACAGCAGAATCATAACTCTCATATGTATGAGATTCCTCCATCAATGGACCACACTAGCGAAGCGGAACCTTTAGATAAAGTAAGTAACAAAAAGGATTTTCTGCAATCATGTGTTAAGCTACTGAATGATCCATCATTTGTTAATTTTTTGCAAAATATGCTAGAAAGATGTAACATAGAGGTACAAGGGCAGTTAGATCAGAAAACAGACAATCATCTCGACACAAGAAGGAGGATAAGCAGGCAGTTTAGAATGAATGTTAATATTGGGGATTTCAATATGGGGGATATTATATTGGACTTAAGATCAAAAGTAAATGTTCTACCCAAGAATACATGGAAGTGTATGGGAGAACCCGCACTAGGCTATTCACATGTCCATTTGAAATTAGAAAATCAACACAGATTTCTACCTATTGGAAGGCTTAAATGTGTGATCACGGTAGAATTGGATGGAGTGCGCACTAAGGTAGACTTTGAAGTAATAGAGATAGTAAATGGCACAACACCTTATCCAAAATTTCTTGGATTGGATTGGGAATTTGATAACCATGCCATAATCAACTTGAAGAGAAGGAAAATGACATTTGAATCAGATGAATACAGAGTTATTGCTCCATTAGATCCATCAGAAGGAGAAAGGTTTATAGAACCCACTTGCTTGGATATGGAGGAAATAAACCAATTGTACAGAACCATCGTGCACAAAGAAGATTATGTTAACCCAACTGCAGATGGGGTACTCAGCTGGAGAAGCATCACATCATGTGCTTATGACTCAGATAAAAGTTTGGATAATTGGCAACAGAGATTGCATGAATTTTCCATAATAAGGTGTGCAAGAATAGACCGCGCAGTAAGATGGGTTGGTATAGAGATAAGAGAACCTCCCAGTTTTCATGGGGTAAATGACCTAAATGAATTTATGATAAAAATATGAGGAAGAAGTGTTAGCAAATCAGAGGCTCGTATCCCTAGATATTTCACTCTAGGCTACACCTTCGATATGGTGGGGTGTGGATAATGAAACAATTCGGGATTGGTACCAATGCAAACATTACTACACATTAGAGTTGGTGTAGAGCAGGGGAGAAATAAAATGCAGAGGTATGATGGACAAGGAACACCAGAAGAACACTTGGATAAGTGCATGACACAATGGAGGATGACACCTCCAAAGGAATGGCCTCATCACTTCATCCATACATTGGAAGGAGTCCCAGAGAACTAGTATGTAGACCAGGAAATGTGTAGAGGCACTACATAATGGACAACATTACAGCAGAACTTTTTAGTAACCTTCTCATTTGAACATAAGAACCCCAACATTGATTCAGCTCTGAATCAGATAAAAGGGGTAATATTTATTGATGAACCATAGGTTGAGATCATCACAGACTATCAACAATAGAACAAACAGACAGTCAAAGAACTACTTTAATGTTGTCATGTTGAAGAAGAAGCACCAGATGAGGATGACCCACACAACATTCAGATTATAGAAATTGAAGGATAAAGAGAGCTGGAAGGTCCATCTCTTGACTCAGAAGTATTTTTCGCACCAATCAAAGTGAAGAAATTCAACATTGGGACAGTTGATAACCCTAAAATGGAAAGTATTGGAGACTATTGGGATGAAAAAATAGTAGAAATAATAACAGAGTTACTTCATGAATACAGTGACATGTTCCCAATGAACTTTACATAGATGAAAGGCATAGGAAGGGAGTTAGGAGAGATAAATATACCTCTCAAAGTTGAGGCAAGACTTGTTAGACAAAGACCTTACAGACTGAATCTAGTGTATAAGCAGAAGGTGAAGCAGAAATTGATAGAATGTTGGAAGTTGGTATCATAGAACCAGTAGAGGAATCTGAATGGATAAGTCCTATGGTAGTGTAAGAAAAGAAACAAGGGGGGATAAGGATTTGTGTTGATTTGAGAAAATTGAATGATGATTGCTTACATGATCCTTTTCCTATCCCGATCACAGATGAGGTCCTAGAGAATTTGGGAGGCCACAAAGCATATTCATTTACAGATGGATTCTCATATTATCATCAGATCAAGATAGCTCTATAGGACAGGTATAAGACTACTTTTTCTACAGAATGGGGATCCTACTAGTACACAAACATGCCTTTTGGGCTGAAGAATGCACCAGACATATTTTCAAGAGTAGTCATAGTTGCTTTTAAGGAATTCATACATCAATTTCTAGAAGTTTATCTCGATGACTAGACTATATATAGTTTTTTAAAATATCATGTGGAAGTATTAAGGATAATGTTGGAAAGATGCAGGCAGTGTCAGATATCATTGAATATAAAGAAATGCATTTTTGGGACACCTTTTGGAATATTGTTGGGACATATAGTCTGTAAACAAGGTTTACTAGTGGATCCTACTAAGATTGTAGTCATTGTCAATTTAGCACCACCAAAAATTAGTGTACCAGTTGAGAGAAACACTGGGACATATGGGTTATTACAGAAAATTTATTAAAGGGTATGTGTAGATTATTGTGCCAATGGAAAAAATGTTAAAGAAGGATATCGGATTTTAGTGGAATGAGGACTTTCAACAAGGTTTAGGCACCTTAAAATAAAATGTGGTCACAACGCCTATCCTAGTATTCCTAGATTGGGAAAAGACATTTCATGTGCATGTAGATGAATCAGCCATAACACTTGGAGCAATTATGGTGCAGCCAGGACCAGGGTATTTAGACCATCCTATAACATTTGCAAGAAGAAAATTGTAAAAATCATAGCAGAATTAAAACACCACAGAAAGAGAAGGCTTAGCCATGGTATATGCACTTCAAAATTTCAGCCACTATATATTGGGGAAACACTTTAATATGTTCACAGATCATTTGACCCTCAAATATCTAGTCAACAAGCTAGTGTTGGGGGGGAGGATCTGTAGATGGATATTATTATTCCAAGAATTTGATTTTGAAGAGATAGTCAAACCAGGGAAGTTGAATGCAGGACCTAATCACCTATCAAGGGTCACTAATGGAGAGCAACCTACCAAATTGGAAGACAAATTCCCTTATGCGCAGTTGTTTTCAGTACAAATGGATGAGGAATATTTTGTTGATATTATCTAATACTTGAGTACATGGATTGCGCCACAAGAATTTATCACTGCGCAGAAGAAAAATATGGTAGTCAAAGTTGCATACTATCAACTTATTGCAAGACACTTATATAAGATGGGTACAGACAACATTTTGAGAAGGTGTGTACTAGAGAATGAAAGGCATAGAATTTTGGCAGAAGCTCATGAGGGAATAGTTGGAGGAAATTATGCAGGGAAAGCTACCACATAGAAGGTATTGCACGTAGGACTATGGTGGCAAACAATTCATAGAGATGCCAAGGAATATTGTGAGATATGTGATGTCTATCAGAGCGTGGGAAAAACCAACATAAGGGATGAGATGCCCCTAAGACCACAAGTAACTTTGCAGGTATTTGAAAAATGGGCAACAGACTTTGTTGGACCAATCAATCCACTAGCGATAAGGTCAAGAGCTATATATATCATTATCGCGAAAGAATACTTAACAAGATGGGCAGAAGTATCACCATTCAAAGACTGTAGCGCAGAGACAGCAGCACACTTATTGTTTGAGCAAGTGATCAACAAATTTGGATGTCCAAGAATTTTGATGAGTGACCAAGGTACTCACTTCATCAACATTACTATTAGGGCCATGACTGAGGAGTTTGAAGTCTATCACCAAAAGAGTACACCATACCATCCTCAAGCAAATGGAATGGTAGAAGCTTTCAATAATATCTTGGAGAATGCTCTGACAAAGATCTGCAGTGTCAACAGGGATGATTGGGACTTGAAAATACCAACAATATTATGGGCATATAGGACTACATGTAAGAAGTTGAAATGACGGACACCATTCAGATTGGTGTATGGGCGGGAAGAAGTAGTACCATTAGAATTCCCGGTACCAAGTCTGTGCGCAGCAGCAATTACCAACATGACATAAAGAGGCACGGTAAAGGAGAGGTTGAATCAACTAATGGAGATGGAAGAAGATAGGATTCTAGAAGGATTTCACCAAGAAGTACAGAAAGAAAGGGACAAATCCTGACATGACAGATATATAAAGAGGAAGAGTTTCAAGGAAGGAGACCTAGTCTTACTCTATGACAATAAATTTTATCAATATCCTGGAAAATTTAGAATGCATTGGTTAGGGCCATATGAAGTAAAGAATGTCACAAATGGGGGATTTGTGCAGCTAAAAGATTTGGCAGGAATAGAACTGAAAGGAATGATCAACAGGATTCAATTGAAACTATACAGGGATAGTCGACCTCCTAACGCTTAAAATTTGCAGCACAGTAAGAAAGCATGTACATAGTGTACTATAGTATAATCTAGGACAGAAAAATGATAAAAAGAAACAAAAAGGAGAAAAATAAGAAAAAAGAAATTAAAAAATACTAGGGAATATTGTGTGTAGAGAGAGTGGACTCAATGCAACAAAAAGAAAAATGTTTGCATGCAGCATACGGTTGACAGAAATTAAAACACCATGCACTAAGTAAAAATCACAATAGAAATGCACAGCACACTCAAAAATTTCAGCGCACTGGAAAAGGGACCAATGGACGGAAAAGCGAAAAATGGCGGTTAGGGAAAAAAGGTGTGAATTGGGGGAATTTATGGAATTGAATGAGGAGTACTCAACAAGATTCATCGCATTAATCACAGCAAGGGAAGAGCCTCT
>ML779493.1:591966-732061 GCA_009831015.1 Picea engelmannii | reverse complement strand
GCAGTCTAAATCTATTCGAAAAAAAAAAAAAAAAAAATTACCCACTATGGCACCACCAAATATTGGCGCACTAAGCCAAAATGAAAGGAAATCCAGAAGCAACCTTAGGGCACCACATGAACCATAGAGGCCAAGCAAGAAATGGCCCAAAGAGAGGGAATTTTCAATGTTGACGCAATTCCGTCGGCGCAGGTCGAACCAGTGAGTACCACACTGGTCAAGGAAGAATCACAAGCCCCAATAACGACCAACATGGAAGTTGATTTGTACAATAGTTCGCAGGGCCACCAAACAAGTGACGCAGGCAACCTACAGCAACCTGTGAGGGTCGAAGTATCCCAAAGAACAAATGGGTATGCCAGTGAGGAGAAAGAGGTTGAGGCTCTAAGACCACAACCTGGGGTAGGGTCCACACAGCAGCAGGAAGGGCTGGTAGAGGACATAATCAAGCAGCCAGACTCGGGCGTAGAGGATAGACAAGCGGTGGTTAGGACCTCTCGTGTGCCAATAAGAGGAAAGGGAAAACATCCCATGGAACGGTCCCTGTGCAAGTATCCCAACACAGAAATCGTACTACCGTGCATTCCATATGGGGTGTATGCCACGCAAACAATTTTTGGTTGCATGGAAAGACTAAGGTACTCGGACAACAATGTGGCTAACGCTGGCAAATTCCTTGAATTTGCGCAGCAAGTCTACATGGAAAAAATAGGTATAGGTCCATTTGGAGATCCCATGATGCAACCGAAATAATGGGCAGCAGGACTAGCGAACACAGGAAACCTAAACTTAGTGGAGATTCCCCACTTCGGTAGAGTGAAGAGGTAAATAATTGTGTCAATTAGTTGATGGTAGTCCTCCATGGAGGCTTCCTATGGATGGAGGAACCTGTCTCCATCGACATGGAATTGATTGCTTTCATCACGGTTTTGTCATCAATGGGAAAGAGTCTCGCACAGTACCTAGACTACAAGACCAAGGAAAAGGCCTTAGCTAAGGAAATAAGGAAAACATACGGCACAGAGAGGGGCTCGCGTGGGATCATAATTAAAAGAATCAGTGACACGACCACCCAGATGGACACAAAGCTCATGGCATGCAAACGGTTGAGGAAGTGCCATAAGGAGGAAGTCCCTACAGGGGTTGTCCAAGTTGTATCCCAGTGCGCCAATTGAAGGAACTGGCACAGGTAGAGTTGGTACTAGCAAGGATACCAACCAAGTCACTATACAAGCTTCAAGTCAGTGTCACACAGGAAGTGCAATTGTGTGCAAGGACATATGCAGCAGAATTGCAGCAAACGAAGAATGGCATGGATGCCCTGGAATTGGTAGTCGAGTAGGTGAAGCTCAAAACAAAAGAGGAAAAATAACACATGGATATAATGGAATGGGGATTGAAAATGGTTTATAATCGCATCCCAGACAGCACGCAAGCAGCAAACATAAGCGCAAAGGAGAAAATCAATCTCATTTCACAAACCATTGACCTATACAGATAAGAGATTGAGGAACTAAAGGAAATACTTAATCCCATGACTCCTCCTGAGGTCCGAGAGAAGAGGAAACAAGAAGTTTCACTCCAAATAGCGGAGATGAAGAACCAAGCAAGTGCACCAAAAAAACTATTCGACAAAACCACAGAGCTCTAGACAACATTTGAAGAAGACTAGCAGGTCCAATAGTGGGACCTGTTGAGGGGTCCTAAATCCATTTATCTCAACAGTAGGAACCAAACCCGCCACTGAGGCCTAATTAAACTCTACAGTGTTTAATGGTGGAATGGTTCTCTAGATCTTGTGATCCATCTAAATGATCGATGGGCTTTACGTTTCCATGTGAAGGCTCCTCCTTCAGTTCAGACTTTCTTTTTTTTGTATTTTTTCTTATAGGTGGGACCGATACAAGATAAAAGTCGGTATAAACCAACTAGGTAACAAAGTGGGAAAAGCTTAACTATTGAAGAAGGCTGCTCTTGGGATAACCCTTTCACTTTGGCATGCAGACAATGATTCTCTACCAGAATCCTAGTATTAATATGTTAACCTGTTGGTGTTCCAATTATTGATTGAGGCACGATTATCAGAATAAATCATATATGTAATAAATGATGGCAAGAAAAATAGTTCCCTTAGCTCTAATAATCAATCACATACTAACACAATGATTTAATTTTTATCATTAAAGACAAGAACTGTAAAAACCATTGAATCAGATAACTTATCAATAGATTTAGAAGCTCTTACTCTTTACAGCATCCATTCATGAAATGAAATCAGAAATAATTGTTCTTCATATCCAATCGTACACATTTTTGATGAAAAACACAAACTTGTCTCTAGTCCTAAACAAGACTTGTCAATTAAGGCATCTCTGAAATAGTTATTTACAAATCCAAAAAATGAGGGTCTTTGCAACAAACATCGACCTTTGCTAACAATTTGATCCTCCTATTTATAACATAATATTAACTAAAAATAATTATTAAATTGTAGCTAAGTAAAACAAAACTCGCCACATGGCCCTTTCTTCTATGATTCTTCAAAGAGTCATCAAATGATATCACTTAAGTGGATGACTCTTCTCGTACTTTGACCACTTAACGAAGAGATCCTCGCATGTGTTAGCATACAGGAATCTATGTTGTTCCATTGGGGCCAAAAGGATCTCTCTTTCATCTACTGCCCGTGCCCGATACTTGACTATTATGGCACTTAACTGTTGCAACATGGCTCAAGCTTTGATCGGGTGCTCCATGAATTGTTGCACCTGTCCTGGCACCATGTCTGCCACCCTTGTTATTTCAATAGCCCATGATGAGTCTTGTTCGGCATGTGATTTGACTATGTCACGCAAGTCGACAAAGTCATCGAGTGTGTTGAATTCGGGGAGGTCGATGTCTCTCATTGCCCGGTTGATCTTGGTCCATCTCTTCTCGCACTTGACCCATTTCTCTTAGATTTCCCGATGAGGTTCCTAAGCCATTTTTACCCAAAATTCGGTTGATTTCCTTATGTGGTCGATGTTGTTTTCCCTTAGCACTCGGATGTCATGCTCTTCGACATCTCGGTCCTGTTGCACCGAGCTGATATAGTTGATCCTTTCCACAGATTGGTGTGATTTCTTGTACCACCTCTCCATATCCTTTCACGTCACCAGTTTTATGAGGGTGTCTTCTTGAAGCTCGGCTATCCTTGTCATGAATAGGTGTCGCTCATCTGTAAATTTGTTGTAGGCATCCTAGAATTCACTTCTCAGGAACATCGTGGCCCATGTGGTGTCTTGGTAATATTTTGCCAAGTGGCGTAGATGTTCCAATTCCTTTAGTGTAGTGGCCATCTCCTCTTCATCCCTTTTCTCTCTGTCTAGGGTGGCATCTTTGATTTCCATCCATGTGCCAATAAGTTTGGATGTCTTGGCATGCTCTGTGTTCATCAACTTTTCCTCCATGGTGATGAGGATGGAGCAATCTAGGGTGATCCTCCTATTCTTGGTGGTTCTCTTCACGATAGCTTTCCTTTTCTGATCATAGGAGATAGCATGTATGTCAACAACTTCATACACGGGTTTAGGGATTTGTTGATATCCCCAGGTGAGCATATTTCCCAGCTCTCTATGGTGTATATTTTTTCCAGACTGGGTTCTTGAACCTCCTCCATGTGTTCTAAAGGTACAGATTTTGTTTGTTGCTCGTGAGGAGGTTGAGTACTGGTTGAAATTGAAGCATCGGGGGTAGGTTCGGTAATTACTTGATAATTGGTCATTGAGACGTCGCGTTCCTACTATGGAGCTTATTCTTTTTGTTCTCCTGACCCTGGCTCATCTGTCGGACTATCCTTTCGAGTTTCAAGTACATCAGGTAGTTTAGTGTCTAAGACACTTTCGACCTCCTAGTCATTATGTGAAGGGATACAAATTTGAGTGTCGGGAGCTGGGGAAGATTCCTTGTACATGAGTCACCAGGGATACCTCCAGACTCTCTTCATCATCATAGATGTTTATCAATTTGCAGAGGGGGTTTGGTGCACTTGATCTCTCTGATGTTCTTACTACCTTCGCCTGAGTTGAAACATCCCCCGGTGATCTGGCATGTGGCATTGTAACTTCAGGGTTATCTAACCCAGCGATTTCATCAATTTATATTAGCTCAAGGCCGCTTGGACCCACCCGGCTTTCATCTAGGTTGTCAGTAGGGGGCCCTATAATTCCTATGAGGTATGGGTCATCTTGTAATTGATTAATTAATTGATGCTCATGTTATATCATGAGCAATCCCCTTTCCCGTGCATCTTGTGTCATAGGGAATCCTCTATCATGCACCAGGGGAACCTCTGTTGCTTCTGTCGCTCTAATTTCTTCTATGGCTCTGAGGGACTCTTGATTCAATTACTCTATGTTCATCGCCTATTCATCCAGACTCATGGCCCTGAACCTGGTTATTTTTGGGTCAGGTGTCCTTACTACCACCTCGTCCCAGTCCTAGGCATTTTCCGTGAAGACTTCATCTTCAAATTTGTCATGGGGGTATGACCAACAGGACGACACTTGTGAAGTGTGTTGCAATACTAGGCCCTTTGGATCGTGCTTGTGGAATTGTCCTATCTGGAACCTGAACTCAATTTGTCTCAGCCCTTCTTTTTTGGATTGAGTTGTATCTTTAACCAAGAAGAAACCTACATGGAAACCATAGGGAATGAACGCCCACTTCTTGTCCTTGAACAGGGTGGCATTGTAGCCTTGCAAAATGGTTTGATATCATATTTATCCCAATACAAGTAGGTCTGGGACATGCGTTGGTAGGATATGTGGTGCTCTGGTGGCCCCAAACACCCTGATGTAAGTCTCGCACTCATCCAAGTACCAATGGCCTAATTTGGAGATCATTTTCTTGGTCGTGGCTGATAGTCTTAGGCATTCCTTCTTAAAGAGAATGAAATAAATTCTTATGATGAATTCATCGCAGATGAGGGAGTAAGATCATTTATACCTGTTCTCC
Source organism: Picea engelmannii (assembly GCA_009831015.1). Classification (NCBI taxonomy): domain Eukaryota; kingdom Viridiplantae; phylum Streptophyta; class Pinopsida; order Pinales; family Pinaceae; genus Picea; species Picea engelmannii. The sequence goes on along the minus strand of ML779493.1, from coordinate 727,066 downwards.
CATAGCACGTTGAAATAGACATGGACCTGGAGCTCTGTGACATGCTAGCTCAGATTCATGTCGGCGAAGATGTTTATGGCACACATGACATCAAGCAAATATGAATCCATGTAGAAAACAGGTGTCTCTCCTTCCTTCGACGTCTGAGCTTGTTGTATACAGATGCTTAGTTGTTTATAAATTATCGCTCCCCAGTTGAAACCGCTTCCGGAGATCACCACTGTGTAAGCCCAGGGCATCCACGCCTCTGAAAATATGGAGCAATCCTTCTCTCCATATAATCGACAGATGAGAGCCATAAAGTAGATGTATGGCTCCCTCAAATTGGTCATTGAGTACCAATCAATGCTCTGGTTGGTGTATTTCTTTTCCTCCCTCCACCATGAGGCCATCACCTGACTGGTATCATGGCACTCGTAGAACTTCACGAAAAAATCTGTGTTTAGCCGCTCCTCAGGATCTCTAATCTTGTAGTATTTTTGAACCTCTACCGGTAGAAACACTCTGACACATGCACCATTTTCATCGTTGATCAAACATTTATGTGTGTCTGTGTGGTCTATGAGCCACTTTAGGAGTTCAATACAGGGAAAAATAGGGGTTATTTTGACCACCATATGCAGGTATGACCGTTGGATGTTCGGGAACACTTCATCATCGATTGCTCTTACATATGGATCACTATGTGGGATATATTCTAGGTATTCCTCCTGGTTGATCTTGTTAAAGAGTTCTCCCCATTATGGGAGCGTCGTCTTGGACCCTGTGCTTTCCTCTGTATCTCCAAAGGTCGAAGGATAAATAAAAACCTTCTTCATTGTTGTTTTGATGACAGGTTCTGGTCTCGGCGTGTATACCAATTATTGTGTGACCCCTAGAGAGGAGCCTTCGCCTACCTCTGGTTCTTTCAGCTTTGGTTCCCTCGGTGATCATCTGGTGGTTGGATTTATTGGCGGCATTGTTCCTACAACTTAAAATAAAATTTTAGAGACTGTGTAAAGAACAAAACCAGATAAAAAAATATATGAACTGTAACCATGTAAAATCCACAGACTTGGATACATACCTATAAATCTTGCTAAACCTGGTTATTTTGATACTCGCAGGATCTTTGCAGCCTTCAAATTACTCATCTTGCTTCTTCTAATGCTTTGAATTTCCTTTCACAGAGAATGATTTTGTTTACAATGGATCAAGAGAATTTAAACTAGGGAAGAACTTACTGTGTCGCATCAGCCATTCAATTCGGGTGATGAGTGAAATTTAAACAAATCTATCACTGAATATCTGCAATTTAAATTCCTCCTAGGTTGACGGTTGTTTTGATTGGCACACGAGGTAGAAACTAATGTGGTATTTGGTATTAATTATCCCCTTAAATTCTCAAAACATGATCATATATAACGCTAAAACGTCCCATCGTGTCGCTCTCTCAGTGGGTGGATCGGGGATTGGGGATGTGCTATGAACGTTTCCGTTGATGTCCTTCTACAAAATCTCTGACACCAATCAATCTCACCATACAATGATGTCATGGAAAATCTGACTCAGAGATGTGACTCGGACCTAGGGAACCAAAAATGACTCAAGGTAAAACTAGACCGTATGGTTCTCCAATCTGGTAAAGACACATGGTGTTGAAAACCAGTGACCTAATTCATGTGTATTAATCGGAGTCGGGCCTTTTCTTAAGTTCTTCATTTTAAAACAAACCTCATCTTGTTGGTGCTGAAAACGTATCCAAGGTGATCAATGATAAACCTATCAAGTCCTTTCTTCGAATTATCTTCCTCGAAAAACTCTCGATGTTGAAAATGCATCGAGGATTGGCGATCGGAAATATATTTTAGCGCGGTCAGAATGTTTGTTGTGATCCTCTTAGACCTTCCCTGATTCCATTAAGTGCGTTGGGAATTGGCTATCATTGATTTTTCTTTCTTTGTTAGCTTCTATTCCCCACGTATTTTACCGATGTCGAAGGGGAATCGGCTATCGGCAATATCCTTATGAAATACTTATCACAAAACAAAACTTTTGTTTGACAATGTCGATGAAGATCGACGCTCGGTGACTGAGTTTTCCTGAGTGATTATGTTCCTTATATGAATTCCTTCCAATGTCAAATCTAACCACGCCAGGTGAAGTGTTTTGGTTGTTGATTCTTTATTCAGGTGTTAAGGCCTTTTAAGTCATGGGGTTTCATAAGTTCAAACAAACCTGAATAGTTGATGAGAGTCATGATTGTAAGCAAAGACAAAACATTTCTCAAAATGAAGTCAAATCAGACAGTGCAAAGATCAACTGGTACCCAAAATAGTAAAAATTTGACATAGCCTTTTTCTAGGGTGTGTTGAGTGCTCAACAAATGGCGACTTACTGGGTGAAAGAAAAATCTATGTTCCTACCTCGGGCTCGGTTGATGCAAAAGTTGGATAAGAACTTAACTGGTTTTTATCAGAGCCTCTTGTATCCTTGCATTTGAAATTCCCTGGTTGGTGTGTTCAGGCCTGCCTGTGGGGTTTTCAACCTTTATTCCACCTTCGTTTCCTACAACCCCGACCCATGCCCCCTTTGAAAAGAGTCTAGTAAAGAATTCACTGGCACTAGGCCCTTTAGTTACCCTTATTCACTTGCTATGGTGTTGCTCTGCTACCAGCGAGCGTCCATAGCCCCGACGAAGTCACCCCGACGTCACAGACCTTGACCTGCTGCCAGCAAGAGTCCATATCCCTGACGAAGTTATATGCATACCCTCTCCTACGGTGCGCTCATTTTATATAGGTGGTTTTATTTTGGAAAAATGCCCTAAGCGAGTGGGAGAGTAGGACGTTTGTTATTTTCAAAATGAGTTGGTTAAGGTGAAATTTTGCTAACTCTATCTCTGAGGTACATGCAGTCATTTCCAGGCTATCATCTTTCCCTTAAGGTTTTACCAAACCACCCACTAGACACTTCATCACTTTTCCAAGGTTGTTCATCTGTTCAGGTTAGGTACAGAACCCCTTGGAACAATCGTAGGTCCCTTTCATGCTTCTTGTGTTGTGTGTGAGCGACGAGTCAAGAAGAGAGATCGTCATATCGCATGAATTAAGGTCAACCATTGTCTTGGTAAACACAATATTCAAAATCATAGAAGTACAATAGCAAAATACAAAACAAAAATGCATTCTGTAATCAACCTATCTAAAACAAACATCGTGAAAACATGAACACGAATATTTTATTTTATTTTATTTTATTTTATTAATGGAAATATTGTTTTAGGGCTTGGCCATTCACCGGGAGGGAATCAGGCTCCCCCCTCAGATTTTGCAGCCGATACGTTCCTACCCCAATCTTCTCAGCCACTTGGAAAGGCCTGAACCATAGATTCTGAAACTTAGAATGTTTTCCTTTCGGCTTGTTTTCTCTGTCCCATTTTAGGACTAAGTCTCCTACTTCAAAATTCTTCTCTTTAGCCTTATACTTATCAAACCACCTTTTCACTATCTATTGATGAGATATGAACTTTTATTTTTTGTTCTCCCTTTCTTCTTCCAACATGAGGGGAGTATCAATTATTCATTGTATGACTGATGAGGGTTGTCCTCTCGAATCCTAAGCAAGTTGAAGAGATGGGAGATATAACTCGTTCAAGAGAATGGCTTCTTGTCCATATTCCAAAAAGTATGGGGAATTCCCTATGGCTTCCTTGGGTGTAACTCTATCGTCCCATAAATCATTATGAAGTGAACTATGCTAATTCCTCTGGTTGTCTGCAACTATTTTCTTCAATATCCTCACCATGTTCTTATTAGTTGATTATGCCACTTTGTTCCCCTATGGATAGTAGTTTGCAGAGTATCTGATTATGATTCCTTTGTCTAGAGAAAACTATGTTAATAAGGTGGAAGAAAAGTAAGTTTCATTATCAAAAACAAGGATGGAAGGCACACCGAACCTCGTGATCAGTTGGTGTTCTATGAATTGGATCACCGTCTTTTCGTTTACATGGGTCAGAGGGATGGCCTCTGCCCATTTTGTGAAATAATTTGTGGTGGTTAGTATGTATCTATGTTGTTTTGAATAACTTGGAGTAATTTCTCCTATGATGTCTAACCCTCATTGCTCGAATGGCCTGGAAGCGGCTACCTTTTGGAGTGGGACAGCTGCTCTCTTCTCCCTCCCCGAGATTATTTGACAAGTTTTACAATTTCTAGTGTATGTGTGAGAGTCCTTGAACATAGTAGGCCAATAATAACCATCTCTCGGTATTTTATGAGCAGTGGTGTTTCCTACGAAATTTCCACCTACAGGACCATCGTGGAGCTCCTTCAGAACTTTGTCTTCATCTTCACGTTCGAGACATCTTAAAAGTACCCCATCATAATTAACATGGAATAGCACTAAATTTATGACGCAATATTGTGTGGATCTTAACCTGAGGGCTCTCCTTTCCCTAGGGTTTAGGTTTTCTGGGTAAGTCCCATGATGCAGGAGATAAGTCAGTTTCTCGTACCAAGACTCATTCCCTGGGGAGGCGTATGAAGCTTCACCATACCATAATTCCAATTCATTCTCCCATACGGGGTCTTCATTTACTTGGTCCTGGGCTTCAGCTGCCAGTTTGCATAACCCTTGTCCTTTCACCAGTTTAGCAGGTTTTATATCTAGATCAAATTCTTGGACTACTTCCATCCAGTTCCCTCTTCTTTCCCCCATCTCCTGTTGAGTAAATAGGGATCAAACTGTAGGGTGAGGCACGATGAATTTGGTATGGTTCTTAAGGATGTAAGACATGAACTGTTTTACTACCTTGTATACCGCATAATTCTTCTTGTATATAGCAGGGTAATTAAGTTTGGCCCCTTGGAGATTAGTGCTCATAAATGATATCGGGGTCTCGTTGTTGTCATCATCCTTCTGAGTTAATACTACAACTAGCGATTGGTCAGAGGCGAAATTATAGAAAGAAATTTTTGCTAAAATAGAGACTTCACAACACTAGGGCTTGAGATATCGTAGTCTTAATGTTGATGAAATACTTTTTCCGTTCATCGTCCCACTTAAATTTAGCATCTTTACGGATCATTTTTTGTAAGGGTTTGATCGTTTTAGCGAAATCGGGGGTGAATTTCCTCACAAAATTGATCTTTCCAAAGAATGATTGCATATCCTTTTTGTTGTGGGGTAATGGAAGCTAAGCTATAGCCCTAATCCATTCTGGGTTTATGTGAATTCCTGCTTGAGATATAATGTAGCCCAACAACTTACCTTCCTCAACACCAAAAATAGTTTTCTTAGGGTTTAAAGATATATCGTATTTCCTACACTTTTCGAAAATATGGGTTAAATGTTGGATGTGATCTTCTTTGTTCTTTGAATACACAGTGATTAGTCCATGAAAAGCTACGTCCATGTCCCTCTGGAAGGTTTCCCCTGCGTTGATTAACCCAAAGGGAATACGTTTATAAGCGAAGGTTCCCCACTTGGTTCGGAAGGTAGTTTTCAAACGGTCTTCCTCTGAGACTAGAACTTGGTTGTAACCTGAAAAACCGTCCAGCAGGGAGAAAATCTCAGAGCCAAACACAGTCTGCAAGAGTTTCTCCATTGGTGGGACTAGGTAGTTGTCCTTTTCTGAAGCTCTATTGAGGTTTCTGAAATCTACGCATAGGCGTATTTCCCCAGACTTTTTCCTCACAGGAACCAAATTTGATACCCATGCAAAGTGTCTAACTAGGAAAATTATCATGGCATCTATTAGTTTCTTTAACTCCTGACACATGAGCAACTCCAGTGATGGGTGTTATTTATGAATCTTTTGTTGGAAGGGTTTTACTTCAGGCTTTAACGGGATAGTGTGTTGAATGATACGAGTATCATAAGTTTTCAGGTCTCGGTAGGACCATGCAAAAACATCTTGATATTGTCTGAAAAGTTTGAGATAGGCCTTTCTTTCCTCTTTAGATATTGTCTTGTTGAGATTTATATTTTTGAGGTTTTTCGGGGTTCCTAAATTTATAGTTTCGTGCATGGGACAAGAACTCCCTATCTTCGCGTTCTTTGATCCTTTAAATCTTTCCCTTAGGTCAAAAAGGTTTTATAAATTGTTTATTCCCTTAGGTATCTTGTGAGACCTTGGTTTGTCATTCGATTGATCTATATGAGGATCGGTTTTTGTTGATTGTTCCTGGAATACTTCATCGTCAATAGTCAAGTCTTTAAAATTATCCTGATTGGTTAAAAAATTTATGATATGTTCATCTCCTTCAAAAACCTTCCAATTAGAAATATTTTTGGGCACTGACGGTTTGTAGAGTAGCTCCACAATGAATCGAGAGGCTTCATAATATTCTAGAGGTGATAGCCTTGAGGCAGCGGTGGCCAGAGAATCAACAAGAATGTATTTGTTTTGGGAATCATTGTAATGTTGAAGGCCTCAAAATGCTCTATTAACCTGTGCCCTTCCTGTTGGTAATTCCTCAGGTATGGAGCATTGCAATGTATGGTGTTCTTTACTTGTCTAACGATGATTTCAGAATCTCTGAAAACCTTCAATTCTTTAACATTTAAGTCTATGTCTTTCTTTAGCCCTTGTAATAGAGCTTCATACTTGGCGGTGTTGTTTGTGCACTTGAATTCTAGTCTACAGGACAGGAAATGTCGTTTACCTTTTGGATCAATGAGGATGCACCTTTCCCCTGACCCTTCTTGCGATTTGGATCCATCAAAGTATAAGGTCCAAAATTGTGGGCAAAACCTATTGGCCTCCTCTTTCTTGTCACTTTCCTTCTCTCCTCCCGTTTGTTCCGTGGTTTCTAACATAGGTTCCTAATAAAAGAGAGTTTCCTCTGTCGTCGTCGGCAAATTTTCTTGAAAAAACATTTTGGAGTTTTGAGTAAGAAGAACATCAGATGAGAGGGGGGAGAAATTCCCGAAATCGGAGTCACAGGAATAATTCCCTAGCACGGGTAAATCTACCGATGAGGGTTCATTGAGGGTTTCGAAGTCAGTGACAATATGTTTCAGATATCTTTCCCTATCGATTCTGATCATATTCGTGTGTCCCTTTAATGTAGCCAAAGGTGAGCCCAATCTGTACCAAAATATCTGTTTAACTTCTCAGAACAAACTCAGCTCAATAATAATCCATAAGCTTATGGGATATCTACCACAATTATGTCAATTACTTGCACAAATTTAGGGTGTGTCGCTATTCTGATCATTACATATTTGAGATATCCCATGACCTTTTCCTGGGTTTTGTCTAGTTGTATTACATGTTTATCACTTTTGAGAGGGACCACATTTAATTTTTGCAAATAGACAATGGCATAACATTAGAGGATGCTCCCGAGTCCACCAAACAATTATGGAGGTTTATGTTGAAGACTTCAAATGTCAAAAGGAACGGTGGGACAAAATGTTTTCCCTTCTTATCTTCAGAGCAGGCATTCACAGTTGGTTTATTCCTTAGATCTGTGGGAGTTAGATTCTCTCCTTGGTTAGTGCTTGTTGTAGGGTTTTCCATTGATTTCAATGCTTGTAATAGAAAGTCCTTTTGTTGAGGTATTCTACACATGTCCATGACCGATATATTTTATTTTAAATTTTTCAAGTATTCTACTATGTTGTAGTCTATCTTGGGTGATTCTCATGTATGGATGTTTATAGGGTTTATTCAAGGAACAAAAGTTTCTTTCGGGTGATTGGGAGCTGATTTTTCCCCCAAAGTTTGGGCAGTAGTAAGATCATTTAAGACAAGTTGACCCCTACTTTGTGTTTGCACAGCCAAAACCTCTGCAGGTGGTTCTTGAACCTCAAATAGGTCATCAGAAGGCATTGATAGGTCAGGGTCCCATATTAGCATGGTTGTTTCTTCTGGTGGATCAACTTCTTCCTAATCAACAATATTCATAACTGAGTCACTTGATTGTTCGGTTAGGGAAACTTCATCTAGAAACTAATTGGCCATCAAATTCATGGCATACACCCATTGTGGGCAGTCTCTTTCAGAGTGTTTCTCTTGGTGATAATTACAGAAAGATTCGGAAGGCACGTTTCCTAGATCGATGTTTAAGTTGGTTGGGGAAGGTTCAATCGCTTTGAATAGTGGATTCCTTTTGAAAAAAGGTTTAAAGGACCTCTAGCGTTGGTTTCCTTCCCCTGCACTTATTTTCATGTCTATGATCTTGTTTTACAACTTATTAACCATGTGTTGTAGGTCTTCTATGTCCCCACTTCCCTTTTTGGGACCTTGTTATGTTTGTTTCCTTGGGGGTATAGTCAACAACAATCCTCTCCTAGGAGGAGCTTGAACTTATTGCTTGACTAATGAGACCTGGCCTTATTTACATCCCTTCATTTGGAACTCTGTTGTTTTAGATTCTTCAAAATTCTCAGCTAAGGTTGCTTTGGCATCCCTCTTCACAAATATTGAAATAGAAGTTGGGAGAGCATTAGTGTATACTTCGATTTGCACCTCCTGAGTGGGTTTAGCTTCGGGTTGGAATTTATTAAAGATAGAAGTGAATATTTGATTGAAGTCCTTGACCTTCTCCTTTGAACTCATGGTGGCGGTGAACAACTCGTCCATTAAAGCTATTGTAGTGATTTCTTCTACAAATTTGTCTAGAAAATCCTTTTGAAACTTCGTCCAACTAGTTATGGATCCTACATGTAAGTTAAAATACCACGTGGAGGCCGAATTCTTGAAAGTGTAGGGGGAAATCCTACATACTACATATTCATGTTGGACATTCATCAGTCTGATAGCTAGTATGAATTTTTTGATATGGTCTTCAGGTAATCCTGAGGTTTTAGGGTCAAATTTAGGGAGTAACTTCTTTGGATATCAGGGAAGGTTATGTACTTGTCCAGGGATGGTCAAAGCATCTCTGGCCAACCAAGGTTGATTATTTTGAGATGGATTAACCCTTTCTTCATTATGGTCATTGTTATATTCCATGTCTTCATATCCCGAAACTGAGCGTTTTGAATTGAACCCTTCCTCTTCTGAAAAATCGTCGAGCTCGGAGAAGTTATCGGCTGGTGTTTCAGGGATTAGATTAAGAGGATGTTTGATTTCAGTGAGGTCAAAATCTATCAGGTCTTCTACTGTGTGTACAAAAACATGGTCGGGGGACTCGACCATTGGTTTTCTTATTTTTTTTCTTAAAGAAAGTAACGGGGCTAAGGTAAATGCACCGATCTATCGAGCGTAAGCTCTTGTGATTCTTCTGAATTGGTTCAATTCCTCATGAGGAAGAGAGTAAGGTATATCAGGGAACATATTTTCTTCCTCATGCTGGGGTGAGTTACTCATTTCAGGAGCACTCAGTGTGTGTGGGTTGTCTTGGGAATGACTAGCCATGCATGTGGGTTGTCTTGAATCTACAGGCTGTGTGAAATATTATGTTGAAAATATGGTCAGCCATTCATTATTCAAGCCCCTCCTTATAGCGCCAATTCTGTTGAGGGGTCCTAAATCCCTTTATCTCAAAAGTAGGAACCAAACCCACCACCAAGGCCCAATTAGACTCTTCAGTGTTTAATGGTGGAATGGTTCTCCAGATCTTGCGATCCGGCCAAACGATCGATGAGATTTACATTTTCGTGTGAAGGCTCCTCATTCAGTTTGAACTTTATCTTTTTTGTTTTTTTTCTTATATGTGGGACCAATACAATATAAAATCCAGTATAAACCAACTAGGTAACAAAGTGGGAAAATATTAACTACTAAAGAAGGCTGAACTTGGGATAACCCTTTCACTCTAGCATACAGACAATGATTCTCTACCATAAGCCTAGTACTAATATGTTAATATGTTGGTGTTCCAATTATTGACTGATGCGTGATTATCAGAAAAAAACATATATGCAATAAATGATGGCAATAAAAATAGTTCCCTTAGCTCTAATCATCAATCACATACTAACACAACGATTTAATTTTCATTATTAAAGACAAGAACTATAAAAAACATTGAATCAGATAACTTATCAATAGATTTAGAATCTCTTACTCATTAGAGCATCCATTCTTAAAATGAAATCAGAAATAATTCTTCTTCATATCCAATTGTACACACTTTTGATGAAAAACACAAACTTGTCTTTGGTCCTAAACAGGACTTCTCAATTAAGGCATCTCCAAAATAGTTCTTTACAAATCCAAAAAATGAGGGTCTTTGCAACAACCATCGACCTTTGCTAACAGGTCGGTCCTCCTATTTATAACATACTATTAACTAAAAATAATTATTAAAGTGTAGCTAAGTAAAACAAAAATTGCCACATGGCGCTTTTTTCTATCAATCTTCAAAGAGTCATCAAATGATCTCACTTGAGTGGATGACTCTTCTCATACTCCAACCACTTGACGAATAGATCCTCGATACGGGAATCTATGTTCTTCCATTAGGGCCGAAAGGATCTCCCTTATATATATTGCTTGTGCCTGATACTTGACTATTTTGGTAGTTAACTATTGCAACATGGCTCGAGCTTTGATCGGGTGTTCCATGAACTGTTGCACATGTCCTGGCACCATGTCTGCCACCTTTTATATTTCAGAAACCCATGATGAGTCTTGTTCAGCATGTGATTTGACTATGTCGCACAAGTTGACAAAGTCATTGGGTGTGTCGAATTTGAGGAGGCCGATGTCTCTCATTGCCCGGTTGATATTGGTCTATCTCTTCTCACACTCGGCCCATTTCTCTTGGATTTCCCGATGAGGTTCCTAAGCCATTTTTACCCAACATTCGGTTGATTTCCTTATGCGGTCGATGTTGATTTCCCGTAGCACCCAGATGTCGTGCTCCTCAGCGTCTCGGCCCTGTTGCACCGCGCTGATATAGTCAATCCTTTCCATGGCTTGGTGTTCTTTCTTGTACCACCTATCCATATCCTTGGACGTTGTCAATGCCATGAGGGTGTCTTCTTGAAGCTCGGATATCCTTGCCATGAATAGGTGTCATTCATCTATAAATTTATTGTAGGCCTCATGGAATTCTCTTCTCAGGAACACCATGGCCTGTGTGGTGTCCTGGTAATATTTCGCCAAGTGGCGTAGATGTTCCAATTCCTTTAGCATAGAAGCCATCTCCTCTTCATCTCTTTTCGCTCTATCCAGGGTGGCATCTTTGATTTCTATCCCTGCACCGATAAGTTTGGATGTGTTGGCATGCTCTGTGTTCATCAACTTTTCCTTCGTGGTGATAAGGATGGAGCGATCTAGGGTTATCCTTCTCTTCTTGGTGGTTCTCTTCATGATAGATTTCCTTTTCCGGTCATAGGAGATAGCATGTATGTTAGCAACTTCATCCATGGGTTCAAGGATTTGTTGATCTCCCCAGGTGAGCATATTTTCCAGGTTCTTGATGGTGTATATTTGTTCAAGAATGGGTTCTTAAACCTCCTCCATGTGTTCCGAAGGTCCGACTTTTGTTTGTTGCTCATCGGTAGGTTGAGTACCGGTTGAAATTGAGGCATTGGGGGTAGGTTTGGTACTTACTTGATAATCGGTCATTGAGACGTCGATTTCCTATTGTAGAGCTTCTTCTTTTTGTTCGCCTTACCCTGGCTCTTCCGCCGAACTATCCTTTTTAGTTTTTGGTACATCAGGTAGTTCAGTGTCTAAGACACTTTCGACCTCCTAGTCATTCTGTGAAGGGCGATGAATTTGAGCGTCGGGAGCTGGGGAAGATGCCTTCTCAGGCTCCTTTTCCTCTGTGACTTGTATAGGAGTCACCAGGGATACCTCCAAACTTTCTTCATCATCATAGATGTTTATCAATTCATGAAGGGGGTTTAGTGCACTTGATCTCTCTGATGTTCTTACTATCTCCGACTGAGCTGAAACATCCCCCGGTGATCCGGACGACACTTGTGAAGCGTGTTGCAAGACCAGGCCCCTTGGATCATGCTTGTGAAATCGGCCTGTTTTGAACCTGAAATCGAGTTGGCTCAGTCCTTCTTGTTTGGCATGAGTTGTATCTTTAACCAAGTAGAAACCTACATGGAAACCATAGGCAATGAACCTCCCCTTCTTGTCCTTAACCAGGGTGGCGTTGTATCCTTTCAAAATGGTTTGATAGTATATTTCTCCCACTACAAGCTAGTCTGGGACATGCCCTGGTAGTATATGTGGTGCTCCAGTGGCCCCAAACACCCTGATGTAGGTTTCATGCTCGTCCAAGTACCAATGGCCTAATTTGGAGATCATTTTCTTGGTCGCAGCCAATAGTCTCGGGCATTCCTTATTAAAGAGAATTAAATAAATTAGTGTGATGAATTCATTGCAGATGAGGAAATAAGACCGTTTATACTTGTTCTCCCATAGCACGTTGAAGAATACGTGAACCTGGAGCTCTGTGACATGCTAGCTCAGATTCATGTCGGCGAAGATGCTTCTGGCACACATGACATCAAGCAAATATCAAGCCATGTAGAAAACAGGTGTCTCTCCTTCCTTCGGCATCTGAGCTTGTTGTATACATATGCTCAATTGTTTAGAAATTATCACTCCCCAGTTGAAACCACTTCTGGAGATCACCATTGTGTAAGCCAAGGGCATCCACACCTGAAAATATGGAGCAATCCTTCTCTCCATATAATCGATAGATGAGAGCCATCAAGTAGATGTATGGCTCCCTCAAATTGGTCATTGAGTACCATCCGGTGCTCCGGTTGGTGTATTTCTTGTCCTCCCTCCACCATGAGGCCATCACCTAGCTGGTGTCATGGCACTCATAGAAATTCACGACAAAATCCATGTTTAGTTTCTCCTCAGGATCTCTAAGCTTGTAGTATTTTGAACCTCTACTGGTAGAAACACTCCGACACACCCACCATTTTCATTGTTGATCAAACATTTTTGTGTGTCTATGTGGTCAATGAGCCACTTCAAGACTTCAATACAGGGAAAAACAGGGGTTCTTCTCACCACCATATGCAGGTACAACCATTGGATGTTCGGGAACACTTCTTCGTTGAGTGCTCTTACATATGGATCATTGTGTGGGATATATTTCGGGTATTCCTCCTAGATGATCTTGTTAAAGAGTTCTCCCCAATGTGGGAGCGTCGTCTTGGACCCCTTGCTTGCCTCTCTATCTACAAAGTTCGAAGGCTAAATAAAAACCTTCTTCGTTGTTGTTTTGATGGCAGGTTTTGGTCTCGGCGTGTATTCGAATTGTTTTGTGACCCCTACAGAGGATCCTTTGCCTACCTCTGGTTCTTTCAACTTCGGTGCCCTCGGTGATCATCTGGTGGTTGGCTTTCTTGGTGGCATTATTCCTGCAACTTAAAATAAAATTTTACATATTGTGTAAAAAACAAACCTAGATAAAAAATATATGAACTGTAACAATGTAAAATCCACAGACTTGTATACATACTTGTAAAACTTGCTAAACCTGGTTATTTTGATACTTGTGGGATCTCTACAGCCTTCGAATTAATCGTCTTGCTTCTTCAGATGATCTGAATTTCCTTTCACGTAGAATGATTTCGTTTACAATGGCTCAAGAAAATTTAAACAAGGGAAGAACTTATTGTGTCGCATCAGCCATTCAATTCGAGTGATGAGTGAAATTTAAACAAATCTGTCGTTGAATATCTACAACTTAAATTCCTTGTGGGTTGACGGAAGAGGCATGAGGGTGATGTGTTCTATCAATGGTTTTAAACAGTTGTTTTGATTGGTGCACGAGGTAGCAACTATTGTGGGATTTGGTATTAATTATCCCCTTAAATGCTCAAAATCCGATCATATCTAATGCTAAAATGTCCCATCGTGTCACTCTTTGAGTGGGTGGATCGGGGATTGGGGATGTTCTAATGCCAATCAATCTCACCATACAAGGCTTCTGTGGAAAATCCGACTCGAAGGTGTGACTCGGACCTAGGGAACCAAGAATGACTCGGGGTAAAACTAGACCGTACGGTTCTCCAATCTGGTAAAGACACGTGGCGTTGAAAACTGATGACTTAATTCACATGTATTAATCAGAGTCATGAATTTTCTTAAGTTCTTCATTCTAAAATAAACCACAGCTTGACAATGTCGAAAACGTATCCAGGGTCGGCGATCAACGATAAACCTATCAAGTGTTTTCTTAGGATTAGCTTCCTCGAAAAATTCCCAATGCCAAAAACGCATCGGGGATCGGGGATCGGCGATCGGGAATATATTTTAGCGCAGCTAGAATGTTTGTTGCGATCCTCTTAGGCTTTCCCTGATTTCGATAAGCACGTCGAGCATCTACTATCAGTGATTTTTATTTCTTTGTTAGCATCTATTCACTTGTATTTTACCGATGTTGAAGGGGAATTTGATATCGGCGATATCCTTATGCAAGACTTATCGCAAAATAAAACTTCCTTTTGTCCATGCCAATGAATATCGGCGCTCAGCGACTGAGTTTTTCTGAGTGATTATTTTCCTTATTTGAATTCCTTCCAATGTCGAATTTGAGCACACCAGGTGAAGTGTTTTAGATGTTGATTCTTTATTCATGGGTTAAGGCCTTTTAAGTCATGGGGTTTCATAAGTTCAAACAAACCTGAATAGCTGATGAGAGTCATGATCGTAAGAAAAGACAAAACATTTCTCAAAATGAAGTCAAATCAGACAGTGCAAAGATCAAGTGGTACCCAAAAAAGTAAAAATTTGACATAGGATTTTTTTAGGGTGTGTTGAGTGCTCAACAGGACCAAGAAGAGGAAAGAGTCAGTGCATCCATATAAGAGATCAAGAAAAGGTAGAAAGTGATGAGCATCACAGAGCGCATGAAGGTCACCCAGGACATGAAGAAGCTGCAATTCGAATTGAAAACCGTGCAAACAAAGAAGCAAGCAAGACAAGCAAAATTGGAACCCCTCCAAGAGAAAGCAGCGCAGATGATCACACAGTTGGAGGAGGAAAAGAAAAACATGGAACAAGCACAGACAGAGGGTGAAACACTAATCGAGGAGGAGATTACAGCGCAATCAGTCGAGGTACTCACAAGAAAAGTTGTGCAGGTCAAGGCAAGAGGAAGGGAACTCGTATACAAGTTCCACAGCCTGGCAGAGGATGTTCAGGGAACGTGCATTGCCTAGGTGGCTTGGGATGGGCCACATGTTAGTGTTGGGGGTCTGTTGGGCGCAGGCCTATTTTGAATAAATACCCAATTTTGGTAAGGAAAGGCCTAATTTTGGAGAAGAACAGTTGGCAGGAAAAGCAGCACATGCGAGGAAAAGCTACATGCAAAGGAGGAAAGCATGCAAGGTGCACAGGCATGGAAACCTAACCATGTTAGGGTTAGGGTTTTGGAAAGATATTGTAACAGCTAATGAGCTTGCAATAAAGTATAAATAAGAACCTAGGAGGTCTAGGTCTGGGTTGGTGCAGTGATTGTTGGTTCTTATTGGTTATGATTAGTTCAGATGTTAGTTCAGTTTGACTATGGTAGTTCTAATATATTTTAGTAAGTTGTTGAGATGTAGAAGAGTCAAATAGATATATCTTGAGGGTTATATCACATATTGTTGAGGATCCTGGTGTGACCTAGTCCACCTCATAGGGATTGTTGAACCTTTCCCATGATTGTATGATCAGGGATGTAGTGTGCACAACACCATATTTTGCAGCAAACCTAATAAAAGAGTAGAGAAGCCAGATCTTTGTGGGTGTAGCCCAGGAGGGGGTGAACCACAGTAAAACATGTGTCATGTTTGTTTTTTATTGCATATTAACTATCTCTCAATAGTTAGTTATGAATGGATGGATGAGTGGTTAAGTTATATCTATTAGAATGCGTGCATGGGTTTAACAGATCAATGAATCTTAAGAATAATAGAAGGAATAATCAATTTAATTCCTGAAAAAAGATCAAGTAAATCCCATATCCTCACCCTCTCCTATATTGAAATCACTTGAGAATTGCATTCACCCATAGAGCTATCTCAGATGAGACTGTGTGGTGCACTCTATGCGTTGTGTTCCCTTCCGATTTACCAAGAGGGTGGATAGTTTTAGAGGGTTTTGTTGGAAACCTGATCAGATCTGAACCTGGGTCAGACTAAGAGAGTATAAAGATAGTAATAAGTCCAACAAATATGGATATACATTTGTAGGATTATAATCATCTGAGTATACAAAGCAACAGATAATTATTTTCACACATAATGGAAAAGAAAGGAAAGAATGGGTGAAAAAGAATATAAGTTCTTGGAAAAAAACTCATAACTTGATACTTGGTATTTTCATACCGTCTTTTCATTTTTCTGTCGATAGGGTTCATCCTCCAGTGCAATCTTATGATCGTGGTGTCACCAAGTGAATGATATGCAACCAATAATCGATGATTGATTCTTGTTCACCATCAAGAATCAGATCTATTTGTGGTTGTACGCCGAGGGAATGATAGCTTCATGTCTTTGCTCCCTGACAATGGCACCAAAATAATTTAACACTAGAGATTTCTATTGACTGAAAAAGAGAACTTCCTAGCACATCTTGAATTAATTATATAGTTGGGAGTGGGTGGTTCAAGGTTTAAGAGAAGAGAAAGGCAGAAAATTGGATTTAAACCATTGTATATCAATGATCAAAACCATTGGGTAATGGAGTCTTTTATAAACATCTTATGGATCAAAGGAAATCAAGATGAAGATCAAATGAGATAGTTGGCATGATGGCAGGTAGAAGAAAGTAGAACAAACATTAAATATGCAAGCATCACTAGCAGATCAGACCTGAATATTCATGGGATAGAACATCCAATAAGCAAAAATGCTTTCTAAGAATGAATGAAG
The DNA here is from genome assembly GCA_009831015.1 of Picea engelmannii. Taxonomy (NCBI): domain Eukaryota; kingdom Viridiplantae; phylum Streptophyta; class Pinopsida; order Pinales; family Pinaceae; genus Picea; species Picea engelmannii. The sequence continues at coordinate 710,281 of ML779493.1, read as the reverse complement.
AATTATTGAATGAAACACATGAATTATAGGCAATCACAAAAAATATTTACTACTCAAGAATCTATATTTCACTGGAAATTATTTATGCTCAATAATTGACATTCATTCAAGTAAGAAGATAAGAGAATGAAAAACAAATAAATTTACACTATGATATCAAAACTCTCAGGAATCTTTAATAAGAAGAAATTACAAAGACATATTGCTTGCAGGCTTACAATGATACACATAGTCCTGCCAGAACTCCAATCCTTTCCTGTCTCCCTTCCAAAGGAAGGTTTCCCCCTGGATTGAATTTCCCCTTTATTACGTTTTAGTTTTACAATATATAGGTGCATTATTACAAATCTCATATCCAAAACTAGTGGATCGAGATCCCCTTAAGACCAAACATAGAAAATAGTTACAAGAAGTGTCGGATATGATAACAAAAGGATAAGATCCAAAATTACTATTGGATCCTATTTTCTTGGTTACATTTTTTACTATTCTAGAATTGGAATTTCAATGTGACAATTGGGCTTGAAATACATCAATCAATTAGCAGATTACATGAAAAGATGCTAGAAATAATGCGTTGTCCCTTGACCATGTTTTGAGGATCCTTGGTCATGTTTGACCTATTTTGGGACTTCGACAGGCTGTCGAATGTGGAGCGCAAGTCGAAGAGGAGATCGTGGGATCTAGGCCCCTTGTTTAAGGATTTTGGGGTAATGGGCTTATGTAACGGGTATGGGGATGTGGCCCATGGGTTTACCCATGTTTAAGCCCATTTTGTAATATATAAATAGAAATCTAGGCGATGTAAGTAGGAGGTGTATGTGATGCTAAGTGAAAAGGCGCAAGTGTGTGATACCAAGTGTTAAGTGAAAGTGATAGTTGTACATGCTTTGTGCATGTTGTGTGAGACTTGCAAGGCTAAGTGCAAGTGACTGTAAGGGATTGAGTAGAAGATTTGTGTTGTAACCTAACTTGGGGAAGGAGGATCTGGTGAGGTGCGCACAGATCTCTTGTCCTATGCGGAGTAGGATCTTGGAGCTCTGTGCATGTAGAAGATTGACAAAAGATAATAAAAGAGAAGAAGAGTTGGTGGACGTAGCCCCAGGATGGGGGTGAACCATGTATATCATGTTTTTTATTCTTTGTGTGATGCGTTGATGTGTTTATGTGTTTACTTGCTTAGTGCCTAGCATAGATAAATGATAGATAGATATGTTGATGTTTTGTTCTTAATAATATGAATGAGTTCTAGATATAAACTATTTGAATGTGCTTAGTGCTCGAATATACTAGATCTGGGTGAATACTGCGGTGCTCTGTGATTAGGGTTTTTACTGTGAAGTAGATATTGGTTAAATATTGATGGACTGTAACTGCTAAGTGCTTTGATAGAATATTGTAATCACATATCTGTGTCCCAGCTAATGTTGCAGACACTGGAGTCCTGCAACCACCCTTGCCTCTACCTCGTGTGAGACTTCATCTGCTTCCCAGGTGTTTCTGAAAGGGCTGGTATTTAGGGTTTTGTTGGTGCGCTCTTGAGCATTGAACCCTAGGTCTGGCCATGTGCCAAGAAATGGTTCTGTTTCCAGGACCTGAAACTATGATTGCTGGGAACTGAAGAAAAGAAAGCTCTGTGTGTAGATCTGTTGCTTTAGTGCACAGTAGTCTACTTGACTTGTGAAGCTCTGTGCTAAGAAGAAAATTCAGATCTAAAGAAAAGACGTAAGATCTTAAAGCTTTGTGCTTTTTTAAAGGTAAGAATAGTGAAAAGTTTTGATTGAAAAGGTAAGATAAGTGGAAATTTTTATTTTAAAAGTATGGATCTAGGTATGTTTGATAAATTTTGTCCTAACCTGGAAACTAGGGCACAGCTAGAAGAAAGAAGATTTGATATGAGTAGATCTGATAGAAATGATGAAAGATATGTTATTCCTATGCATAGAAAGAATGATTGGACTAACAAATGGATGCAGGATCATAGAAGGAACTTTTTGCAAGTTAGTTATTGTGACCCTAGTGTGTAGTACAGGAAAGGTTGGGGATCGTTCAAAAGAAAGAGAGGAGTAACTCTTCACTATAGTTGCAGAAGACCGGGACATATTGCTAAGGAATGCCCTGGTAGAAGACCTAGTTTTCTTTGTTGTAAAGCTATGGACCATGAAGTTTTGGATTTCCCTAGAATGATTGATAAGGTTGAAAGAATGAATATGAGACAAGAAAACCCTGAGGAAGATCAAGAAACTAAGACCATGGAAGAACCCCAGAAAGAATCAGAGAATGTATTGCTACAAATGAAAGAAACCCTGAATGCTCACAGAAATATCAACTTACCAGAGATCTAGTGCATAGAAACAAGAACATGAGACTTCGACATTGATTGTGTTCTAGATGAAGAAACACAGGTGAACATCATGACAGAAAGAACTTGGGAAATTTTAGGAAATCCTGTTATGATTCCTTCATTGGGAGGAATAGGATTATTCAGAGGAAATTTGATAACCCTATGTGGAAGACTCACCCAAATGTCTATGAGTTCTCATGGAACTTCAACAGAAGAATATTTTGAGGTTGTTAAATTTATTGAGAGCAACACCCCATTTTCTATGTTACTAGGAAAAACCTGGATTGAGAAGGATCAGGCCAGAAGAAAAGAAGAGGAAGTCTTAGAACAGAAGAAGCACGAATTAAAATATTTCATGACTAGGAGGATAGCGCACTTGATTGAAGAATATGAGAACAGATCGAAGTTGTTTAGAACTAGAAACTTGGATGTTGAAGTTGAAAGAACACAAGAAGACTCAAAGAAGAGTGGAGCACCTACCCCAGACAGAGAAGAAGTATTGCCCTTGAACCCTATGAAAGAATCTCAACAACGCGAAGTTACTATGCCAAAAGGAGATCAGACTCAGAATGGAAAGAGGAATATCGAGATGAAGATCATAGGGAGGAAGGCTAGAAAGCTCAGTAAGAAGAGAGAAAAGTTGTAGAATGTTCCAGAGGGGACTTCGCAGAAGGAAGATTTGCAAAACTGAAACTTCGTCGATATATCGGAACAGCGCAACATGGCACCTCGCCATGGCAAAGCGATATAACCATTGGGGGAATTATGACCGTTAGACCGATGGCCTCAAATGGTTAGAACAATAGTTATGGCCAGAAAGCTCGCCAACAGACCATTGGGACCGCGCCGCAATGGACAGAACTGCATTGATGAAGGCCTCTTATCCTTTGGAGAAGACCCATTACATCGTTGTCTACTTATTCCGTCGATTGTTGCACCGAGAACACTTTTGTGAATTGTATCCAAGCCAACTCATTGCTACCACGTTGCATTTACTAAAATCGACACTTGTTCTTTTGCTTTGAGCACCCATTCCTCAATCTAAGTTATCCGATCTTGAGCGTGTATGTCAGATGAACTCAGCGCAGCTGAAAAGTGTGTCGAGGAAGTTATAATCGATCAAATGGCCAAGAAAGTAATGTCCACGGGTATTCAAGCCTCATCGATGAGAGGAGTGCAACCCTCCTCGTCGATTGCTCGTGGATCTAGACCATCCCAAGCTGCAGCAGAGAAGAGAACCAATCATTGAGATGAATTGGTGAATGCGAAGTTGATCCCGACTATCCTGCCCAAGTACATCCCGCCTTTGGCTGGCACGGTGAGTCGTGACAGTGTCCCAAGACACTTTGATTACACCATGGTTATTTCATACCTCCCAAAGGGGGTACGTGAAGTAAGAACGTAGTAGGATAAGATCACGACACTAAAATTCAGTGACTTCAACCTAGGAGACCGCAAGAACCACAGTATGCTCACCCCGCATAGATATTTGACTAGGACGAAGGGGAAGAACTCGAAAATAATCCCCAAACCATGGACTATGAACCTCGCGCAGTCCACCATCTTGAATGTGATGAAGATTCCACATTTTGGGAGGTACCAAGAGTTGAACGCATGTGTCAATCTTCTGCTATCATGTTACCACGATAGTTATCTATGGCTAGACAGACACATCACAGTCAATCCGACGCTAATCCATAGGATCACCGGATTGAGCATGCAGGGACCCAACCCACAAGACTTCTACCCAAGGAAGGCTGCGGACTGCTCACTAGCATAGAGGATTAAAGACACATATGGCGATGTAGAAAAGGTGACGTGATGCTACAAGGTAGCTTCCATCTAGAATGGCGCAGTGCGCCTGGCCTGCCAATTGATCGCAAGAAAGCTAGTGAGAAAGAATAGACCTACGCAGTTCATGGAGTTCGTTGTTGACCTCGTCGAAAAATGTGTATAAGGACTCCAGATGAACTGGGAGAAGGACTTAGTCAACCAGCTGGAATTGGATTGTCACGAAGCTCAGTATCAGGGCTATGAGTTCCACTTTAGCTAGCTTCTGATCCTCATAGCGTTTACTGCTTCGGAGATGTCGGAAGGTGTGACCTTCATAGACATTGAGTTGTTCGAACCACTCATTGTGAAGTTCACCATGCTCTAGTATTAGAGCGATATGGGAAATAGTGGTAGTCGAACGCAGTATTCCACACGTACTATCTCCAGTAGAAGAGGGCTATTAGGGTTGTCCCTCACATGATGTTGAACACCCTGCACCGGTTCAGACCTCTCATGAAGTTTCACGCAGATCGGCACTTCATTTATATCACTGCATGCACAGACAAGCATAAAGAATAGCTTCATTCATACTATAAGCTCACAGAGGAGGACCTCGAGGAGATAACTAAGGACTGGTCCGCAAAGCTCCTTATCCCTGCTGACCCTACAGAAATGTTCGATCGCAAACTACTTGGAAGCTCATAAGCCACTCATGAAGAACACGATACACCTGGAACCAGCAGAAGGAAAAAGATCAAAGAGGTACAAAACCTGAGCAACACATCAGAAGAAACCATTTCAGAATCACAAGGATGAGGAGGTGATGACGAAGTAGATAAAGAAGATACCAATGGAAAATATGATCAGCAGAAGCCAAGTGAAGTAACATTGCCTAGGGATCCTGTTGATGAGGTTGATCCCTCTAAGAAAAGAAAGGTTTCCCCCATGAAACCCAACTTGAGGAAGAAATCCAAAGCTAGTAAGACCAAGTTGTAGATTGTGCTCACACTCGATGACTTTGACTTCATCATTGCAGTTATATCAAACGCCTCACAAGATATTATGCAGAACACCGAAGCCAAGCAAGCAACCATGTATGATAGGATTGAGACATAACTCATAGGGGTACAACATGCCCTTCACTCCAACCACGCAGTATCCACTGTGCCCCCACCATCAGAAGAACCAGAGTTGGGAGATGAACCTGCCCAACTCCGCAGAATAGTTGATGCGACCGAAGCTCGCCTTTGTCGAGTGCAAGAAGAGAAAGAACGGGCCATGGTGGCCCTAAAGTAAGCACAACAAGAAATGGTAGAGCAACATTGAGTTGCACAGTAGGAGAAGGATGACCTCCACACCAAGTTCGAAGAGGAGAGAGCGCAAGTCAAGAAAGAGAGAGAACAGTTGCTCGCAGAACAACTCAGAGTCAAAAAAGCAGTCAGCAAAGCACTTCGCTTTGTGACAGGATTAGAGAAAAAGGCAGAAGAACCAATGGAGAAGCAAGTAGCATAGCTTGCGGAAGCTATCCAGCAGCTTCAACAGAGAATCAGAGACCTAGAACTATGAACAGTGCCAAGTACCCCACAGGACATGCGAGATCAAAGAGAAGCCACTGCCCAGAGCGCAGTTGAGAGGATCAGAGCATTCACTCTGGAATGTAAACAACTTAGCAGTAGAAGTGCATAAACCTACGAGCGACTTACTGAAGACCCTGAACTAAAGGCACTGGAGTCACAGCTCCAGGAGGCAAAGTAGCAAGCAGCAACAGTACAGGCATAGTTGAAGCTCATGTCAGTAGTTAAAAGGATGAAATGATCCTAGGAACAGTTCACTGCTCAATAGCAAGTCCACACCATACAGAGCAAAGTCATGGAAGTGACTTAGAGGCTCCAACCAATCCAAAATGAAGCATACCAACTGTTTAAGGAGATTGAAGGTCGAGTAGCAGAGCTAGAACAAATAGTCACTGCAATCGAACAGCGCTTAGAGGAACCTGTCAACAAAGTAGTTATCCAAGATTTCATCGAGCAGGAGGCCTTGGCATAGCAACAGGTCGAAGCAACTCGATCCAAGCTCGAGGATTTTGAAGCAGAGCTACCTAGACCAGAGTGACTCGGTAGGATTCACAGGTGGGTGTTGGGGGCATGTTGGCCCTTGACCAAGTTTTGAGGATCCTTGGTCATGTTTGACCTATTTTTGGACTTTGACAGGCTGTCGAAGGTGGAGTGCAAGTCGAAGAGAATATCGCGAGATCTCAGCCCCTTGTTTAGGGATTTTTGGGTTTTGGGCTTATGTAACGGGTATGGGGATGTGGCCCATGGGTTTACCCATGTTTAGGCCCATTTTGTAATATATAAATAGAAATCTAGGCAATGTAATTAGGAGTTGGATGTGATGTTAAGTGCAAAGGTGCAAGTGTGTGATACCAAGTGCTAAGTGCAAGTGATAGTTGTGCATGCTTTGTGCATGTTGTGTGAGACTTGTAAGGCTAAGTGCAAGTGAATGTAATGGATTGAGTAGAAGCTTTGTGTTGTAACCTAACTCAGGGAAGGAGGATCTGGCGAGGTGTGCGTAGATCTCCTGTTTTATGCGAAGTAGGATTTTGGGGCTCTGTGCATGTAGAATATTGACAAAAGATAATAAAATAGAAGAAGAGTTGGTGGACGTAGCCCCAGGCTGGGGGTGAACCACGTATATCCTGTGTTGTTATGCTTTGTGCGATGTGTTTATGTGTTTATGTGTTTACTTGCTTAGTGCTTGGCATAGATAAATGATAGATAGATCAATTGATTTTTTGTGCTTAATAATCTGAATGAGTGCTAGATCTAACCTATGTGAATGTGATTAGTGCTCGAATATCCTAGATCTAGGTGAGTACTACAGTGCTCTGTGACTAGGGTTTTTACTACGAAGTAGATACTGGTTAAATATTGATGGACTGTAACTGCTAAGTGCTTTGATAGAATATTGTAATCACATATATGTGTCCCATCTAAGGTTGTAGACACTGGATTCATGCAGCCACCCCTGCCTCTACCTTGGGTGAGACTTCATCTGCTTCGCAGGTGTCGCCGAAAAGGCCGATAGTTAGGGTTTTGTTGGTGCACTCTTGAGCGTTGAACCCTGGGACTACCCCTGTGCCAACATAATGATATTCCTACTTTGTTGCATTGAGTGTACCAGTTGACTAAACTAGAGCGTTTCCTACACATTCAATAGTGTACATTGGTTTTCTTGTATGTGGGGCACTGTCAGAACTTGCAATTCAATTCAGGACTTCCGGTAGTAGATTTCGAACTATCTATGTGAGGCATGCTACCGAATTTTCTGGAACTGATTCGTGTAGCTTATACTTGGCATATAAATTATTTCTTTGTTAAATACTCTACTAACTAATCATTTTACTATCTGAAAACGTTTTCTTGACTTGGATCTCCAAGAGTAGAAACAAACATTTGAGATGGTGGAAATTTCTTTCTCTTGATTAAAACAAGAAAATTTGAACACAGCACTAAGCCATATAAGACAATGTGCCTCTAATATGAATTAAATTCCACTAGGAAAAAAATCAACGGCTTCAATAAATCCATCCAGTTATGTGTTTCAGTTAACCACCTTGCAGAAACATGAATACAGTAAGAAACATATGCCCAAGGTCGAGTTGCTTCAACCCTCCTTGTGCAAAGATTTTAGTTATGAACTGAAGTACTTTTCTTCATTTGGATTCCTTTCATAGAAGTTTGTGTAGTAGACTAATGGCACTTGGGCGCTTGATTTGACATTTGGTTCCTTGATATTCTTTAGGTGTTCTTCATCGGGCTTATGGTCTTGGAATTTTGACCTTTGAATGTTCTTGTGGAAATTGATTTAATACCTAGGTATCCTTTCTATCAAAGAGAGATGATTTTCAATAAAATTATTTACCGCACTCGTGTCCCTCCTCAAGCGGTTTTGAAAAATTAAGGAGAGGGGTGTGAGTTACATAATCATTGTTGATTTCACACTTGATATGACCTTCTCAGGAATTATTTCTTAGTGCATGGTCATCCTCTATATATAACCAAAGGCACATTACCTGACATCTCCTTGGCGAGCTGGTAATACCTCGATGCTCTCTTCCATCAAGTGAATATTCCCAATCAACACATGTCTTCCTACATGTTTGATACTCTGTGAATTCAGTGGCATCGAGCGTTACTCATGACTTGGGAGATATTTGGCACTTGATTTATATTTGTTTTTGGAATAATCCCACATGGAAAAGAACATGAGTTATATCTTTGTTTTTATAGTCAATTCAATATAATATCAATTGACATGTAGTGCATAGATAATGGGCTCCTTGTGGGCTTTCTCCTTGGCACCTTATGTAGGCGCTACTCTCATGCCTTAGGTCTTGATGTTCACCTTATGACTTAGCTCTCGGTGGTATGCTTGGATATTAGGCACGTAGCCCAATATTTTTGGTATAAATAACAATGCCTCTTCACATGTATTTCCAAGAGCATTAAGGAATCCATATTTTAATAAAAAAATTCAAAAAAAAATTACGAAAAAAAAAAAAAAGTTATAGTTGTTAACAGGTGAGCTAACCCATGGGAAATTAAACCCCCCTAACATTTTACTTCCCAATCTTGACTAGGGAAAACCCCAAAACCACTAATAATATTCCATCTAAAAGGTAAACCAGCACCTAACAATGTTGGGCCCCTCATAGAAATGGTGGAGGTTGAAGGGATGGCACCCCCCATGCTGAAACCAAGGCTCATCACCCTACTGAAAGGAGATCCATTTGTGGGCATCGGAAATGATGGGATGGGAGTAGGAACGCTAGGTATACTGATAGATGGAAAAGAGGACATGATTGGTCTCCCCGGATAGAGGGACCCATAGAAAAATGTATAGATGGTGTAGGTCCAATGGCGCTTAAGGATGGTAAAGTGGACATCACCAGGATGACCCTAGTCCCACTTGCAGATGGGCTTTATGGCTCAGCCACACTGGATGAAACACTTGGTCCTGACATGGTATAAGGATTGTTGAACAAAGAAAAAGGTTCACTAAAATGTTCCGTTGGATAAGTATGGGTGCTTTAGGATTAGTCAAAGAAGGGTTAAAATTTCATGGAGGACTTTCATCGACCACTTCCACTTCAACCATACCAATCTCCTCAAACTGAGGATAGGACTCTTCAAATTTGCGGTCACCTATCTCGTGTTGCTTGAGAGTTGGTTATACCTCTGTGATTGTCTCTAGTCATCGTAATCGATGGGATCAGTGCAGTGATTCATCCACGGTAAAAATAATATGTACAAATCAAAACAAAATTTAACCTAAGGTCGATGTAGACTTAGTACCAAATAGCACACCCTTAAACAAATTTAGGACAACAACAGGAAAACCAATGGCTCAGGACGCCTTCCGAAAAACAACCCTCTATGGGATATGAAGTCCCCACAAGATTAGCTAATGAAGGTATGAGGAGAAGTTACAATGAATGACGTGAAACAACCTTGACCGGTGCAAGCACCCTTTATTAAGGTCGACACCCTCTGGGGTAACTAAGAACGTGAATGAACATATTCCCCGGGTACTACATGCACGTCCCACCTGTAGTCACCTCTATAGACTACCTAGAAAGGGTCACTAATGCCACCACCTCACAATCAATGATCGGGTGAACAGTCATAGGTTCGACCACATGTATGGGCAAGGTAGCTAAGCTCGAATATTCAAAGGCGTTACCTCACACAGAGGTGTGGCACCAATGAAACCCCCATATACATAGTAATTGAAGTGATGTCGCAAACACCAAAACAAGTAGAGAGGGTAATCTCCCTACTTACCCCAATTTGACCTCGTGCTTGACTCTTGTGTTAGAGGAGCTTCCTGACACACTAGTTGCAAGAATGGGTTTTACACTCATTAATGACTTCTAGGTTTCGTTTTGATGGTCTTGGAGATTTCACTCTCCAATCCTATTCTAAAACCCTAAACCTATCTAATGTTGGTTTGCTAACAAAGAAAAGAGTCTAATTGTTTTTAATTTACAAATTATTTTCTTATGGTTGTTGTTATGTCAAAGAGAAAATGGATGAAACTTATGGTGTTTACTCTTGACCCAACCGAAGAAATGCAAAAATTCTAATGCACATGTTCAATGCAATGAATTCTAACTATGGTATGGAAATGAGATTTTTTTATTTGTAAACTTCAAAATGCAATCTATCAAACACCAAGCAACCATGCAAAACAAATCAGATCCAAACTTTTGACAAGATCTCAAACCAAACTCTTCAACAATGCACTTTGTCTTTAATGCTTCAAAAGCTTGTAAGCATGCAAAGATTTTTTGTTTGTTTTTTGAAATATGATGCAAATGATTTCTTAATATAGAAAAGAACACAATCTACAAATGGAAAACCAACAAAACAACAAACAAGGGCTATAGGAAATTGGTAGTGATGCCGGAAATCCCACTCCAATGTCTCTACAAGAATCTCAACCAGAATATTACCTATGAAAAGTATCTAGTAATGAACACCATTAACAAGAGGATAAACAAACCAAATGTAATAAATATAGGACACTACCAGATTTGTTGGGTGCACTACCCAACTTCAATGGATCACTAGAAAACAAACAAGTGTAAACAAGCAATCCAAGCAAGCCACACAAACAAACTTCAAACCAAAATTGAAGACAAAAGGTGTGAAAAAAGGACCCAATTAGAGAGAAGATCCAAAAATACAGACCAATAACAAATCCTTAAGACCACACAAATCAGATATGATCACAACAATCTGGAAATTCTGCAATTTTCTCAATTTACAGGGGGTGTCACAGGTCAGATGACCTGCAACACACAACTAGTCGCTTGTCAGCAGTAGTGGAACAAGCGACACCCTGCATAATTTTAAAAATAAAGATATCTGACTTAGATCCTGTCAGATATAAGGGATGCAACTTCTAAGGGAGTACTAAGGAAGAAAAAAAATAAATGAAATTAGAGGATAATAGGCAAGGGATTCTGAACTAGAGAAGAATCAAATATTCTTCCCCAGTGGAGTCATCAGTTATGGTATGGAGAAAATCTCACAGGTGTAAATACATCAATACAATTAGCTCTTAGTGTAGATGCATTCCCATTTTCCCCTTTCCCCTTGATTCTTCTCAACTCTTCAACTAATCTAGGCAACTTCACTACAACTTATGTAGATGGAGAAGCACCTCTGAATTTTGGTGGCATAGATATGTAAATGATTCTTCCTCATCATCCTCAAGACTAACCTTCATTTTATAGATTCTTGGAAGAGGCTTGGGAGAGATTCTATATCTTCTAGAGACCAATGGAGACTCAAATTATGTGAGTTCCAAGGCTCATGACACGAAGAGCCAACTCATCCATGGCTTTCCTCTTTAAAACTCTGCAAATCTAGAAGGTTATAGAGGGTGTCGGGGTTGCACGATTGTTGACACACAACATGTATCTCTTTGTCCATGTATGACAAGAGAGACCTTGCAAAAATGATCTAAATCTTAAGATATAGCTATGTCTTGTCTTTCATCTTCTACCGTGTTCCCTTTTGACCCTGTACGGTGAAAATTAAGGCTATAAAAACTAGTTGGCTACATTGCTTAGTAGGTCATATTATATAGCGTCTTCCCATGTTTTGGGGATGAAACATGGAAAGGGGGATGGAATGTCATTTACTTAGGGAGGATAATATGGGGTACCTAGGGAGGTTCCCAAAGGGATAATGAATTTAATGCAACCATAATAATGGAATAGGCCCACTTGGTAATTGATGGGTAATAAATAGGCCCATTATGTAGTTGATGGGTAATAAATAGGCCCAACATGCAATCAAGAGGAAATAGTATAATAATAAAGGGTAGTTGGCTTAGAACCCTAGGAATACTCATGAGAAAATATAAATATACATGAGTATCATTGTATTAGAGATATGTTGGATGTTGGATGTATTATTTTGTAGCAATAATGGCTTGTGGAATGATTCCTTCCATAAGGAGTTTGTGATGGTGTTACCCTACCTTAAGGTTTTTCTATATTCTTGTGTTGTTTTTTGTTTGAATGTTTGGTATTTTCTAAAGGCAATGATTTAATTCACAAGCTTAAGGGTTGATATTCTATATTATCATCTTATATCTATGGTTTAATATAATGTCACTACGACCCATTATGGTTGGGGACCTATTTTAGTGTTGGGTAGTGGATTTTATAGGACCTATTAATCTATTAGCACACTATTCAAGAGTGAGATATATAATCACAACTACAAATTGTCTAATGTAGTAGGCAGAGGTTGCACCAACACAATATTTCTAAGTATATATTAATGTAAGGTTCAATTTTGAGTACATAGTCGCAAGATTTCAATGGTCAAGTAGCCTCACCAATGACTAGGGTTAGTATTTTATTGGGGGAGTAGTGGCTACACTTATGAGTGAGTTCTTGATTTATCACCACAAAACAACCTCATATAATCTTTAGGGTAGTAAAATTCTAGAGGCATTCAATAATATCCTGGAATGGGGATTTACCAAGGTGTGCTCGATCAACATGGACGATTGGGATGAGAGGATTCATGTAGTTTTATGGGCCCGTCGGACTACTTGCAAGGCCTTAATGAAGCACATGCCATTTTATTTGGTGTATGCAATGGAGGAAATGATGCGACTGGAGCATGTGATACCAATCTTATGAACAACCATAGCCACATAGATGAAAAAAACATAACAATTACAAGATAGACTTGATATGATGGTATAGTTATAATAAGATGAGTTTCTGGTCGGATACCATAAAATGGTAAAAACCAATGTCAAAAGGCACAGTAGGATAGGAATATAAAAAACAAACCATTTGAACAGGGGGATTTGGTGTTAATGTATGAAAGTAAATTTTGGAAACACTAAATAAAGTTGAAGATGCATTGGAAAGGACCCTACATGATTGTGCAGATAATCAACGAGGGGGTAGTGTAGCTCATGCAATTAGATAGATAGATAAAGAGGTGATGGGTGAATGGAAAACTCCTTAAGCCCTACATGGCCCCAACCCCTATGAAACCATCATAATCTCTTTCTTCTTCTTTTTTGGGGGGGGGAGTTAGTGTGCCATAATACAACTCAATTTCAACATTTATTTCCAATAATTATGTTTTTGTAAATCAATTTCTACAAAATTTCATTTTAAGAATTTATATTCATTTTAAAATTTTCTTATTGTTCATCACTTTGTAGGTATAGGAACAATTCATTAAAACAAATCTTGAGTTGCATAGAATTCAAAATAATCCATGAGATCAAAACTCTATGGTTAGGGTGTCAATAAGGACTTGGGATATACATATGGGATGGAATGGGTATCATGGAAAATGGGGAAAATACAAAGCTAATGGAACACAGAGTAAGGGGGGTGTCTACTTAGGGTCAAGTCTTTGTAGGATTATAGACTTTGCATAGAAAAGTTATACTTTGGTGGTTTTCAATTGCTAGAAGAGTTGAGTCTTGATATCATTCAATGCAATTGTTGGTATGTGGCACCATAACATGATTTTAATGTTGCAAAGGCTAGGCCTAAGACAATGATGTCATATTTATGATCCATAAGCTAGTGTAAAAAGAATGTCTTGTCCTATATTGATGGTCGTATCTAGACATGATTTGTCAAGTATTTATGTTATATAGGTGAGATCAGGAGAAGATCAAATGGTCAAGATGGCACACTCTTTAAACAATGTCAATCTCAAGAAAAGTAGTTAAGGAAAGGATTCATGGGCTACGTTTTAGAAACAATGTATATCATTGGAATGCACAATATTGGAGCATTATAAGAGTTTTAGACACAAAATGTATAACAAGCCAAAGTTGCACAGTTGAAAAAGGATGATCATTATATAAAATTGGATTCAAGGGCTATAGAGTGAATGGTTCAACATTCGAGCAATATTTGGTTAGTGGGAAGTAGGAGTGGTTGAAGGTGGTGTTGATGGGTCCAAATGACATGTCAAGAAGGTAAGAGAGAACGCCCGATGGCAGGTCCCAATTATACCTACTCTCGTTTGGTGTAGCATTTCCGACCAATATGTGGGCATGGTTGCCACTTATAATTAAAAGAAGAAAAAAGGGGAAAGACAGCAGACTGACCCCTCTAAGTCTGATCTAAACTGAAAGAAAACTAATCTATCCTAACTATTGCTAACCTATATTGCGAGAGAAAAACTAATAGAATGAGTACAGTGAGAGATAATATCATCAGAACCATAAATGATTCATGGATGTTAATGATAAGTGATAACAACAATGTTATAGATACATAAACAATTAGTTGTACAATGCATTCATAACATTATTTATGTACTCATAAGGAAACATATGAAAACATGAGTACATAGAATAGAGTGAAGAAATAGTTCATACAATAGAATTATATGGTACTTAAGAAGAAGATAAATGAACAAAGAAAAGTCTCACATACATTCACCAAAGTAACAAATTTATAAAATGCCTATTGCTCTTCATTCATTCAGATGTAATAGAACTATTTTTCATTTACAAAGGGAAAAATTTCCATTTTACATTTAGTGAGCTCTCTTTTATAAAGCAGGAGAGAATCTTCAGCTCTCATGGATGTAAATTTTGTTTTCCCCTAGTTTCTTTTAAATTTTCAAAAATGAATATGTGAGAGTTACAAATGGAAGCTGACGAGACTCTTGAGTGGTTATTCTCACCCTCACACAGTTTACAAATGATATTACTCCCCCAACCACATGAAATCAAAATAAATCTAAAAAATAATACAATACTCTCCCCCCCCACCTACGTGAAACTATTAAAATGTATCAAACTGTATAACATTACCCAAACCCATGTCTTCATCGTAGGAATTAAAATTCCTCAACCCCATGTCTTCATCATTGAAATTAATGTTGAATTTTTCCCAACCCCAAGTCTTCATCGTCGTCGTAGAAGTTGGTCCATGCCCACTCCAGTGGATTCACCTCCCATGGAATATTCTAACAATACAACTCATGGTGGGTTGTGAATAATATTAACATAATATTTATGATGAGTTCACACTTCCCAATATTAAATATTAAATTAATCTTCCAACAATATGTTAATTGCATGGTCGTCGGGGTAATTGGTAAAGAGGGGGTAAGTCTGGTAACTTCTCTGATGATGAATTCTCCTTAAAAATTAATATAATAATCCCCTTTTTCGATGGTTCATGCTCTCCCAAAAAATATTATTAAATAATCTCAAAAGTTAAACCCTCCAAAGAATATATATTAAAATAATCATGGTCATCGGGGTCTTGTGGTAAGGGAGGTGGTAGGTCTTAGTAAATCTTTTGACGAGGGTATTTATCTCACTCCTAGCCAACATTTAGCTCACTCCCATGATAATATAAAATCATAGTCCAACAATGGTGCACGTCTCTCAACAAAGATATTAAAATAGTCTTCAAACCAAAATATAAAAATATCGCATGATCTATATGAGTTGGTCATCAGAAGGTTGGGTAAGGGAGGCGGTAAGTATTGAAATCCTCTGACGATGACGTAGGTTTCCCATTCCAACTCACACTCCCGACGACATGGGTTTCACATGGGTATAATGTTGATATAATATATTAACCCCCCTCCCTTTGAATACTCGTCGGGTCTCTTGGTCAGGGCATTGGATGGAGGGTTGACTCTGTTGAACACTCTATTGAAGACTCTAACGACCCCTCACATTGAACTATTTAATAATAATAAATCTAAGGTTAATTCTGGATAGCTCTGTCTTGGGTATAATAAAATGTTCATAAAGTTTTAAAGGTGCTCGAGAGGAGGGGTAGGGATTCCATGAAGATGGGAAGGATTCCCCAAAAATAGGGAGGTGTGTCTTAAATGTTAATTTCTCATAGGAATTTTCATGAAGCAAATGTGATGAGCAATGGGGATGAACATGGGGAGTGGTCTCATTGGATAATACGTTGAGTTTAGTGAGTGAGGAGAAAATGTAAAATAAAAATCAATAAGAAACCAAATCAAATGAGAACAAATAAAGTGAGTATGTACAACCTAAGACTTAGATGAAAAGAAAGAAAACAAAATGAAAATGAAAAAATAAAATGAAAATTCAAATTGTTTTTTTAGCTTTAAGAATATATGAGAAAAATAAGGATGTAAATATTACACCTTAGGTCTTGAGCAAAACAAATAATTTAACAAATAGTTTATTTATGTAACATAGTTTATCCATGTAAAAACATATTTACCCCATGTAAAAATAAATATCTAAAGTGAACTTAGTTTTCCCCTATGTAAAAGTAAATATCTATTGTAACTTTAGGGGAAATACCATAGGCAAATCAACCCTGTGGTTTTTCCAAAACCAAGGGTAAAATGGAAATAAATAAATAAAAATAAATAAATTATAAAATTAAAAATATATACAAAAATAAAAATACAAATTAGGAAATTAGGCCAAATTACACAAAATTCAAGGTTCCATGCCCCTCATGGTTCCATCGATCAGGATTCCTCTAATTAGGGTTCCGCACCCAAGGGCCAAAATTAGGAAAAAGGAATATCATGTAGGTTTTGAGAAATCAAGTGTCAAGGAAAGTAGCTAGGTCACATGGCGATCAAGAACATTGTGATTCATATGCAACAAATGGAAAGCGATGAAGGGGGAGAAGATGACACTTCATGTGACGAGTCAACGTTACAAGTAGCGACGAATGGTAAAAGGAGATCGGTGCCAAGTCAAACGCACAACACGAGTCAATCTAGTCAAGAGGAACATCTCAAATGGAAGAACTTCTAATATCACAAAGATAGGGAATACGATCAGGTCGAGGAAAAGGTCATTACGCCATAGCACTATGCATGATACAAATTGTGGAAGATAGCGAGTAGACATTAGGTGACGACACGACAAAAAATTACATCCATGAAGATCAATGGGCCTTAGGCTTGGGTTTCTGGAGAGAGTTAAGACCGAAAATGGGTCCAGTAGAGATCAATCTGAAGAGGCTCGGAGACATGCTTGCAGGAAAAGTGTGTATGATAGCCTTGGGAGCTTCAGATCTCAAGGAAAATCTAAACCAAGATAAGTCATTTCCTGATAAGGGGAAGCTTGGTAAGGATCAAGGTCAAGGTTATGGATAAGGATCAAGGGATTCTCACCCACTAGCATCTCAAGGATGGAATAGTCACATAAATGAAGTGGCCCTATGAACCTGCTCCTTCAAAACAAAAAAATGAGATCAGCCATGCGATTAAAAGGAGACTTGACAATATGCCATAAATATTATATTCCATGCTTTCAAGCAAATTTATAAATGAGTGTTGGGTCTATTCAACAGTAATCATGGTGGCTGTAGATAAGTGTCTTGATAATGCATGGGCTGAGTCTAAAACCCAAAAGAAGGATTAGTTATTTTATGATCCAGAATTAGAGTTTGAAACAGAAGAGTAGGATCTGCATGCGAAAGCTTAAAGTTGAAGACATGAAGTACCACATGCAAGCAGGAAGATGCATAATTTGAGTTGTTTCATCATAAAAATAATTAACAACAAACTCATTCAAGACAACCATCAACTAAGATCAAACCCCCAATTTCCCTTAAGGTATACAAGGAATTAAAATTAGGCTCAAGCAGTAGAGGATTATGCATTAGGGATGAAAATTTTAGTAGGGGACCCCTTTCCTTTTGCTTGTAAGAGAAAAAGTAAAGGGGGGTTGTTGTGGCCTCAACATGTGGCTTCTAGCATTAAGCAGTATTGGAGCATAAGGAGAATGTTTCAATGCATAATACCACCAAGAAGCATGGGCACCATGGGTAGCAAGGCTTACAAGAATAAGATGATATGGGAGAAGGGCCCCATCCTAGAGGTGTCAAACCCAGTTTTCCTAGAAGAAAGAATTGAGGCATGGGTACATGTGCATAAATATGATCATTTGAAAAGCTATGTTTAGGAGGTATAGTTGATGTAATATGGCATCCACAACTATGCAATTTTCCTTGAGTTATCTCCAGATTAATACTCTAAATGGAGGCGTGATAAGACTAATCCCTTATTCAAATATGATAGCATGATCCTATTGCATGTCCCTTGTTTTGGAAACTCTTTAGTGGTCAAGAAGTCTATAAGGCTATTGTTGGCACATACTCATTTTGGAGGTATTTAGCTGGAACAAAAAAACACCATTCATAATGAGACAATTCATGTCATTACAGGGTTGCCATGGGATGGGTACGATTCCATTGATGTGTTTGTGGTTTGAGCCACAATGTATAAGGAGGGAGCACTACTACATATTGAAAACATTTCGACTACTACTTGCGACAAAAGTAACCTTTCATCACCAAATTGAAGATAAAGAGTTGAATTTTTAAATTTTTTTATAAATCCAGCCTGTGTTCGTCGCAAGAGCTACGAAAATTTTGACTATCATCTCAAGTGCGACGAAACCAGATGTTTGTCACAAGAGCGACGAACGTGAAGATAGTGGACTCTTGTCTCTCTTGCGACAACCTTTGGCTATCATCGCAAGAGTGACGATTCAATGATGATCGTTACACTATTTGACAAAGTCAACGTTGACCGTTTTATTGTTTGACAAAGTCAACATTGACTTGGTCAACGTTCGTCGCTCTTGCGATGAAAAAAATATCTATAAATATTTTGCAAATTATAGATGTTGCGATAATCTGATTGTTATAACAACGACAATTCAGAAAGGGTAGTTTTGTGTCGAATAATGTTGCGGAATATTAGAGGTGGGAAAAAAAGTAAAGCATGTGAAAAGGGTGATGGTAGATGTTATTTCCCTTGCAAAAAATGTTGCACTACATGTCCCGTAAAAAATTTAATAGCAACAGCTACAAAACATTGTAGTAAATAGGGGCACATTGATGGGGGATCGAATGAATATCGTCCCTTGGTAATTAGCTATATATTCATTATCTGTTTTTATATTGTCGATTTTATATAAAAATATATATGTGTATGTATATTGTTTGAATATTTGTTATAGTACACACTAATTTTACATGATTGTTTATAATTAGAAAGTTAGATTTGCCCTCTAACTTTCTACAAAATATTGCACCAAGTAGTACTAGTAGAAATGATTTTATACAAGTTGAGGAACATGATCAAGAAAATGAGAATATCATGGAAGAAGATGATGGGACAAATCAAGTTAATGATCCCAAGGAAGAAGATGATGGGACAAATCAAATGATCCAAGATTTGTTTGCTCAATCGGATGAGGATGGGGACAGTGATGGTATTTATGATGAACCTCTATTAGAAACCTCTATTAGAAAAGTCAAATAAACTACTTTATGAAGGCTCAAGAGCAAATCTTCTCTCTGCTACATTGTTGCTAGTGAACTTAAAGGTTATGAATAATTTGTCGAACACTTGTATGACACAGATCCTAAGGTATGTAATATGTTTCATCTCATATACATAAATATTCACTTTTTTCTATTTTTTTTAGTGTTAATTAATGTGTAAAATAAGAATGCAATTTTTACGATTAATATTATTTCCATTAACTAGTTATTTGTTATGTTGTAGATTGTTAGGTGAATATTTGTTACCATCATCAAATATTTTACCTCGCACATATTGAGATTTGCATGCCATTATGAAAGACATTGGAATGGATTATCAAACTATAGATGCATGTCCTAATGATCATATTATATATTATGGACAACATGCTTTGAAAACAAAATGCCCGCAATGTCTTATCAGTAGATATCGAACTGATCAAGTAACAAAAAGGGTGCCTCGAAAGGTTCTTCGTCATATAATTTTCCATAATTCCACGTTTGCAGCGATTGTTCAGGTGTGAAAGAATAGCACAATTTATGGATTACCATGCACGTAACAGAAGTGGAGATGGTGTTCTTTGAATGCATGTCGATGGTTATGCATTTACGAAAATTGAGGAAAAATGGGAAAATTTCAAAGATGAACCTCGTAATGTTAGGCTTTCATTGGCAACTAACGGTTTTAATCCATTTGGAGAGATTATGTCTATTTACTCAATGTGACCTATTTTTTTTATCAACAATATCATTCCTCCTTGGATGTCAATAAAGAGGGAGCACATAATGTTGACAATGATTGTTCCAGGTATTTTGAATGTAACATTTTTATTTGTTTCATTTTTGCATAATATCTTTTTATTTATTTATTTACTTATATATACATAACATGGTTATAGTAATTATGTGTAATTTCAAACAATCAGGTAAGTACCAAGTTAAAGATATGAATGTACATATCGAGCCTCTTATCGATGAGCTACTAAAGTTATGGGTTGGCATCACTATTTATGACATCTGTAAACCAATTGGGGAGAAGAAATTTAAATTTTGTAGAATACTTTTATGGGAAATTCATGATGCACCGGAACTAACACATTTTTTTGGTATGTAGCATTCTATTGCTTAATACTATATATTTTTTTAAAGATATAATGTTTCATGTTTAATTTTTAAATAATCTCATCATATAATTGACATTAATCTATATGTTGCAGGTCTTCAAACAAAGGGTAAATTTTCATGTCCAGTTTGTGGTCCTAAGATGAAGTATTGTCATTCAAAAAATTTAGGAAAGGTGGTGTTAGATGAGGATAGGAATCTCCTCCCTAAGAACCATAGGTATCGTACTACTAAAAAAACATATTTTCAATGGGAAAGAAGAGACTAGTTTAAAACCACGAAGAATGGCACCTCAACCATGGACGTTGGAATATAATATAAATCGTCAAGGTATGCAATTTATTTATGTATCGTATATTTAATGTTTTGAATGTTTATTTTAGTCATTGAATTTATTTTACCATATTTGATAATTCTTTTTGTGATTTCTTTTATGCTTCATGAAGATCGCCATCATGAAGGTATTAATAATGGGCTTCCACGAGGAATGAAATGTTATCCCACTCAATTCATTAGGTTTCCCTACTTTGAGGAGCTAAAAATATCTCATTTGTTTGATACAATGCATATCGGGAAGAATGTGACAAAAACATTATGGTGAATCATAGATGGTAGGAGGGATAAAGAAAAAATTGTCAAAATTTGTACTGACATTCAGGAAGCCAATCATGCAATGCAAAGTGTGATCCGATCAAATAGAGATGGACTAGACCGAAATAACCTTCCATGGTTATTAACAGAGCAACAAAGCAATGATGTAAAAGAGGTGATTCAAAGAATTAAATTTCCCACAGGTTTTGGTTCAAACATAAATAATATCTTAATGAAGAAAGGTGAATTTGGTGGGGTAAAAACACATGAGTGGCATACCTTCATTAAGGTAATAATTTTGGTATACATATTTATATATATTGGCCTTATACATCTTTTAAGTTTTTATTTTGTTTTACTACTTTGTTCGAAACAAATAACGATTCATTTTTTTTGTTACAGTTTGTTCTACCTGTGCTATCTCTCCCAAACGACTTTGACAACAACATCAAACAAGTTATATATGATCTTGGAAAATACATGAGGTAAGTAGTTGTGATTTTTATGCAAAATGTTCTTTCAATTTGTTGTTGTACTTTATGACATGTGTTTTACTTGTAATGTAATATATTATATTATGTTATGTTGAAACATGTTATTTTCTTGTGTCATGATCTCATGTAGATGGTTGTCATTGAAAGAAATCCATAAAGACAATATAAAGTATTGGAAGAGAGAAATTCCTCGGCTAATATGTGAAATGAAAAAGTATATACCTCCAACATTTTTCAATGCACAAGAACACTACCTCATACACCAAGTTGAGGAGATTGAAATTTGTGGAACTGTACTCACAAGGTCAATGTGGATGCTGGAGAGGCACTTGAAATCATTGAAAGCTTTGGTTAGACAAAGAGCACATCCTGAGGGTTCTATTGTGGAGGGATATATGGTATATCAATCCATGGTGTATATTAGTCAGTATCTTCCTAAATTAGCAGCGCCAACTATTCGTGTAGTGGATCGCATTTGGGATGTTAACTCCATCAAAAAAAAATAAAGATCGGGAGAACCTATTGGGGAAAGGTAAAATGAAAAAAATGAGGGGTAATATATTAATAATTGTGGAGATTTATATTAATACATATAAATTTTCATTTTTTATGTATATGATCATTCTCATTAATATATTAATATATGTTATTTCATAAATTATTAATATTTACCATGGACGTTATAACTAATATTTAATATTGGTGAATTATGATTTTTTTATTCAG
This sequence comes from Picea engelmannii, assembly GCA_009831015.1. Classification (NCBI taxonomy): domain Eukaryota; kingdom Viridiplantae; phylum Streptophyta; class Pinopsida; order Pinales; family Pinaceae; genus Picea; species Picea engelmannii. The sequence continues at coordinate 687,861 of ML779493.1, read as the reverse complement.
TTGCCCAAGATTGGGATGCACTGCATTTATACATTCTAATCAATCTTGATTGGATGAATGTATGGATTGAAAGATGTAAACAACATCATGGCAGTACGTTATCATGGCAATGACTGTCTGAATTGGTTACAGAAGCTTGTCGTAACGGAGATGTCAATGTTACGCAAAGGGAAATTGATTTAGCATATGGTTTGAAAGTTGGACAGGCAAGCAAATTCACCCATTTTATTCAGTTATTTTATATTATATTAATGTGACTACATGTGTACTTATATATTTTTCATATACTTTCCAAGTTATATAAATATGTTAATTTATTAATTGACAATGCATATTTTACATATATGGCATATTGCAGTTGAAACACCACAAGGCTATGTGGTGCAATGGTGGTAAATTTCGCATCAAATAGTTGGATGAAACCAGGAAAACTTCTGATAGTGGGATAATTGTAGTATTCCAGGTCACTAATGTTTCCTCTAGGAGTGATAGACATCCCTGAGAATCTGAAAATAGATACTATGGGTATTTGAATGATATACTTGAGTGTGACTTTAATTCCTTCAAATTAGTTATGTTCAATGTCAAATGGTATAGGTTACGAATGCATGAACGAGGTGAGGAAAGAACTGTTATTCAGCATTCCAACAAATTTATAATGATTAAAACAATGGTGTTTGAAAGAGGACGTGATCGCTATGTTTTTGCAAGCCAATGTGAACAAGTCTTTTACTCAAATGTTCCAGGTGAGAGGGATTGGTTATTTGTTGTTAGATATGATCCAAGAGGAAGGTCAGTTAAGTATACCCATGTACAAGAAGAAGATGATATTGAAGAAGAATATGATTCACCAGATCAGATAGATCTGGAAGATCATGCATGGTCGAAAAATGAAGAAGACGAAGAAGATTATGATCCAGATGTAGAAGACAATGCATTTCTTGATGACGATGTAGATGAATATATGCTCGAAAATGACCATTGATGATGATGCTCGAAAAGTCACTCTGTAAATTTGTTTGGCTGAGAAAAAAAATGACAAAGGTAACCTACAGACCAACTTTAAGACTGGAAACTACCCTTTCCAACCTAGAGAGGGCTCTCTCTGAGACTTAGTCTCTAACAAATAATGACTTTGAATTTTCATTTAGGTTTGTTGTGTTTGTGAAATGTTTATGGTTTCGCTGGCAAGGAATAACAGAACCTTGGGCCATGGAGTCAACCTCCTGAAAGAGAGAGAAATAAATGACTTGGTAGATGAAACTTTGAGAGGATAAAGGTTAACTGTGCGAGTGTTCATCAAACTTCTTGTTTCTTGGCAGGAAACAGGACACAAGGGGAGGAAATTCCGTGCCACATTCAAAAAAGGAAAAAAAATGGGGTCGTTTCAATCATGCCTATGGCCTTACCTGCAAGATTAATAATCTGAGTGTTTTTCGAAGAGACCAGTTTAGTATTTTCAGATTCTTCACTTGTCTCCACAAGACCGCATTCCCTTTCATCTTTTTTTGAGCACTAGAAAGAGCCACGTGGACGTTCTCCATGGTCGGTCCACATTCCTTGAAGTGCTCTGCTATTCTTTCCTCTGACATCCTTTGTTCCTTACACATTTGAATGATTATGTTGTGTGCTTCTTTGAGGTGTCTTTTGAGCCAATTTGCATTCCCTTCTCATCTCTACGACGCTATCATTTCGACAATATTTTATGCTAACTGTTTTCTCAATTCTCTGTTCTCCTGGTATAATTCGGCAATAGTGAGTTGTGCTTGCTTCAACTATTGCGACGGCTCCTGAACCTCCATGTTTTCAGTTCCCGGCCTTCTCAATATTTCACTAATTCCTCTTCTTCAACCTTCAACAGGTTCTAGTTGAACATCGCGCATGAGTAACTTCTCAGCAGCAGACTGGGTGCACGGCTCACTGGGAGCTTGGGTCTCCTCAGGCTTCTTGATCAACCTTGGCCTACCTCTTTTTCAGGGTACTAGTTGTTGGGAAGATGATTCTTCTATTTCCTTTCCCTTTCCTACGGCCTCTTCCATTCTTGACCCCACGCTGTGAAATGTTGTTTCCCTGGTGGATAGAGGGAAGTCTCCTATGGGGTCCCTGGGGATCTCAGCTGAAATTAGAAATGAATCCCAGTATTTCTCCAGCCGTCTCAGTTCCTATACTACCAACAACTTGACCAATGATATATGGGATAATTTCTTCCTCGACGGGTCAGCTTTGGCCTGGACGTTGCCCGTCATCATTTCTAATATTCGATCCAAGAAGAAGGGTAAGTTCAAAGGCCTTTTCCCTGTGAAGTGTATCAACATCCTGATGTGATGTGGATATATTATGTTAGACCTTCTTTCACAAGTGAAGTACCTTCTAATCACATTTAGGAGCTTTTGGAAAGGTTCTCGGAGATACCGACTCGGAACGCCCGCTCTGATTTTCCCATTCAGGCAGTTTTTCTTGACAAAGTCTTCATAGCATAATACATCCAAATGCATGCCCTTATACCACCTTTCACTACATTGAGGGATCTTCGTTGTGGCTGACGGAGTTTCCTCCATCACCCAAAATGTGATTTCCACAATGGTCACGCGGAACCCATTAAACCTGAGAGTGAACTATTCAACCAATTTCACGTTGTATCCTTGGATATTCTCGCAATAGCGCATACATCTGACCTATTCAAAATATGCTCTAGCATTCATATCTTCATTTATTAATTCAAATTCCTAAGGTTTGGACCTTACAGATCTTCCACTTCACACCTTCTTCCTTATGCCTTGGGATGTTGTCATAATGCAAATGTGTATTTGTTTGAAGCGCACGGTAATGAATGATAACACCCTATTTGCGCGGAAAATGGAGAATGATATACTTCACAGAGACCTGTCGGAATGCCAGTGACAAAAACTTTGCGCGACAAGAAGAAACAACTCTAGGAGTTCAATGCACGGTCATCGGGCATGATGAAAACTTTCGGCACATAAGGAGGTCGACGTTATGATAAATAACAACAGTAGGCTCGTCGCAGTAGGGAAGCGTGACAGAAAATTATGGTATGGTGGCAAGGCGCTGAGATACGGGTGGCAAGCCAGGGAATTTGGACGCGGAAAGCAATTCGGTGCGACAGGGAAGAACTCCGAAGAAGAGAGGCCGACTGCAAGAAGAACTAGAACCCGCTGCACTCGCTCATGGAAAACTCCAATAGGCTTCAAACCATGACTGAAAATGAAGGAGACGCGACAATATTGAATGAACAGACTCACAACATAACCAATGGCAATCAACTTTCCCATAGCGAAAGGACCCAGGACTTGCAGACACAATCACAGACAATGCACAAACTCAGATGGTAAAGGAGAAAAATGCAGGGTGACTGGTATTTATAATTGAACGAGCAAGGGATGGAATCATGGCTGAGGACGATAGATCCATTGTAACGAGAATTTTTGAAGCAGGCTGAATATTTTTGCAACACACTCGTGCGATGGGTACACTTTGAAGTGTGCAAAGTACAGATGATAAGAGCTGCAGAGTATATGTGATATGAGCACCATGATTTCTTAACCTTTCTGACTTCATAATTAGTTGATGATGATCGTTATATCCGTCAACATGAGATTTATTCTAACCACTTGCCTCGACCTCTGGCACGTAAATTCCATCTTTCTGACAAGACTCGATCTTTTGGGAAAAATACCTTTACAGGTTGCACATGGCTAATTATGACACCCTTTCCCAACTCCAAGGACCAAACCTGCCACCTGTGGACTTCAACCCATTTGTTATTCAGTACTTGAATCCACACGCTTCGACATATGAACTACGACTCATCTAGTACTGACTCTAACTAAAAAATTACAATGCTAACAACTGGCTCCAATGGGGATGTTATCCTCCTGGTGAGGTGGCAAAGAACAACAGACTAGGTGCCTGAACATTGGGATTTATTTGATTAGCAGACTCTATACAATGAAAAATGCTCATCCCAGACCTTCTTGACACAGTCACGAATAGACTCAGCATAAACTTAGGGCCTTCACTTTGGGCTTCAATTTTATGCTCACTACTGACTCGAAACGTCTTCTTTGAAAACATAAAAAATGGTTATTTAGAATGACATGACAGACTGAAAAATACCATACTAAACCAGATAATGTTTAAGGAACCTACCATTCATAGGTCCCCACCAGTGAGATCTCCATTAAGCTCTTGTAGCAAATATGTGTTGTTCCCGTGATACACGACAATCCTGAATGGCCCCATCCAAAGATGATCAGACTTTCCATGTTTCCCTTTGTCTTCATTCCTCGCGTCCCACTTCAGTACCAGATCATTTACCTTGAAATTGTCCTGCTTAGTGTGTTTGTCAAAAATCTTCTTCATTTTGTCTTGGTGAAGCTGTGATTGGCTGAAAACTTGTTCCCTCATTTGTTGCACCTGAACCAATTGGTTTATTCTCCTTTGAGAATCATTTGGTTCGGCTTCTTTCTCTTGCAGCAATATCCTGAATGCCAATCCCAATGAGGTGGGGAAAACTTCCTCTGCGCCATATACAATTTGGAAAGGCAATGTGGAGATGGAATTTTTGGTAGTGATCTTGTCAGCCTATAGCGCATATATAAGCTTCTTGTGCCAAGCCTTCTTATTGTCGTGCAGGAGCTTCTTAATAATACTGGTTAAACTTTTGTTAGATGATTCCGTCAATCTGTTACCCTGTGGGTAATAAGCCTAAGAATGTCCCAGGGTTATGTTGTAATTGTTACAAAAATTTTCCATCTTCTTATAGTTGAACGTCGTTGCATTGTCCATGATGATATTGACTGGGCAACCAAATCTAGACAGGATATTGGTCTCCAGAAACTAAATAATAACTGTGTTGGTAGCTTGCCTTGTGGGGACTGCTTCGATCCATTTGGTGAAGTAGTATGTGGTCATTATTATCCATCTATGTTGAGCTGAATATGGTGTATGAATCTCTCCTATAAAATCCATACCCCATTGCATAAACGATGCTTCGATAGAGATGGGATTTAAAGGAAGGGGTTGCAGCTTTCTTTTTCCATCGAATATCTGGCATTTGTGGCAACTGCAAACTTCCTTGTATACGTTTGCAAAAATACTGGGCCAATATAATCTCGCCCTCAATATTTCATGTGCGGTGGTCTTCCAGTAATGATGCCCCCCGTAGTCTCCTTTGTGGAACTCCTTGATAACCCGTTCTGTGTCTTCCTTCAACAAACAATTCAGCAAGATCCCTCATGGATCCTTCCAATATAGAGAGTTGTCTAGGATGCAAACTTAGTCTCTTTCAACTTCAAAAATATGGCTTTGGTTTTTCTCAACCCTGGAGGAGCGTGCAAATTCCTTAACATGTAAATAATGTTAGCGTGCCAAGGAGAATTGATGAATTTATAAGATACCTTTGGGACCATTTCTTCTTGTGGATTCTCTGACAGATCAGCGATGAAATTTATTCCCAAAACATCACAGTTCGACTGTGCCATCAATTTTGCAAGCCCCTGACCCTTAATCAACTTTGTAGGTTTGATTTCGAGGTCATATTCCAACATGACTGCGATCCATTTACCCCTTCTCCCTTCAGGATCAGGCTGAGTCAGGATATCCTTGACAGAATTAATAGGCACATAAGCAATGTCACGGGAATGCAATATATAAGTCCTGAATTCCTTGAGTGCCTTCACCAAGGCATATGCTTGTTTTTCCATGATATCATACTTTAGTGGAGAGTCTCTCGTTGTCCTGCTGAAATAGACTATAGGATTTTCAAAATTTTGCCCATCCTTTTGTAACAAGACGCCAGGGATGGTATGTTCTGAGGTGAAGGAAAATAAGATAAAGTCCTTTGTGAAATTTGGGCTGGCTAACACTAGAGCTTTGTTAAATGACACCTTGATGTATTTGAACAACTTCCTAGCTTCAGGAGTCCATTTTATCTCATTACCTTTCCTGATCATATTTGTGATGTGCTTTATAATCTCAACCAAATTTGGAATGAACCTCTTCAGAAAATTTACCTTTCCTAGGAAATACTGCACCTCTTTCTTGCTCCTATGAGTGTTGATCTTCAGAATCCCTTCCACCCTGGTGGGGTATATCTTTATGCCTTCCTTTGAGATGATGTGTCACAACAACTTTCCTTCTTTCATCCCAAAATTTGTTTTTTTCGGATTTAATGAGATGCCAAACTTTCTACATTTGTGGAAAACCTTCTTCAGATGTTCAAGATGTGGTTCATCAGAATCAGAAAACATTGTGATGTCATCCAATTAAATCACGATAAACTTGTCTTTCTCCTCATAAAATTCTATATCCATGGCCCTTTGGAAATTTGCTTCAGCGTTCATAAGCCCAAAAGGCATCTTTGCATACATGAACGTACCCCACGGTGTTGTAAAGGTTGTCTTCTCCTGGTCGTCTGAGTGCACCATGATCTGATTGTAACCAGAAAAACCATCCAGCATTGACATTTTTTGAGATCTAGCCACCTTCTGTAGGATGTAATCCATCTTAGGAAGTGGGTAGTTGTCTTTGAGGGACACTCTGTTCAGATTATGAAATTCCACACATAACCTTATTTCGTCACTCTTCTTCCTTACAGGCACAAGGTTGGCCACCCACTTTGAAAATCTCAAAGAAACAATAATTTTGGCATCAAACAGTTTCTTTACCTTCTTTTCAATCAGTGGCAACAATAGAGGTTTGATCCATATCAGTTTTTGCATGAAAGGTCTTCGATCTTCCTTGATGGGGATTACGTGTTGAATTACTCCAGTGTCATAGACCTTTGAGTCTTCATAACTCCATGCAAAAACGTCTTGGAAATATTTCATGAGGCCGATATATCTCTGCTTGATCTCCGGACTTAGTGTCTTTGAAAGTCTGATTATCTTAGGATTCTCTTGAGTACCGATGTTGCAATCCTCGATATCTTCATCGTTCGCAGTGATTCTAGGATTTCTTGCTACACCATTTTCATCAAACAGTTTTTCTAATGGGACCAAACCTTTGGGAATAATGTTTTTTTTACCTGCACTATATCCCTTCTAGCTATTTGGTTCTGAAAGGGGTCGTTGTTACTGCGCGCGGTTTCATCTTCATCCTCTTCACAATAACACTCATCATCAATATTCACGTTAGTGAACTCGTCGCTCATTTGGAGGAATCTCTCCACCTGTTTGTCATCTTCAAACACTTACCAATATTTGATGTTATCAGGTACTGCGGACCTATGTTTGACTTCAATTCCATACTTCCTATTGGGAAAAATTGGAATTTTGAACACCAAAGTTGAGGTGGCCAGGGCATCTGCAATTTGATTTTTCCCCCTGGGGATCACTGACAAATTGTACTCTAAAAACTCTTCAAGGAGATCCAACACTATATTTCTATATGCTCTCAGTCTGGGATGCTTGGATTGGTATATACCCTTTACCTAATTTATGATGAGATCAAAATTTACATGCACCACTATCATTTTAGCGCCAAATTCCTTTAAAGTTCTCAAACCCAAAATTAGTGCCTCATATTCATCCATGTTATTTGTACAATCAAAGGTGATATTGTAAGAGCAGAGTTTTGTGCCCACTTTGGGGGGGTTGATCCACACACCAGCTCTGGCTCCCTCCCTGCTGAAAGCTCCGTCGAAGCTCATATTCCACATTTCATTTTCCGCGTGGTTTCTCTGATCTACACATTCCTCTGCTCGATGCTCGTCTTTGTCTTCGACATCCATGACAGTTGTTGGCTCCCCCTCTTCAAAGCTCAAGTCATTATAAAAAATAGAGGAGTTGACTTTGGTGTCGACATAGTAGATAGGATGATTATTCGGTTGGGTTTTGCTACTCACCATGTACTTGAGTAGCACTTCTTTGTACAATCTTCTTTCTTGGCTGAAACAGGGATGGTAGCATAAGACAAGTCCATCTGAAAGGATCCTTTTAATTTTGTGGCCCAAGATCTAGATAACAACATGTCAAATTTTGCGGGAACGTCGGCAACCACCACATCCATGACCATATTCTTCGATGGAATTTGACATAATTACATGACCAAGTCTTTGATCAAACCCAAACATTTCACCTTTCTTGAGTCAAAAGAAAAAATATCTTTACAAGGTCTTGTGACGTCCAAGCCTAACTCATCCATGACCATTTTTGGCATGAGATTATGTGACGCGCCTAAATCCAAAATGGTGTTATGCAAAGTCATGTCATGAATTTTGAGACTGACATAGAATGGAGGAGCATCATCAATATCGCCAGTTTCTTCTACGTGCGGACCAAATAAGATGGCAGGGTGGTCGTCTTGGATGTTCAGGGTGTTGGGAGCTTCCTCCATCTTTAACATCTTAATGATCTAGTTTCTATACTCTCCCTTCTTAATTATCTCATTAAAAGGCACAGAGATTTTGATTTTGGCCATTTCACTCATGAAATTAAAAGGAGGAGGAGCTTTATCTACCTCTCTGACGCCTGTTTCCTTACTTGCCTCAGGCGCTTTCTTTAGGGATTCTTCCTTTGATTTTCCTTTCTTCATCGTGTTCCTTGTTGAATTATCTTTCTTTGGTTGGCTTGAAGAAGGAGTATTCACCTGGGGTTCCTTTGCGGGGATTTTCTGCAGAGGCTCTGCAAGCGTCTTTCTACTCCTGAGGTTATATTTCTTTTGAAACTGCATGATTGCATTGTGATATCAATTCCTGAACTCCTTCATTTCCGAAGACAACGTATCATCATTCTCTAGCATAAAACCATCGTTCATGTCCATAAATTGATCATTTTATCCCTTTGTTAAGAGCATGTATGTATTTGTATCATCGCAAGAATGCATCTGGTCTTGGATCATCTAATCAAAGTCTTCATTTGCGTAGTTTTTTTATAAAGGGGGTCTTATATGTTGATCACCTTGATCTCTCTGGTTCCTCTTCCTGATCTACGGAGCTGGAGCTCTTCTAAAGTTTTGATTTCTAGATTGGAAGTCATTTTTATCCCTAGTGGCAGGCTTGTTTTCCATGGACATCCTTTCCATAAGCCTTTCCATAAGCCTTTCCATAAGCCTTTCCATAGTCTTCATTATCAAGTCAAACTTTTCGTTTGACGATCGAGACGTAGAGGGTTGCATGTCTCCTTGGGGATTCTTCCCATTTCTGTCAAAATTTTGTTTGATCTTTCCCGACGCCATCAGATTTACTTTGAATTCAATCACATCACTCATCATAGCGCCTAGGGTATTAGATCTTCTTTCTCTTAGCAGCAAGGAAAAATCATTGTCAAAAGAATCAGTGTATCGAAGTTGGGCAGCTCCGAGAGATAGTTTGACTTCCGTGGGGATTGAGTTATAAACCTTCATGAATCTAGCCAAAAACTCTTGCATTGTTTCCTCTGGTGACCTTTTTATATTGTTGTATTGAGTTAGTAATTGTAGAGGATTATTTTATCACCCCATCTGGCCAAAAATAGTGTTTCAAAAGCTGTAAAATCAGGGATGATCGTTGCTTGAAGGGCCTTGAACCATTTTTTGACCTCCCCTAAGATGCTCTGCACAAAAAATATCATTTTTTGCGTCCTCATGATCGACCTCTTCTAGGTCAACAAAATCATTAAACCAATCCAAGTGTTTTTTAGCAGAAGCATTTCCCTCGACATCATATAACTTGATCCTTTGATTATAATTTTGGGGCAAATCATGTAGTTGGGTTGGTAAGGCAAGAGGGGAGAATCTAGTGGCCATGACTCTAGGAGGGTTTTGAGCTTGTTGGGTGGTATGAGTGGCGATTATGGCAGTCCACGGGGGGTTGTTTGGTATCAAATCTTGGAACCTCTTCTCATTGAAGACTATTTCATCCAAGTGAGATTTTGATTTAGACCTAAACAGAGTTTGTTCGAACAGTGTATCGAAGTCATGTTCGTTGATGTTTTGTACTATGTCCTTGGGTAAAGATAGTTTTATGTCCAGGTAATAGAACGAGTCTGACATCTTTTCCTTTGCTTTGTGCGAAAGTTTTTTGGGATCAAACACGGGCGCTACAGGTTCTGGATCAGGGTTCGCTCTGGTATAAACTTTCTTTGGAGCTAGGATTTTTTATGCTGACTACTATGTGATACTGGTCTTATTTATTGGAGTCGTCGGGGTAAAAAAAATTTCATCCAATATATACATCTAACCCATTGTTACCCTCAGGGGTCAAAACTACAGCTTTAGTCATTTTCCCAGGGAATCTTTTTTTTTTAATTTTGTCCCCAGCAACGGCGCCAAGATGTTAGCACTCTGTAAATTTGTTTGGTTGAGAAAAAAAATGACAAAGGTAACCTACATACCAACTTTAAGACTGGAAACTAGCCTTTCCAACCTAGAGAGGGCTCTCTCTAAGACTTAGTCTCTAACAGATAATGACTTTGAATTGTCGGCTAGGTTTGTTGTGTTTGTGAAATGTTTCTAGTTTCGCTGGCAAGGAAATACGGAACCTTGGGCCATGGAGTCAACCTCTTGAAAGCGAGAGAAATAAATGACTGGGTAGATGAAACTTTGAGAGGATAAAGACTAAGTAGTCAATGGTATTTTAGTTCAAATGGCATTGTGTGTGGTGAAAGAAAGAGTACATAAAGCAACTTAGAGCACCATTCAACATGAATTCTAAATTACTTAGAAGAAAACACGGGGTTTAAATGGTGAAGTCTAAAGCATCGCGCGATGAATTCTAGACTTATTAAATGTTCCAATTTAAACAAAGGAAAGGCATGAATATATAGAAAACATGAAGTACATACATAGATGGGATCACAATACATCAAAACACCACCATTAGAATCTTTTTGTCAAATCCTCAGGACTTATGCATTATATTTCAATCGGGTTCAAAGATAACATTCAATAGTTCATTGTCTACACTACTTTTCCAACCAACCTGGCTTACATTGAAAAGATACAATATATAAAGAAAACCATGCCCCTTGGGATACCACGCCTCAAACTACTTCTCCTAGAATTTTGGTTCCGGTTATTCCCTGCCAGATGACCTTTCTAATAGAGTTTACTAAAATTTCAAACCTGACTGCACCCAATCATGTCATAACTGACATCTTCATTATGATCATTCAGTCATAAGTAAGATTTGATCATCATGAGGTGATGCATCAGTGTTTCCCCTTTGAGTGGTTTCTTGAATGATCGAGCACACTCTCATGAACTCTGCTACCCAGTGTAATGGGCTCTGGTGATTTCTGCGCGATCATTGGTTTTAGTATGCACATGGCGAGTTGGTGTGGCGGATGTTTGTTGGCTATTATTCGTGCATTCCAGGTGGAAGAAACGGTCAGGGGACCATGCATCTCCTCCAAAACTGTCATGTGTTTTGCCTCCACTTTTCCTTCTCAACATGTGGGTTTACAACATATATGCGACAAATATCCACCACTTGGGTGTCCGTCAAACTTCTTGTTTCTCGGCAGGAAACAGGACGCGGGGGGAGGAAAATTTCATGCCACGTTCAAAAAAGGACAAAAATGGGGTCATGTCAATCATGCCTCTGACCTCACCTGCAACCTTAATACTTTGAGTGTTTTCCTAAGAGACCAGTTTCATCTTTTTAGATTCTTCACTTGTCTTCACGAGACCGCATTCCCTTTCAGCTTTGTTTGAGCACTGGCAAGAGTCGCGTGAACGTTATCCATGGTCGGTCCACATTCCTTTAAGTTATTCATGATTCTTTCCTTTGACATCCTATGTTCCTCGTGCAGTTGAATGATTATGTCTTGTGCTTCTCTGAGTTGTCTTTTGAGTCAATTTGCATTCCCTTCTCAGCTCTACGACACTGTCGTTTCGACGGTATTTTCTGCTAATTGTTTTCTCAATTCTCTGTTCTCCTAGTATAATTCGACAATAGCAATTTTCTCTTGCTTCATCTATTGCAACGACTCCTGGACCTCCATGTTTTCAATGCCCAACCTTCTTCATCTTTCACTAATTCCCCTGCTTGAACCTTCAACAATTTCTAGCCGAATAGTGTGCATGAGTAACTTCTTAGCAGCAAACTGGGTGCGCGGTTCGTTGGGAGCTTGTGTCTCCTCAGGATTCTTGATCAACCTAGGCCTGCCTCTTTTCCAGGGTACTGGTTGTTGGGATGACAAGTCTTCTATTTACTTTCCCTTTACTATGGCCTCTTCCATTCTTGCCCCCATGCTGCAAAATGTTTCTTCCCCAGTGGATAGAAAGAAGTCTCCTCAAGGGTCCCTGGGGATGTTAGCTGAAATTAGAAATGAATCCAATTCTTTGTCCAGTTGTCTCAGTTCCGTAACTACCAACAGCTTGATCAATGATATATGGAATAAGTTCTTCCTCGGTTGGTCAGCTTCAGCCTGGACGTTGTCCACCATCCTTTCTAGGCTTCGATGCAAGAACAAGGGTAATTTCAAATGCCTTTCCCGGTGAAGTGCATCAACAGCCTGATGTGATGTGGATATATTCTAGCAGACCTTCTTTCACAAGTGAAGTACCTTCTAATCACCTTTAGGATATTTTGGAAAGGCAATTTGGCTTGACAAAGTCTTCATATCATAATATGTCCAGAGGCATGCCCTTAGACCACCTTTCACCACGTGGAGGGATATCTGTCACGGCTGGCAGAGTTTCCTCCATCACCCAGAATTTGATTCTCGCAATGGTCACACGGAACCCAGTAAACCTGAGAGCTAATTGTTCATCCAGTTTCACATTGTATCCTTGGATCTTCTCGCAATAGCGCATACATATGACATGTTCAAAATATGCCCTGACATTCAGATATTCATTGATTAATTCCAAATCCTGAGGTTCGAACCTTACGGCTCTGGCACTTCGCTCCTTCTTCCTTATGTCTCGGGATGTTGTCATGATGCAAATGTGTATTTGTTTCATGCACGCGGTAATGAATGATAACACCCTCTTTCTGCGACAAATGGAGAATGATATACTTCACATAGACTTGTCGAAATGGCAGTGACAGAAACTTTGCGTGACAAGAAAAAAAAACTCTAGGAGTTCACTGCGCGGTCGCCAGGCACTATGAAAAATTTCGGTGCAGAAGGAGGTCAACGTTGTGATAAACGACAACAGTAGGCTCGTCACATTAGGGAAGTGTGACAGAAAATTTTTGCATGGTGGCAAGGCATTGAGATAGGGGTGGCGAGCCAGGGAATTTGGACACGGAAAACAATTCGGCGTGACAGGGAAGAACTCCAAAGAAGAGAGGCTGGCTGGGAGAAGAACTATTGCCCAACACACTAGCTCACTGCAAACTCCAACAGGCTTCAAACCATGACTAAAAATGAAGGAGACGTGATAATATTGAATGAACAGACTCACAACATAACCGATGGAAATCGACTTTCTCACAATGAAAGGACCCAGGACTTACAGAGACAATCACAGACAATGCACAAACTCGGATGTTAAAGGAGAAAAAGGCAGGGTGAATGGTATTTATAATTGAATGGGAGATGGATGGAATCATGGCAGAGGACGATAAATCCATGGTGACGAGAAGTTTTGAAGCAGGCTGAATATTTGCGCGACACACTCATGTAACGGGTACACTTTGAAGTGTGTAAAGTACAGATGATAAGAGCTACAGAGTATACGTGATATGAGCATTGTGATTTCTTAACCTTTATGACTTCATAATTAGGTTATGAAGGTCGTTATATCCATTAACGTGAGATTTATTCTAACAACTTGCCTCAACCTCTAACACGTAAATTCCCCTCTTTCTGACAATACTCGATCTTTTGGGAAAAGGACCTTTACAGGTCACACATGGCTAATTATGACGCCCTTTCCTGACTCCAAGGGCCAGACCCGCCACTTGTGGACCTCAAATCATTCGTTATTCAGTACCTGAATCCACATGCTTCAACACATGAATTGTGAATCATCTAGGACTGACTCTAACTGGAAAATTTACGGTGCTAACACTCTGTTTTTTAACTTTTACATTATCTCACAAAAAAAACATTTTCTTTTTTATAAAGAGATTTTTGGAGCATGTTCAGCCCGATGTTGGTAGTAGTGGCACTGCAGAGAGGCCACAGAGACTTGATGCAAGCTGTCATACAACTGCAAGAGTATTTTTTACTTCTCCATATTCCACACCTAATTTAGATAGGAGCCATGACACGCACCACCAGGCATCCACACAGTGGTCAGCCTCTAGAGGTGGTGACAAAGATGGGGTTGATGATGTGCTTGACATGGTTTCATTTCTTAGAGCTAGACGTCTGACCAGCACGGGGAACCTTCCATGCACATTTTTGGTCGACGATAACAGACTTCCATTAAAAAAATAAGACTCCGAGGTATTTTTTCATATTTTAATTATTTCATGTTGTCCATCTCATACACAAATCATCTAGATTATTATTTTTAAATTAATGATCTTATCTTTTTGTGTCTAGGAAATGACCATTTTTATAGGATCCTAGAGAGCAAGGTCTTGTTGATTTTTGGGGCAACCTTACACATGAGGTGGAATTGCCAAAATTCCAACCTCAAAAAATAACTTATGGATTATCTCGAAGGTCTCTTTGGAGTAGACATGTTCAATAAAAAAAGCAGTCACCTCTACAGCAAGAGAATATTTAAAATATACACGGGATGTTTATAGATGAAGCTTGGCAGGAAACCCTAGGTATGAGCGTCCTCCCTCGATTCTAGAGAGGGAGTGGAAGGCGATCATTGATGATACAAAAGAAAATATATTGAAAAAATCAGGAGAAAAAATAACTGGTACCCCAAGGTAAATTACAATATTTTGATTTCAATACCTTTAATTTTCTTTAGATCTAAATAAAAGTGTGGTATATAACATACTTGAAAATTTTGATGATAGGTTTCCTGACACTTCAAAGGCAACCAAAGGAAGGATTTCCAAACATGGCCAACACAAGCTAGGCCAGGGCAGCTACTCAATGTTATAGTCACGAATCGTAAGTACCCAAACATATTAAGAATATTATTTGTATCGCCTTACAACTTTCAGTTTATTGCAGCCAAAAACATTAAAAAAGCATGCTCTTATGCAATGCAGGGCGACAACTTCGGAATTGAAACCATGGAGGAAGACCTCCAACTTGGTTACAAGTACAGCTAAAAAAATTTGGTTGATCATTGGAAAAGCATGGGGCGGACCCCAATATCCAGTTTGCAGGATAAGGTAAATAAAAATTAGTCTACATTAACCTTTCATTACTTATAAAATACGTAAATGTTTGATATAGTCCATAAATTTAATGCTTACTTTGTTTTAATCAGGGGAGCAGCACTATCAATGAAACCATTAGTACTGGACAACAAAGCGTTGATAGTGCAGCACGACCAGAAGATCATGGTGCTCCCCAGCAGCCCCAAGATGTTCCTGTGACTGAGGCCCACGATGGTAAAATGGTTGTATATTAATCATTATTTTAATAATTTTGTACTTATAATTTTTATTACTTATACATTTACGGTTTTGTCCTTATAAATTTTATCTTTTCAATGGCAAAGAATGTCATAGTTGAGCCTCCTAGACCTGAAGATGATCAGGAGAACAAGGCAGCCACTCCAACGGTGATGATTAGTGGATCAGCAGGTAAATAATTACATTGCAAAGGTTTTTTTTAATATTAATGAACTACTTCAATGATATTTAAAAATTGGCCATAGAAATTTAATATTTTTTTGTTTTTGTAGGTGATGACCCCTCTCAGCTACCTCCACGTTGTGGGTACGAGACCAGGCATGCTTGGTGTGAAAGGACTGAAGCAACATTAGTTGTTGAAGAGCACCTAGTAAATGAAGACATGGACATGGATGAATTACTTAAGAACTGGAAAACACAAAAGAAGACCAAAGGAAATTGATGATGTATAATAATTTTATAAGACAGATAGTTGTACATTATATAGCTAGTATGTTTGTAACATATTTTGAATGATAAATCTCATTTATAAAAATTCTTTTTTATGACATATGCCTTTGAATGATAAACCTCATTTATAGCTTTACAATCATTTTTTATCAATTTTGAATATTTTTAATGCATATTTTTTAGTAGAATATAGATTGGGTATTGGGGAATTGAGAGTGATGTGAGGGGGGGTGGGGGGAGGAGGGGGCATAGGAGCCTTCACCTTCACGTGGTTGGCTCTGTTCAGTAGAGAAAACATTATTGGAGCCGTTTATTCTTGGAGCAAACCTCTCTCGATACAACGGAGCAACAACATAGTCAATGTTGACTTCATTGTTGCTCCTTCATATTGAGGGAGGTTTGCTCCAAGATCAGTCGTATCCAATAAATTATTCTCGAAACCAAGAGGATTGTATTCAGGCCGTCACATTTGAGATGTGTGTGTGTGTGTGTGTGTGTGTGTGTGTGTGTGTGTGTGTGTGTGTGTGTCACTATTTAATCTCCTCTCATATGGATTTTACAAAAAAGAATATCAATGGTGTTTACTATTTACAATCTTGTCGGTTTTAATTTCTATTAGGATTTATTGACATGTCTTAAAATTATTTTTTGGTTTTTACTAAAAAATTAATACAATTATGTTTTTATTTACTACATTATGCAGTTTGCACATTTGCATATGCTCTAGATGTTGTATCAATGCAATGTTACACATTAGAATATCAAAGATCATGTATGTCTTGTCTTTTTTCTTCTTTTTATGACTTCTTAAGGTTCCTTTTATTTATTTATTTTTACATTACCATCATTTGTGGGCCACTATGGGGCCAGTAATTCTATCTAATGAAACACACCCAAGTATGTAGCATATATGATTCCCTTTAGTTCATCATATCATATGATTCACACAGCTAATCTAATACTTCAACTTGGTTTTTTGTGGTTGTGTATAAGTAATCCTCTAGATATCATAGTATAAGCATAACCATAATTATGCAATAGAGTATTTGAAATGAATGAGATATAGATACCACTTTCGACTAGAAATTACAAATCATAGGCACCACTGAACCTAAATACTCATCCTGAGTTCCAATAAGATGAAAATCAAACATCCCACCAACTTAAAAGTGGATAGGGGGTTGTTGATCCAGATTTAGGAGCGGAACAAACTGATTAACAGACTGAATACAATAAACACAGAGATATGAAGAATAACATAGACATCTAGTGAACAATATCTTCTATTGAATAATGAAATAGCCTGAAACTGTAAAACTGCATAACTGAAACACTTGCTCGAATGGTGGTAGTTATCTCTGAGAAGAGATGTGGTTGCTACGCGCATCCATATTAGCATAATGAATTACAATGATGCTCTAGAGGCCTTTTTGATATTACTCATGAATGAAAAAACCCTATACATCCAAAAAAATTACCCTAGGAGGTGAAACGTCAAAATTCATGTGGGCCCCTATGGGTAAGTTGGTACATCAACTTCTCGAGGTCGTAACTTTTGCATACGACCTTCGTTTTAGGCGCGTGATAGCCCGTTGGAAAGATATTTTGGAGAACTACACATTTTGTCTTCAAACTCTGACTCCATTTACAATTTGACTATGGTGAGCCAAAAAAACATTATTTAGGCCTCCAAAACACCCCTGGAAGTAGAACAAGATGTGTTGACATGAAAACATACAAAATAAGCCAGTTGGATTAGATGAGAGGCCACTAATATCCACCTGGAATATGTGTAGGGCTTCAGATAGCCCCAAAAGTGTATAACCCACAATTACAAAGAAGTACAAAAGAACATGTTGAACTAAAAATGGACAAGAGGAGACAGTTGGAATAGGTGGGTGGCCACCAATAGCCAAATGGATCAATCCTTCCCCTTTAGGAAACATTGGTCTCCATTGTGTTGAGTTCCCCCATCAGGTGAGAAAAATTCTGCTAGATTTGGCCCCGGGTGAGCCACTTGCCTTGGTGTAGGAATTGCCTTGCCTTGAAAACCTGATAAAGATGGATCCTCTGTTGGCGAGTTCCCTTGACCTCTGTGTCCACTATCTTATCAGTGGATGCTTGTTCCATGCAATTGGGGTTGAGCTCTGTGGGTGTCAGTTGTTATGCGATCTTTGAGGTGTCCAATAGTGGTGGAAAATATGGTCGAAGCAGGTCCACATTGAATATTGGGTGCAGGCCAAGGAAGGGTGGAGTGTTGATTTCAAAAGCATTGCTACTCACAGCCTTGGTGATAGTGTAAGGCCCATAGTGAAGTGGGAGGAGCTTCTTATGGGGCCCTGTGAGACGCTCCTTCTGCAAATGTAACCAGACTTTGTCGCCAACCTGAAACTAGTGTGGTACCTTATGTTGATCATGGTGTTGCTTGTACTTAGCATTGAATTTCTACAAAATCTTTTGGACCTGTTGGTGGATGTGTTGAATCCACTCAATGAATATGGTGGCTTTGTCGATCACAGACTGATCATGGGAGGAGTCGGTCTGTCTGGTGGCAAGAGGATGTGAAAAATCAATGGGTCCCAATGGTTGGAATTCCATACCACCTGAAATGGGTCAGTGGAGCTATGGAGAGCCTTGTTGTAACTGTGTTGAACATAGGGGAGACTCTTGTCCCATGTACGTGGATTCTTAGAATCGTACATGCACAAGATGTGCACAATCATTTGATTTACGAGCTATGTTTGGTCATCTGTTTGGGGGTGGAAAGCAGTGGATTTTGTGATCTTGGTGTCCAAGAATGACCAGAGAATTGACCAAAATGTGTTGAGGACCTGTTGTCCCAGTCAGAGATAATGGTCTGTGGTATCCCGAAGTGGACCTACACTTGTTTGAAGAAGAGCTTGGCAGTATTGGTCATTGTGATATTCTTCTTGCAGGCTGTGAGGATGGCCATCTTCGAAAATCGATCAACGACCACAAATACACATTCATTTTCTTGCTTGGTGGACGGAAGGCCGGACATGTAATCCATTGAGATGGATTCCCAAGGCTTCTCGGGAGTAGAAAGAGGGGTGTATAATCCTTGCTTCTTGATGGTTGGCTTGAAAATGGCACAGCCAATGCAAGATCTGATATACTTGTTGACGTCATGTCGAAGTTTTGGCCAATAAAAATGTTTCTGAAAAACAGACACAGATTTATCCATGCCAAAATGTCCTGCCATTCGGCTGTAGTGGGCTTCCCAAATCATCTTTGCACGGTCGCTTGTAGGAACACAGATATGGCCCAGGTGGCATAATATTATGTCCTGAATGTGAAAATCAGTGACATTCGCACATGTACCCAGGAGTTGATAAGTGGTGGTGAAGTCTGGATCTTGTTGATAAAGTTGGGGCCACTCAGATGCTTCATGTTCATGGGAATGGATCACAGTGGTGAGTGTAGCCACAGGAGGTCAACTGAGGCAGTCAGCGACACGATTTGAGATCCATGTCTCATAATTGATGCTGATATGGAACTGTTGCAGGTAGGTGGACCACTTCTGATGGCAGTCGTTCTCCAATTTCCCTTGTGTCTGTATGAACTGTAGAGGCTTGTGATCAGTGTGTATGATCGTCTCCTTTCCTATAATGTTATGTTTCCATTGAAGACAAGATTGTACAATGGAATACATTTCCTTGTCATAGGTGGGGTATTTCCCAACAGTATCTGAGAGTGTCTCACTATGGTATACCACCGGATGACCATGATGAGTGAGAATTGTGCCCATAGCATAGTCATATGCATCAGTATCAATCTCGAATGGTTGATGCAGATCGAGAAAGGAGAGTACTGGAGCTGAGCACAAGTGATGCTTCAGATCATCGAATGCTCGTTGTTGTTCCTCCCCCCACATGAAATTGGCCTTTCCACCACCCTTGGTCACCTGGATGAGTACCCATGCAATATGGGATAATCCCAACACGAACCGTCGGTAGAAGTTGGCTAGTCCCAAGAAGATCTGAAGTTCGATCAGTGTGGTTGGGCCTGGCCAATCACGGATGACTTGGATCTTAGCTGGATCAACATGTACCCCATGCTCATCAACAATGTAGCCCAAGTATTGGACCTTGTTCATGCCAAAAGAGCATTTTTCCAAGTTGGCATATAGCTTGTGTTGTCGCAGGGTGCTCAAAACCTATTGAATATGTTGCATGTGCTCCTCCTACATTATGTTGAAGATGAGGATATCATCCAAATATACCACCACAAAGGAGTTGGTGAAGGGTCTCAATACATCATCCATCAACCTCGTGAAAGTGGTTGGTGCATTTGTTAAGACAAAGGGCAGGACTAGCCATTCGAAGAGACCTTCTTTAGATTTGACAGTTGTCTTCCATACATCAATTGGTTCGATGGAAACTTGGTGGTAGCCAAACTTTAGGTCAATTTTGCTGAAGAAATTTCCCCCCTTGAGTTGGTCAAGAAGGTCATCAATCCTTGGAATGGGGTACCGGTTCCTGATTGTGATTTTGTTTAAAGCTCTGTAATCAATGCAGAGTCACCAAGTCTTATCCTTCTTCTGCATCAGTACAATTAGGATTTCACAAGGGGATGAGATGGGTCTGATGTGCCCTTTTCGAAGAAGCTCTTGGATCTGACGCATGATTTCATCATTTTCCATCAACGAGTGACGATAGACTGGTCCATTAGGTAGAGGTGTGTCGGGGGTTAGATCAATTGGATGCTTGACTTGGCAGTGTGTTGGTACCCCTGTAGGTGAGGAGAATATGTCTATGTATTCTTCCACGATCCCGTCCATTTGCTTCTACGGAAAAGAGAAGCTTTGTGTAGAGAACATGGATGTGGTGGTGACCTTCTGCTTACTCTGAGCATGGATCACAAAGAATACGAACTTCCCAGTCTGTGAGATGACCTTACTGCATTGCTTAGTAGAGATTAAAGAAACAGCAGTAGGCAGCGCTACCTCTGGTATCCTGTACAATTGTCTACCCAAAGTAATAATAACACTGCAGGGTTTAGACACATATACAGCATGATGCTTCCACAAATATGGTTGTCCTAACAGAACATCACAAACTTCAAGGGGAGAAATATCACACACTACCTCATCTTTGAAAGGCTTGATGTACTTTCTAGTCCATTTCTTAACGTAGGGTGAAATCTGGCACTTTCTGGTCCCTTTCTTAACGTAGGGTGTTCCATCTGGTGTATTGGTCCTCGTAGCGTCCAACAGGGTAGTACTGTTCTTTATTGGCGTCCCGGAAGGAATCCCATGTAGGGGCCACCACAAACATTGCAGATTTCTCTACGGCCCTTTTCTTAGAGTAAGTATCCCACTAGTCTTTAACATTGGGAACGACCTTGAGGAGTGCAAAAGTGATATTTTCCCTATCGAAAAAATTGTGGACCAAAAAATACCCTTCGAGCATATTCAACCATTTATCTACATCATCTGCATCTATCATTCCTTCAAATAATGGAATATCAAAATTTACCTGTACCTTGAAGGGGGTTGCATGGCCGCTTGATGAAGATGGTTCTCCCATGGGTAGTCATCGAAGGAGCTGAGCGAAGTTGTCCATCATTTCATTCCTTTGTCGTGCAAGGGATTCCTCGAACAACATTTTAATAGGATATCCTCTTCCATCATCTTTCTTTTTGTCCCCCATGGGTTTTTGTTGGGCTCAGCGCAATCGATCTTATAATGGCTCGATTGGTTTGAGTCTCAACTTCTTGTACCTAGATCTTGTCAGGGACATGCACGAAGAAAAATAAATGAAGAGAAGACCGCTCTGATACCACTGATCCGGATTTAGGAGCGGAATGAACTGATTAACAGACTGAATAAAATAAACACGGAGATATAAATAATAACACAGATATCCTGTATATAATATCTTCTATTGAATAATGAAATAGGTTGAAACTGTAAAACTGCAGAACTGGAACACTTGCTCAAATGGTGGTAGCTATCTCCGAGAAGAGATGTGGTTGCTACACACATATGTCTTAGCATAATTAATTACAATGAGGCTCTAAAGGCCTTTTTGATATTACTCATGAATGCCAAAACCCTAGACATCCAAAAACCTAACTGGAGTAAGTTAGTACCTTAACTTCTCGGGGTCATAACTTTTTCATACGACCTCTGTTTTAGGCATGTGATAGCCCATTGGAAAGGTCTTTTAGAGAACTACACATTCTACCATCAAAATTTGACTTTGTCTATAGTTTGATTGTGGCAAGTCAAAAAAAAAACATTGTTTAGGCCTCGGCCCTGGAAGTACAGCAAGATGTGCTAATGTGAAAACATACCAAATAAACCAGTTGGATTAGGTGAGAGGCCACCAATATCCACCTGGTATATGTGTAGGGATTCAAACAACTCTAGAAGTGTAGAACCCACAATTACAAAGAAGTACAGAAGAACGTGTTGAACTAAAAACGGACAAGAGGAGCCAATTGGAATAGGTGGGTGGCCACCAATAGCCAATTGGATCAGTTGGGTGTTTTACACAATTGACCTCTATACACTCCTACGATATTTATTACTCTCATGTGATATTTATTGTAATATTTATTATTTTGTTGTAGAGTAGTGTTTTAGCACCAAATGAAATTATTCCACCCTTACCTCTAGAGAAAGAGAAACTTGAAAATGCTTTAGCTATAGACATTTCTACCAATCTATTAACCGGTGTCATTCCACCAACACTTGGAAGTTGCACTACATTCAAATCATTGAATCTATCTAACAATTCCTTAGAAGGTTCCACTCCATATTCACTTGGGTATCTACAAAATCTCATGGACTTCGATGTGACCCCAATTGCTTTCATTAACATTGGCACGAACATAAAAATATCTTTAGAAAGACTTGAATCCCAATGGGAGAAAAATTAATTAACCGACAAATCATTGCTAACACAAGATGCGATCCATATTGCTTATTAAATTTGAGAAATTTATTGTGAACAACAATTACTAACTAGTAAAAGTTCAAAGACTTGGCCAGATAAACAAGGAATCAAAACTTCAAATTGAAAACCAACCTATCCTCTAAATGAAATATCTCTTACTATCATTTTTTTGAAATATATTATTGTAACATATACAAAGGGTGACAAAAGGGGAGTAATTATACTAGAGAACATGGGACAAATCTAAAATGGGGGCAAGAAGTGGTATGGAAGAGGTGTAATACCCATGACACACCCCAATGCCAAGAGAGATAAAACTTAAGTTCTAAAAGAAACAACCAAGTTATGGGACAAAAGAAACAATATGAGCACACCTAGAATTTTCAACATCTCAACAATTCTATGGTTGTCATATGGTGGTCATAATTGTAGTAACATGTTTTTGTGTATTGTTATATAATAAGTGATTGAGGATCTCCAAAGGAGTTAAATCGACTTTGTATTTGCAGGGAAATTAAATCATGTGTGTGTGCACACACATTCAATTGGGTCTAGATCGATGGTTTGGGAGGAGAAATTTTATCCTCCCCGCCTAGGCTTAAATCTAGACACATGCATACACACACATTCAATAAGGTCTAGCTCGGTGATTTGGGAGTTTAAATTTTATTCTCCCCACCTAGGCTCAAATCTCACTTGTGACACATTCCATTATATATATATATATATATATATATATATATATATATATATATATATATATATATATATATATTCATTTTCTTAATAAGTTCAGAAAAATCAGCTTTAAATTTTAGTAGAGGTGTGAAATGATTTGGAACACATCTGGAGGGTTGTTAAATATGGCATAATAGTTTAAATTGGCGAGAAGGAGTTCTAAAATAGTGGCGATGGAAAGAAATCAAATATCAATGGTCACTATTATGATCGGGACAGATCAACAATTGGTGTGCATTGCGGGCCTGGAAAGTGCACTAAGGTTAATTCCATAAAGTGGTTCTGAAATGTAAACCACGGGTTTTGAAGGTAAAGATGTGTCAGCATGGGGACAATTGTGGAGCAGAAAGTGGTTTACATTGAAACAACTGACCCTTCGCTCCGAAAAGTTGAATATTATAAATTTGATGTGACTTTTATTTTTGTTTATCTTTGTCAAAGTGGGAACTATTGGAGTTGTTGCAACTGTCACCTACGGCCGAATTTAGAATTTTCATCGCCATTATAATCGTCATTACCAAGTATTTTATCTTATTGCCATGGATCCCATCATGCTCGAAGTATCTAAACAAAGCCCTAAAAATAATGAAGAAGCCTTAATCGATAGAGATAATGATGTGTGTGACCCTGAATTCACTGTTGCCCCTATTTCTCAATTAAGAATTAACTTAGTTGACATTAGATTGAAAGGTTTTCCATTTTTGGATTATGTCTAAGCTTCTCTCATTCCGTATGCAACCGAATTGTGTTTTCAGTTTCCCAAATTTATAGGATGGTGTGTAGAGCAATACTCAAAGTCAGAAAGAGTTGTAATTGATAAAAAGGGGTCTAAAGTCTTGTGTAAAATTGATGTTGTGTCATTCAAGGAGTCATTAAAAATTCCTAAGTATTTCTCTAAGAATTATGAACCTTTTGATGAGGAAGAAATGATTAGAGTCTATAGGGAGTGTCAACCAAATATTAAAACTTTGTTTTTAAGAATGATTATCAAGCTTGATCAGTTCCCACAAAGTTTGTCTTTTCCCTTAAGCATCAATATCATGGTCAGTGAGGTTCAATGTGTCTGCTCTTTGTTAAGTTAGGTTTTAGGTTTTAATAGTGATAGATTCATAGTTGAGGTCATGTTAGGTTTCCTACTCAAATTCTTGCAGTCATAGTCAGGTCAAGTTGTCTACATTAATTTTGATGAGTTCCTAGTTGATACCATCCACAAAGAGCTAGTGAACTTCCACTCTCTTAGACACTTCAGATATTGTACATATCTGATGAAGATTTTTCTCAAAAGCAATAATGGAGAGATCCCTGAAGCAGAATCAATATCTATTGAAAGAAACAAGATGACTTCAGGAATTTTTATCAATAAAGTTATGTCAAAGGCCTACCATATGATTTTGAATGTTAAACTGCCCAGAGTTATTGAAGAAATGAGAATTCACCTCTAGAATCCAAAAGACAGAGTAGGACACTAGACCCTTTTCATAAATTCTACAGTAATATGGGTATATGGATTTTATGAGTTTCATTGTTTCTTGCCCATCTTTTCCACCCCCAGAATTTTTGCTCTAGAGTTCATAAGACAAAAAATCATCTCTAAAACTGAAATTTTCATCAAATATCATAGAGCAAGCAATATAAAGTTTCCTTTTGTGATTGGCCCATTCATTGTAAAATCCAAAACATGTCTAGAACAATTTGAGGCAAGCTCAAAGCTTTAGTTTTTACACAAATTCCAAGTAAAAAATATGATCCTTGTCATATCATATCTAGAAGGAGGCAAATGAACAAGAATGATCCATATGTGCATGAGCCTATTGAAGGTCTGGAGAATTTTGTAAATATTTAAGAATGTGTGGATGTTGAAGCCCCTGTACAAAAGGCACCAACACAGCAGAGTATTCCAAGGGTGGTAATTAAGGTTCCAAAATCTAGTACACTGAGTGAGAGGATTGTTTCAGAGGCAATGGACATAGACCCTGAACACACTGCCAGAAATAAAATGAAAACCATCCAGACATAGCAGTATGTAGACTTGGAGGATAAAAGGCCTAAAGAACAAACATGTTTAGACATGGTGGAGAGTGGCACAAGTGTAATTGAATCCAGAATTGGTCAATTGGAAAGTGAAAGTAGTTTAGGAGCCTTCTATAGCCAAAAATACTATTTTGCTCAGGCCTCAAAGGAAACCTACCATTCAAAGGAAGATTTATCTAAATGGTATGCTGAAAAAAGAAAGGAATCACTAAGTGAGATCATGAATCTAATGCCTGAGGTAAAGAAATCTTCCCAACACAAGTCTTCATTATTCACAATCAAAGACACAGAAAGGAAAACATTCAACATTGCCATAGTAGAAGAAGATAAGGTCTCTGAGATCAAAATAAAGTATGATAATATCAATGCCCCGAATAAGATTCAATTCCACAAGTATACTAGTGACCTGCTATATTCTGATTATTTAAATTTAAATTTGAAAAATGCAAAATTAACATCACTAGCTACCAAGTTTGAAGGTCATCTCAGGCAGGAAAAAGCAGCAAGTAAATCATGACAGATTCAAATAAAGAAACTTGAACCCGATGGCCCCAAAGCAATGAAATCCTTGTTGAATGAGAAAGACAAAGTGATTCTCACCTTGAAGAAAAAGTTAAAAATTCTTGCTAGAGAGCATCCACAGATTGCAGAACTTGTAGAATTGCAAAAGGAAAAGGAATCTTTCAAGAAGTAATCGCTAGATTTTCAAGCTAAATTTCTACAACTGGAAAAGGAAAAATTAGAATGGTCAAAAGAAAAGACAAAAATGGCAACTAGAGTCATAGCCTTGTCTTATGCTGTACCCTCTGTTACACCCTCTGCTACTGAAAGAAAATCATGCATTGAAGACATTGTCCAGGAAATGTATCGGGTTAGCTTAAAGGATGGGGAAATAAAAGAATTGAAAGAGAATATCAAGAAAATGGAACAAGAGGCACAGAAAAGGGATGAAAGAGTATCACAACTTAAAAAGGAAAATGCAGTCCTTCATGAAAAGGTGAATAACCTAAACTCCAGGCTTAAAGGAAAAAAAAATTTACAAGGAGCCAAGCA
Organism: Picea engelmannii; assembly: GCA_009831015.1. Lineage (NCBI taxonomy): Eukaryota > Viridiplantae > Streptophyta > Pinopsida > Pinales > Pinaceae > Picea > Picea engelmannii. Next base: position 661,218 of record ML779493.1, on the reverse strand, counting down.
CATCATCTGAGAATCCATATCATTTGAGGTTACAAAACTCGTGACATGTCTAAATTTTGTTAATGATGAGGACAACATTGTAGTTTTGGCTAAACAGAGATGTAAAGTTATTAATGAAACTTTATCAAAAAGACCAGCAGAATGGGCCTAGAACGCTATCAATATCCTTAATATAGTGCCTTCATCAAGTTTGCAGACAATTGGGGTCAAAGATAGAATTGCTTTGATAATATGGGCTATAAGAATCATAACCAAGCACAACCTCTTGAATTCAGTCCATAATAAAGCAGCCCAATGGAAAAGAGTGTTCAAGATTTTAAGGATTTGTTTGAAGAACTATTTATCAAAGGTATTCCATCATTTTGGGATGGAAAGGAAAAGTTACATGTACATGAAGCCTACAATGAACTCTTGACACAAGCGAGGGTGGATCACTCTAGGTTTGAAGACTTAGATGAAGTCTTAAAGGGGGAAACTGTGGTAGAAAAGTTAGCCATAGATTTTGAAATTTTGAATAAATTTAGGAAAATAAAATTCGGCCTGCCTGTCATCTCCTATGCCTCTTTCATCGATTTGGAAATTTAATAAAACAAATGATGGATTATGATATTCCTTCTGAATTACAGTGGAAGGAAATAGTAATATTGGATAAAACTAAATGTAATTTTCCAGGTCCTAGTACATGACCATCTAGTTGTCAACACAGTATGGGTCCAGACATCATCCAATCAGATTAAGACACTACCAAGGTCAAAGGGGAGAATATAAGGATAAAGTTGTTGAAATATCTAAACGATCATGATTTTCTAAACTACTTTTCTCTATTTTTGTAAATCGGTTTCAAACAGAATTTCATTGGTTTTTATAAATATTGTAACACATAATGTACAAAGGGTGGGAGAAAGTTTGATGAATTGAGTATTCTGAGAGTCTTTGTACTGTAATATTTTCCTGAAGAATTAATAAAGTTGGGTGATCCAAGGCTTCTGGGATCCTGTCTTGCTTCAAAGATTCATGTGCCAGTGATTGTGTAGAATGTTCACTTTAGTGTATGTTCTTCTTTCAGTTTATTGCTCTCTTTACATATCTGAATGATATTCAATTAAAATATTGTTTCAAAATTCATCATGTTGTTGCTCTGTCACATAGTTTATAATATCAATGGTGTTTTCTTCTGCTAAAACAGTTTAAGAAATTTCAAAATCTAATTTCTTAAAGTGTTGATTTATGTTTTGCTTCCGTATTTTTTGCTACAACGACATTTAAATTAAATCAGCACACAGTTAGTGTCTATATTGCCTCTAAAGTCTTTTCCCATTAATTGAGATATCACCCACATATTCATAAGCTTCAACCTTTTGAATCCATGTGCAATGGATTTCTCACAGTATTAAACATCAAATCCCATCCAAAAATGTATTCACAATCCAAGGACCTAACCTTGAGAAACAAAAATCAAATCAGTCCTTTCAGTGGTTGATTTGGGAGAGATCCCTCTCTGATACTGGAAGGGTTAGATTCCAGTTTCTAAAGTTGGTTTTTGGTTACCTCTGGGTTTCTTTCAGACTAAATTGTGACATAGCCTGAACAATGTCTTCAGTGGTTGATCCAGTTCTTGTATCAGGGGTTAAAACCGTGGCTCTAGTCACCAACTCTACTTTTTCTTGAGATCGTTCCATATTTTCTTTTCCAGCTGCAAAAGCTTAGCCTTATAATCCAATGCTTCCTTTTGAAATGCTTCTTTCTCCTGCTCTAAAGCTACAAATTATGTTTTTTGTGGGTGTTCTGTAGCAGGCATCTTCAACTTTTTCTTCAAACTTTGAATTATTTATCTTTTTCATCCAATAAAGACTTCAAACCTTGAGATCCTTTAGACTCGAACCTTTTAATTTGAGTCTGCCAAGATTTGTTAGTTTATTTTTCTTGTCTTATCTATCCTTCTAATTTTGCAACAAAGGATGTCAGCTTTGAATTTTTTAAATTTAAACTCAAATAATTAGAATATAACAAATCATTGGCTTGCTTATGGAATTGCACTTTCTTAGGGGCACTTTTATTGTCATATTCAATTTTAATCTCAGAAACTGTATCCTCCTCTACAACTACAATATTAAAAGTTTTCTTTTCAGTATCCCTCACAGTGAACAAGGAAGCTTTTTGTTGAGAAACTTTTTCCACTTCAGGAAACAAATCCCTCATTTCACCCAAAGCCACATTTCGTTTTTCAGCATATTGTTTAGCTAGGTCTTCTTTGGACTGATAGGTTGTATCGGGTGCTTTATCAAAATAATATTTTTGACTATGAAAGGCTCTTGAGTTGCCTTCACTTACAAGCTAACTTATTTCCTCAATTTCTACAATACTAGTACCACTTTCCACAATATTCAAATTCACTTGATATGTGGATCCTTCATCTTCCAAATCTACAATCTGCTTTGGATGAACAATTTTCATCTTCTTTTTAGTAGTTTGTTCAACATCAATATCCATTCTCTGAAATGCTTCTTTTGTTGTACACACTGGCTTTGGGAATTTTAATCACCAACTTTTGAGGAGCTTATTGTGTTTGTACTTGTTGCAAAGGTGTTTCCACATCAATACACACTTCTAGATTAACTAATTTGTCCAAGCCTTCAATGTACTCATGTTCATAAGGTGCATTTTTATTCATCTATCTTCTCTTGGATATGATCTGATGTGGATCATATTTTCTTCCTTGTATTTCTAAAAAAAACAAAATCTTTGAGTTTTGCCTTAACCTGTGATAAACATGATCTAGACTTAACAACAAAAGAACCAATAACAAAGGGGAATTTAATGTTAGAGGCTCTGTGCAAATTGATGAAGTTCTCTATCTTGAAGATGATTCTCTGCCTGATGAACTCAAGAGAAAAAATCTTGGGAGTTAAGAAAACAGGTAACATGTAAGGAGACTCATGAAAACCATATACCCAAATCATTGTTGAATGCATAAAAAGTACCCAGTCTCCTACTATGTTTTCTGGATTTGGTTGTAGGTGAATTTTCATGTCCTCCAAAACTCCACATAAACTTTTAAAAATCATAGAATAGATTCTTGACATGACCTTGTAGATGAATATGAGAAAAGTGATTATTTTACATTCAGTAGATACAAAATTTGCTTAAGGGATTTCTCCATGGTTACTTGCTAAAAAAACCTTTAACAGATATGTATAATATCTTAAATGTCTCTATCAATTAGGGTGTCCTCATTACCTTTGGGGTCTTGCTATGCTACTGACAATACTATGGGATCCATGGCGACGAGATAAATACATGGAAGTGAATTGTAATGGTACAAAGTTGGGTTGCAACAGAAAATGGTGGTCATGATAGTGTTCCAACGGTTACCATGTTTCAAAATAATAAATAATGAAAATGTCACATCGACACTTTATATTTTTCAATTTGCAGAGATGTGGATTGGTGGTTTTGAAACAGCCTGCTTGTCGTTCTGCAATCAACCCGGTGCTAACACGTACTCCTCAATGGAAACTGTGGTTTGGATTGCGGGACCACCCTTGAGAATTATCCCCCGCGCAACTTCAAATTCCGCAATGCTTCCTGGCCATTGATTCTGATGGATCATGATAAAAGTTATTCCAGGCCCGATCTAATTTATTTCTTCGCCAAATTTAACTTCTTTGTGATTTTTTAACCTTCCTATCAATATATATATATATATATATTAAATAGATATATTTTTCCGTTCTTGTGACCACATGGATCGCCGATAGTCTCTCTTGCGATGATCATCCTAGGTTGTCATTCATGCAATGATCATCCCCGGTCATCTCTCTTGTGAGGATCATCTTCGGTTGTCGTTCTTGCGATGATGACCGTTCAACGTCTCTCTTGCGACGATCATCCTTGGTTTTCATTCATGCAACGATCGTCCTATGTTGTCATTCATGCGACGATCGTCCTATGTTGTCATTCTTGCGACAATCATCTTATGTTGTCGTTCTTGTGACGATGACCATTGGGTGTCTCTCTTGTGATGACCTACGTAGGTTGTCTCTCTTGCAATAACTTATGTAGGTTGTCTCTATTGCGACAATTGTCGTAGGTCGTCACTGTTGCAACGTTATCCCAAGTTTGTCGCACTTTCCACAATGTGTGAAGCGACATTTGAGGGGCCCAACATTCATCGCAATATCCATAACATAACGTCGCAAGAGCATTGAAATGGTCATCGCAAAATGACCCAAATTTGCTAGTCGAGCTACCATGAAAAGACACATCTATCAAAATGGTCACGTGCTTGAAATATGGTGTGAAACCCAAGAACTGGAGATATGATATGGCCTCCATTAACCATTTTCTGGTTAGCATGACAATGCAATTGTTATTTACAAAGGTGATATGAACTTTTCATAAGGGAAAGTGTTCAAAACAGGATGTTTGTGTGGATGATGTCTACACAAATGACAAAAGGATGAACTGGGTGAGGTATATCACTAATGAGGTACTATAGAATGTATCAAATTGACAATATAGGAACTATGACTTTTGTTTCAAAATTTTCTTGCTAGTCATCACATTTTCACAATGGGTAGAGCTATCAGGTGTTTAGTTACCATAGTGGGATCTACAAGACACATTTTTTGTAGCCTAGTATGAATCCCTCTCATATTCATTAGACAAGGCAATAGAGGTTGGTATCGATATCGTGTTTGAGAGTTATTACTAGGTGATGTATGGGGTCATCATGCAAACCACCAGGATCACTATGTGGATTATTGACAGACATGGTTGATAGTATCAATTTGAAGTGGTGAGACATTATTGAGTGATGAGACCACAATTACAACATGGTAGCGTGAACTTGCAAGAGGAGGTGGAAACTTGAGAGTTCATGTTGATGTCAAGTCTCATTGAGCATGACATGAAATATAGGCTCATGAAACAAAATTGAATAAGGAAAGTGGTTGTTACCAAAAGGATCCATGGTGAGGAAATGAAGTGATGGGAATAAATCCCAACTTGTAGTAGAGGAAGGACTTCCGTCAGATTCCACTAAGTTAGATGACTCACAAGAATGAAGGATGATAGCATGCATGATGTATCTTGATGACCTATACATTTTTATAATTTATGTGCATGCCATTAGTTCAACTAGATTAAGTGAATGTGATTAAAGTACAAGTAATGGAATGCATGCCCCCATTAAATCTTGAAAACTTTGCACCTTAACCATATGGAAACTATCATATGCACCTTGGGTGGGACATCATTCCTTTTAGAAGGTTGAATATGATAGCACACTAGAATACATTGGGCTTGTAAGTTGTGTTGGAAACCTTATGTAGACCTTGGGTCTGTCATAGAGAAAAGATGAAGCCCCCACATTTATTCTCATAAACCCTTCATTCAACATTGAGCCATGGTTGGATTGTGAATTGATCTCAACATTTAACTTTCTCAAAACTTGGAAACAAGATATAGAAACAAAGTGATGCAAGAAACTAATGATCCTCTAGGTATGCCAATGGAAATTGAAGTTTTGTAGTGGATATTCATAGCACAACAATCGATGATAGTAGAGGAGCCTTCGACTATTGTTACTTATGTTGTACCTCTTTGTTTTTTGTAGAATTAATCCTTGATAAAGTGTTAGGGTCATTTCCTTCTTATTAGTATCTCTCTCAAAAAAAACCCAACAAATTCTATTTCTTTTTGTCCATCTAGGTCATAGATAACCCCCCTCCCCTCTCATGCATCTACTACCATTTTTATTATTTCAAAATTATTAATTATAATTGTAATCAACTATTAATTAAAATATTGATATTAATTAAACTATTATTATTAATTATCCTCATTATTTTAAAGTATTAATTATTAATTATAATAATATTTTGTTGGGTAAGCTAAAGTACACATATATTAATAATATACAAAAATGGTACAATTAACCATATCTAATGCCTACCAAAATGGAAAGCATGCATCATACAGGAAGCACAATTATTTTTCCATATGTCTTCAATATGTCTATACAATTTTATAACAACCCTAGTATGTCTATGGAGCATATACATAAAAACTACATTGAAAACTTAACGAACCAGCTAAAAACTAAAAAGAAAACAAATTCATAGGATTAACTGAGAGGTGGCTTGGCTAGGCTTACATGACTAGAATTCTCATGCATCTTGGCCTTGCCTTTGATATCCATCTATTGAAATCCTTACTCTGGCACCTACATATATTGTTATCTATTGATTTCCTTACTGCAAATCAAATTAGCAGCTCACAAAACAAAAATACACTACTATAATATTCAATTCAAATAAAGTAGCAGAAGCAAAAATGGAAACCAAATCATGCACACATAAACACCAATATTTTTGTGTAGATACCCCTGAAAAACCCTAGAGGGGAAACCAATGCTGAGATGATTTTATTATGATAAAATCACGACTCTCGTAACAAGGATAATGGCCCACTGAGAGAAATACAACTGCATACAAACTTGGCAAAGTATGATCTATAGTACAACCCAAATCTAGCATGTTTTTCTAGGTGTAGGTGCCTTTCCTTAAGTAAACTCAAGTATATGTGCCTATCTCCATTGACACCCGTGTACACAACCTTGAGGACTGTACAAAAAACTTTTTACGAGTCGACCTTTTCCTGTGGCTTCAATTTGTTGAAACCCACTTGCGGTTGCCTCTGTTCTCTCTTCTCCTTCAACTCATCTCTAGATGGAAGTCCTTCTCTACCTATCCAATATCTCCTTGAACCACATTCCTTCATGATCCAACCCTTGATAAAAAGTCCTTATTTGCTTCTACACTCTCGAATGACTCCACACTAGAGAAAGTCCTTCTTTGTTATCTTTGGTGAAAGTATCTTCTCCTTTACCCTAGCCTTAATTTTATAATATTGAGTTATGACCTAACCCTAATCCCTAAAGTGATTGGTGGCTAAGATTAATTCTCACCTCACTTGAGATCAATGGCTATTATTTAATTCACTAATGTTAATTAAAGCATTTCCTTCAATAGAACTCAACTTAATAATAATTTCATTTTACTTTAATAATTTCTTTAATTAAAGTAAAGTCTCAAGGTAGAAGGATTTGGACAACTTCCACACATATAGACACTTAGACCTGTGCATAAATACCTATCTGATGCTACAAACATCAACACCATATCCATGTATTCCTCGAGCACGATCAGATTGTAGTTGGTGCTTGGTGAGCCTAGAGATCTCGCCACCTCTACGCATTCCTTTTCATCATCCAAGACCCAGTTGGTGACCTTAAAATTGATGCCAAAAGAAACTCCTCATAGCACAATAAATTTTACTTCCAATATTCAAAGCCAATCTAGAGTCTCCTCTTGTTTTTCTTGATTATCCTAAGCATATTTCAAGGACAAATTTGTGATGGTCTTAGACATCCAATAGAACTCCATGGCCTTGAAAACCTTTGTATCTCTAAATCTATAAAATATGGTATCCATTACCCATTCATGGAACTCTTGTTTAACCTGTCATCTTGAAGTCTAGGCTCTCATCTACCTAGCCTCACTCACATATCTATCTAATTTCTCTTGTATTTTTGATGGGGTGCTGAAGTGGAATAATTTTCTAGCCTGCTTAGCAGCTCGTTTGGCACTTGTGCCACGAGCACGACCAAGAGTGCACGGGGAGGGAGGAAGCTCAGAAGCTCCTTACTTCCTAGCGCCATGCATACTAGGCTCAGAGCCATGTGTTTCCATCTGTAACTCTGTGACTCGAGAGGGGAAGACCCGAAACAGAGCGACCAAACCTAGAGGACAAGGTTTGAACCAAAGATGGGTATGATGCCTTAACATCCAAACAATGATCAAATCCAAGCAGACTCGCATGAGGGAATCTTGCACCATGTTACCAATCTTGGAACTAAGGGTGACACACAATGAAAAAGGAGGAAAGGACAATACTCACCTAAACAAACTAGTGAATTAGACGAAGGAATCCCCCCCCCCCCAAGAGATAGAGAAAAGACAATCACAAAATGGAGAAATGGAGAAAACCCAGCTCATGTTAGCCCATGGAAAACCTCCTTTGGATAAGAACATAGTCCCACATAGAGAGGGCACTAGAACCTCGTCCTCAAGAAAACTGAGTAGCCCGACCAAGTAACCATACTTAAAGCTCGAGAGCACACCTTCAACCATAATCCCCCTAATTTGTCTCATGAGATCATCCATGCAAAATAACTAGAGGGAAAATGTGCTTACCATTATCACCATAAGATCACCACACAATTGAGAGCCACTACCACAATTCCTCACGAATTTCATTAACCATGGACTAGATTCGCATGCCCTTGAATGAGAACCCTTTGTCCTTACTCATACCCTCTTCAAAGTCGCACACGATAGCATGAAACTGCATGTACTTACCACCCTCTACCTTGATAGTAGAACATGACTGACGGGACACTTGTCTGACATCTCCCCCATCACGTAACACTTGCATATAGTCCAAGGTCGATCACCCCATCTAGTGGTTAATTATAGTAATTATTATTATAATAATTACATATTAATTTAATCATTATTATTTATTTGTGAAATTTTTATTTTGATAATATATAAATATTGATTAGATTGATTATTAGTATGCATCTATTTTATTGCAATAACATTCAATTAATTTCACACCATGAAAGGAAAAAACCATGTATATATAAGCACAATTACGAAACTTGAAATTAAATAGGAAAATAACCATGCAATTTTTTCTACGTGTAACAAATGATACATTGCCATCCTAGGGAAATGTCAACTTTGTATACAACATTGCATGACAAAATATCTACACATACACAAAAATGAAATGAACTTGGCATTGGAAGTTGATTAAATTGTTGTCAATTCCCTCCTCATCTTCTAAACTCTCTTCATCCTAAATATGTAAGAACATAATAAAAGAACATGAGTTCAATAAAATAAATAATTGCTCACATATAGGTTAAAAAGTTGTCAATACCCTCTGACTCCTCTAAATCACACTTGTTATCATTAGTCTCAAAGAATATAATAATAATTCAATTAATGAAAAAATAATTCCAACTATATATAAGTTAAAAAAAAAAAATGTAATTAACAATTATTTATCGGGGGCATGGGTTGGTAAACTTCCACTATTGTTTCATAACCATTCCCCGCTATGTAATTTAGTTCTTATTCAGTTGGCTCTCGACTATTAAAATAAAAGAAAACAATATTTATAATGACATATATTAAGCTACTATATTTGATCCAAAATGGATCCAAACAAACAATGGTTGTAAGACTCGGTACTTAAGTGTAACTTGGAAACTAATGAAGGTTGGATAAACCATAAAGGACCATGAAAGTTTTAGAGATTAAATGAGATGAAGAGAGAAAAAAAAACGATTAAAAAAATCAAAACAAAAAAAAAAAAACATAGGAGACGAAAAAAGAGAGAGGAATGGGCACTGAAAGGTCAATCCCTTAGCCTTTCCATCACCGCCCAACTCTATTATATCTTACTATAACTTGAGTCTCAAGGGTTTTTTGGCCAAAGAGGGGGGTTATGCACAAAGAGCATGAATTGCATTAACCATAGATTGTCGAAATAGAGACTAAGAAATCATTCAAATGCTAGTTTTCATGTTTGGGTTTCCAAGGTTAAATCTATGTGTTTATGGTGTGTTTGAATTTACTGATGTGTGTAATGCTATGTGCTATCACCTAAAAAATTCTCATAGATATATATAGGTGATCACCGAAAGAGTCACCAATACAATACAACAAAGTGATATTCATGACATCAATACACCATCCTCCGCGGAGCAGTACAAAATCATATAAGTACTCACCTTGTCGGTCCTAGGCCTTGCCTAGGGGCAGTACCATGTCAGGATCATGCAAGTAATCCATATTGGCATACGGATACTCCAAGATAATATAGGTGATTTTCACCCACCAGTGCTAATAGTGGGGAGAAACATAACTACCTATTGGTCCTCCCCCCTCCAAGATGAGGATATGCCCCCATCACTTCATCTGGGGGTTGGTCGGCCCGTCCACATCCAAATCAATCTGTGAACGTAGCAACACCATATGCTCGAAGAAAAAACAAAAAAGGATTGAGCTCAAGGAAAATTCCCCCTCCTGTCATCGACATCATTACTTTAGTTGGGGAAACTTCACCTCCCTCATCAGGAAGGCCCAAACATAATGATGACCCTGGAGCACTCGCTCCACAATACTCATCTAGGCACCAATAATCTATTGCATGCCCAAGGATCCATAGATCTACACCACCGCTCAGGTGGCCAAATCTGGATATGTGAAATCCATATCAAACCTCCACTCATAGCCTCCTCTCTGACACAATACTGCAAAGCTAAGTCGTGGACAGTCATCTCACCCTCCATTCGTGGGATAATCTTTGGCATCTCCCATTGAATGGAGAGCCTAGTCAAAAAATATAAGTCAACCTTATTTGAAAACTCCACCATTTGACCTTAAACCTTGAAATCCCAATGGTTAGGCCTCCACATCTTTTCAAGTAACACAGAAGCTCCTCCTCGAAGCACAACAATGTACAGTTGAAATACTTGAGAAGGCCATGGTCAGCCAACTCAAGTCGAACAACAGGGTCCACCAAGACCTATGTTTAGAGGGAATCATATTCTCGCTCCCACCACTGAATTGGCATATCGAGCAATCATAGTCTTGACACTTATTCCCAAATTGCAGGTCAAATAGTCATAGTACATTTTCATCACAAATCCAATTTTTTCAATCTAGTTGTGCAATTGTACCACATACAATCATGCAAATAGTCCTCACACGATTGTTATCTAAATATTCGTTCCATTCAGATGTCTTTCTAACTAATAACCGTGCAGACCACTTGACCAATTGTTACTTGATTAAGTGTGTTGACTATGTGACTGGTTAGATAATAGTCACACAGTGATTAGCACGACTGCACATCCCATAGTTGTTTAGATCGAAACATTGTAACGCACATGTGCACAACCGTTTTTCGATTACTCGTGTAGATCATATGACCACCTTCAAAAAGGGGTATTACGACCCTCTCACACCCTTACACTAAAAATTGAATGTGTAAATGGAAATATTGAGTCAGGGTCGCTTACTTGGTTCTCTCGTAGTCAAAATGCACTCACTGAAGCACATGCAACTTACTCCAGAATGTTGTGGGACCCACAAAGCTCACATCCATGCGAACACAAGTAAAAATGAGGTGGCATGGTATGCCCCACTCCTATTTTATATGACCCTGTCACCATGTTCATCGAGTTCATACGGGAGCTCAAAAGCTCTACTTTTAGAACCATTTTCGTCATTGGGATCACCATATTACCCTATTCACAATGGTATGATCCACTCAATTTCCCTAAAAAAAATCCTCAAGACCCTTTTTCTCGCCACCCACTTCACAGGTACACTGGCTCACTATCACTCTTTTATGTTGATTTCAGTTACCCTATTAGATTCATTGCTATTATGTATTTTCACTTTGGGTATTCAATTTCACATGTCCAAGTACTTGTCAAGAGGCTCCTTTGTCTCTTTGCATGGCATGGTCATTTATCCTACCCCTTCATGTATATATTTCTTCAAACTGGCATGTTAATCACTCCCTTTGAGCTCATTGAATTTACCAGTGTTATCCCCCCACACATGCTTCTGGATTTCCGTTCCCATTTTTACAACAACTTCACCCAGTTCCATATGCATTTGGTTGCTTCTACCTAGTAGTCTTCTACCCCCATGGGTTGTCTTAGTTTTTAGCTCCCCTTGCAAATTGACACCCATGATGTTCTTAACCATAGGATGGTAGTTTGAGTAGTTTTCATTTCTAAGAATGAACCTCATACTTCTTCTCACCATTTTGTTGGCTCATACTTGTAAAATATCAGTTCTTCATGTATTTCATGGTTGGCTCTGTTGAATCTGTTTCCACATTTTCATTGGTCCCTCATCTCCCCCAAGATCAGTTGACCATCTTCATTCCAACTCATCATTCACCCACCTCCACAGAGAACCAAACTAGGGGCCCCTTTCCTCGTACTTACTCTCACTACTCTAGCCTCACAAGGTCAAGCCATTTGATCACTGGGGCACCCGTCTCTGTGTTTGTGCATTCAACCCAATTATTTTTTTATTCATTGGTAATTGTACAAAGCACGTACTTTTATGAGAATAAAGTATACCCATTCCATAAAGTATACTTTTATGAGAATAAAGTATCCCAATACCCTTCATTGTGATCCCAAATTTCCTAATCTCAACTACTTATTCATTTGCATTCACTACATCCTCAATCCCAATTTGATAAAAATTCACCATATCTGATTGTCCCCTTGCCTCATAGCACTTTATGTCTAGTTGGTTATTTGTTTATCACCATTGTTAGCCATTAATTATGCTCCGCCCAAGGGAATTTTTGAGTCTCATTCTTAATAATACCTTATCCATACTTATCAACAACACATTACCGTTATAAGACAATATTTGTTCCATTTGTCAATCGATTCCACTTTTCTAAGACTGTTGAGGTATCTATGTTCCCATTACCATACAAATGGTGAGCCCTGGATGGGATAGAGAGAGTCATCATCACTCTATGCTTCCATTGTCCCCCCTAATGTTCGACATCAACTCATATCCACAATAGGATGGGTCTTACCTTGCGATAGTTGCAATTCCCAGTTCTAGTAAAAGACCCCTATGCTTGACAGGACATCCATACCATCAAGTACGAACACTCATCACAAGTGTTCATTTCAAGTTCCAGGGCAGGTTCTCCTTAGAGTCATTCTTTACTGTTACTGGTAACCTTGAGGGTGATGCATATTTCTACTTCACCAATTATCTAGTTACAACATCATTAAGTAATCTCATACTTCTTATGCTTAGAAAATATCCCTCAACCTTTTGTTTGCGATTGTAAAAATTTCTTTTTATAGCATGGGGCATGGTTGCCTCGTTTGTATAAAGAAATATTATTTCTAGGTATTATTGTGTGTTTGCAAGTGGGTCCTCCTTTTTCCTCAACAACACATTCTTGTTTCCTCTCTCTCTCTCTCTCCAAAGAATCAGTTTACAAGCAATAAAAAAAATACGATGTATTTCTCTCTCTCTCTCTCCAAAGAATCAATTTACAAGCAATAAAAAAAATATGATGTATTTTGGATATACATTTGTTCCTAACCTCACACATCAAGGGGAATATGTTATTCCTAACCTCACACGTCAAGGGGCATATGTTATTCTTAACCTCACACATCAAGGGGCATATGTTATCACCTAAAAATCACTCATGGAGCTATACAGGTGATCGCTGGAAGAGTCATCGATACAATACAACAAACTCTTATTCATGGCAATAATACACCATCCTCAGTAGAGCACCAAAACAATATAAAGTGGGTTTTTCATGCATCTGCTTGACTTAGCAGTGTATATTGTGCACTATCTACATGGGATTGCATGGTTGTTGCTTTGAAAGTAGCATAGATAGGCCCAAAGTGAAATATCAACCACATTCAACACAATTAATTCTAAGAGTCCCATCAAGGGTACTCATGAGCTGAGGTATCGGGCATCTTTGAGCTCCATGCCAATTGAAAGCTAGTATTTTAGTGGTTCCATGTCTCTTCAAGACATGGGGAACCACATCCCAAGTTGCACCATTCACACTTGGAGCTAGCTTTAATGAAGCTTAAATATTGGCTATAAATAGAAGTTGTGGACGAACATTCAAACAAGTGAAGTTAATGCAAGGTTATATTGCTTGAATGGTCCTTAAGAACCACATTCTCAAGCCATCGTTTGGTGCATACATAACCCATATTTAGTGCATTGATATCTTCCCTTGGAGAGTTCTTGCACACTTCTTTGCTAAGAAAGAGAGAAGAGAAGCTTCTAGGAACACATAAGGACCCTCCCAAGGAGTAAAGGAGAGCCCACCCGCACTCACCAATCCTCTATGGTGTAACAACAAAGTCTTTCTATTGGTATATAATCACTTTTACTTCAATTGCTATAGTTGATGTAATTTCAACACTCTTTATCTGTTTCTTTCCCTTTGTTTATGTATTTGCAGTGGTGTTTATACATATGGACTAATCCTAACAATTTAACTCTGCTTCTTTGGTCCCTAATGATGGATGGATTGTCCACTTGAAATGTTGAACATTTCAAAACTTTCGACACAGTTTAATTCCATAAAGATGAACAACAATTTAACTATTATCTAACTTTCAGCCTAGCTACATAAAAGGTTGTTTTTGCTCACCCAAGTGACTCAAACAACCAACCACTCTATTAAATTTTGTTTGTGAGTGACTGGAATCTCTTCTCTACACTTGGTTTGCTACCTATAGTCATCGTAATGGTTTAATGGTGAATTTGTAGTTGTAAATATGTTAGTTTGCTCATAATTACATTCCTCGTTATCAATTTAAGAATGTCAATAGCTTTGAATTGCCCATCGTTAGATTTAATCTAATATTGGAGATCCATGATTTTTATTAATCGATTGTTGCACTATGCTAGTGATTTTCTAATTCAATTTGACAAATATGGTGATCGTGGAAGAAATACATAGCCTAAGTTTTTTTTGGCCAATAGTCGTACGTTGTCCTATTATTTTCTAGGAGGTCGTACATTGCTCAACATATTACCTACAGCTATATGCATTCTTTCTATTGCTTGGGAATTGACCGAATGTTAATTGAGTTGCTCACACTCATCATACTAAGTGAAATCACCACCAATAGGCACCCGATTTGATTTTATACTTTTTTGAGATAGTAATTCTACTATTTGATTACTTGTAGAATCCAAAGCATGGTTCTTCACGTTGTTAATAAATTAATTGGTATCTTAATCCTTCTTAACTAATTTATAAATGGATGTTGAATTACACATCGGGGGGAAATGGTTTTTTTATTGTGAGATTCTCCAATGAAGCTTTTTTCCAACGAGAAATTAACTCAATTTATATTAGAGATATAAATCATTTACATCACAAGCAGCCATTACAATTCGTCCTGGAGACCCAGCCGGATTTGACCTCAAGACCTCCTCCCAACACTTGGAGAAAGGTACTTGTCATTACCAACCGCGCTGTCTCACGGGACAATGAAGCTTAGAAGCATTGTATGGGAAGTTACAGGTTGTGCATTACATATTTGATGACATATTAAACCATTGTTACAGAATTGAGCATTCACGTATATCCCTTGCTAGGGAAATGTTGATATCCAAGGAGACTTTGTGGTCTCTATATCAACTAGAACATTGAATGTCTCTATGGCTAGAATGTTATGGTAAAGAATGTTGGCTTAATTGGTATGCATAAACAACACTTATAGTCACATAATTTAAATCAAAAGAATATTATCATGTGCATTGCTTTGATTTTCCTAATTATTTTCCTAATTAATAAATTATTAGAAGTGAATCATTGCTTCGGAAGGGAATGCCCAATGAAAAGCATGGTTATTTAATTGAGCCTTTGACATAGTTGTGTCTATTCATGTTTGCACCTTTATTGTTGTGCACACACTCTCAGAAAAATGATAATATATACATATTTACCTAAGTGGCATTTCAATAGCATTGGCATCTATGTCCTTGAATCATACTTGAGAAGTATACATGTTTATTAATTGTTGGAGTGTTGTGCAAGATTCCTCTTGTAAACAACATTGATGTTTGGCCACTACAATATAGAAGCAATTACATATTCATATCCCTACAATATATTTATGTAGATCATGGCTTCCATGCATAGTTGTTCTTACTTTTGAATAATGAGAATTGCAGTGCTAGAATCTTTTGGCATAGAATAGTCTCAGTTCAATAGTTCTCAAACATAAGAAAGAGGAACCAAGTCCATTGGACACTGGTTCGAGTAACACTATACCAAACATAAGCCATTGGAAATATAGAGGGATCATAGACACATATTACATATGTAGATGTAGAACAATTGTTGAGTGGTATTAACAAAGTCTTGGTTTTTATTGGCATGATTAATACTACTTTGTTAGTTGGTTGTTGTGTGTAGGTTACCTGAGACCAAGCATACCTCTAATCTCGAATATTGTTGTTGTGTAGTTTACACTCAAAAATACACCACGAATAAAGGCCTTGTAGCCATTGTTGAAGACATATATCTCTGTATAACACAAAGAATAAAGACTAGAAGTAAATTCCACAAGGATCCATGTTGGTGAAGAAAGTGGGAAATTGAATTCTTGATCATGACGTAGCTGCCATAATTTTGAAGAGAAAGTAGACTCACCATGGTTAAAGGAAAAAGATAAAGGTTGGAAGACCTACGGGCCATCAATGTGCATCTTCAAGAAGATAACATTCTCTTGAAGGAGAAGGTCCATATGTTTGACTGAAGGATCATTTCATTGAATGCCAATACTCCCTCATAGATATTATGGTTGATTGGGATAATCACAAAGTTTAGCTTGTGAAATTGGGAGAGAAGGTCCTTTAGATGGATAGTTGGCATGAGGAGAGGGTCACTCGGATGATGACTTAGCTACAACAAGAGTTGGAAGAGAAGGAAGAAGCATTGGAAAATATATAGGAAGTTGTTTGAGAGCATTGGGAGGTAAAGAAAGTTCCTTCCATTACTATTGTGGAAGCCATCACCATGATGAATTCAAGCATGGTAATCTCACCTTCCTTAGACCTTTAACGAGAACATTTTAGTGAATTTGAAAAATTGTGCTAGAGGCATCGGTTCCTAGCTACTAAGGAAATGGAAGATGGGCTACAAAGCACAAGGTCTTGGTAACAGAAATCAAGGCATCCTAAGCCCCATTGTAGTTGAACAAAGGGTAAAGCACGAAGGACATGGATACTATGGTAAAAAGGAAAAGGCCACTAACACCAAGATTACATTTGTGAAGGAAAAATACATGGTAGAGTTGGCATGCTCATTCAAAGAAAGAGTAGCAGCAAATAAAGGTGGCAACACACCACCACTCCATCCTTATTGTGACAGATTACATAAGAGTAGTGATGAAAATACAAAGAATTAGCCTGCACCAACACTTAGATGAAGTGGAAAACAAAATGGATGGAAAAAGAAGAATAAGACCAAGATGTATGCAATAAGTAAGACGTCCCTTGTTTGTCATTGTTGTAAGAAGAAAGGCCATAACACTATTAGTTGTTGGTACTTAGAGGCATGCTCATTTTTGTGGGAAGAGAGGCCATCTTGAGGCATCTTGTTAGGAGAAGCAAGCCACATGCCACAATCCATATTGTTTCTAAAAGAATACTTCCCCAATCCAACTATGAATTCATAATCATATGGAGAGAAAGAGAATGCCAAGTGATCCATATTGTTGGACACACTGACCACACTGAGAGGGGGGGGTGAATTAGTTTGTGGCTCTTTTTACAATTCTTTCTTCCTTTAGTTAGAAACCACCTCAAACATTATTATTCATTCATTATGAACTACATGCATATAACAACAACATTCATCAATAGTAGAGAACTATGAATCATCACCATAATGAATGTAAATAACACCAGATATATGTGTAAGCTTTTGTATTATCTTGTTACGTGAAGACTAAAATATCTAGGGTTTATCAACACCAACTGAAAAGAGCACCAACTCCAAGAGAGTAACAACTCTCAAATACAAGACCCGACTTGTAGATCTCAGCACCAACTGAGATGTGAGGACTCCAACCCTCAAGTACAAGACCCTACTTGTAGATAGAAAACAATATGTCCAACTGTACCAACAGTATTCAAATATTTTCTACATATACGCGACCTGTATATGTTGCAGCATGCGTATGTACGTGAGTTGTCTTATTGCAGCCTGTGTATGTATGTGACCTGTCCTCTTTCAGCCTGTGTACAACCTCATAAAACTAGGGCTTCTAGTTTTATGGAACTCTAAAACTTTAGGCCCTTCATACCTCCATTGTCTCTATCACATCAACCTATAGCCTATCACTGTATCAAACCTGTATATATACCATATCGTCAACCATATGTAGATCTGTAACATGTTATCAATGAATCATCTCCAACAACTTGTGCATGTCCCCCATGCATACATCATCATACAACATAGATATCCCTCAACCAAGTACAAGTAGCTCAAAGGTGTGAAATATAAGAACCATATAAGTATTGTACCATTGTTACAGGAAAATCCCCCTGCGGACAGGTGGATTTCCTCTTGAACCCTGAATCTCTAAGATCAAGACAGAAAGGTGCTAACTTTGGTCACTGACATCCTTTTAAACCTAGCTAAGTCAACCAAATAGATAAAAGGAAGAAGAATGTACCTTTTTGTCGATGTTTTTCCTTGCCCAATCCAAGTTGAGCCTTGATCCCCAAATTTCAACAAGTCCTGCAATCCAATAACAACAAAGACAAAGAAACTTCCTATTCTATCATGGTTAATCCACAACTAGATCTATCTATCAAAGACAAGTTCATGTAGACATACACAACCTTGAAAGAAACAGGCCAAGCACATGTATTAATGAGAACTAGATAGCAACACTTACAGACCTTTGATGAAGTTGCAGCAACCTCTTCCATCTCTCCTTGTCCAGCCCTTTGCTCAAATAATCCACCATCAAAATGAATATGCTTTACCGATTATCTCCCTTATGAGATCGTAATTTTGATGCCTCTAAACTCCATGTCCCTTTCACCATGAGAAGGCCTCCTTATATAAGCTTGGAGAGACCTAACCACCTTAGAGATTCTTGGGATAGGTTGAGGATATTTCTCCATCAGTTGTGGATCCTCACTAAGATCCATCCTTGACCTTAGATTCGAATCCAACCAACTCTAGAGATGAAGGGGATTTTTCCCTGATTTTTCTCAACAGCCCAAGATTTCCTCAAACAACCCAGCTATCCCTCGGAATGGGGCACAGAGTGTTGCAACGCTCCCCCATAGAAGGGTAGGGAGCGTTGGCACTCCCTAACAATGGTTAGGGGAGCGCTACCCAAAATTTCCTTAAACAATCCCAGCGCTCCCCCAGAAGGGTGCACAGAGTGATGGAACGCTCCCTCAAAGAAGCCAAGGGAGCGCTAGCACTCCCTGATAGCGGGTAGGGGAGCGTTGGCCTTCAAAATTGATTTTTAAGTGGTTTTATTCATGGAAAATGCTTTGTAGTCTTCATCAAATGATTCCTCTTCCTTAAACCAGTCTTTGAAGTGTCCTTGTGATGTCGTTCGAGACACAACATAGGCAAGATGATAGTATGATGTCTGGGACACTTGCGACCAAAATGCGACACTTGAAATGGCGACAATAGGTCATCATTGAAGTGAGTGATTTTGATGTGTAATAGACTTCCCCCCAAAGTGCAAAGTTAGAAGATAGAAACTGATGATTGAAGTACTTTGTAGACTTTTTCGAGCAAGGGTATGGACGTGGAGAACCTGGTAGAAGTTGCACACAACCATCAAACAAATATTATGACATGTTTCAAACCCAAGACAGACATACCTATGCTTGGGTGATAAATACTTGCAAGGTATGGCCGCCATAAGATACATTGCGGATCCATAATTATATTAACAAAGAGTATAGCCACCAAAGATACAATGTGGATCTATACTTCCATGACATGAACTGATCGTAGCCACAAAAAATACACAGTGGATATACGAAATGACAAGACATAGCCACAGACCAATACAAAGTGGATCTATGTAACAGTATATGAGTCAATATTCAAGAGAAATTACGTCGCAACCTGGGTAAAGTGCATATCAGAGTGATTACTCAACCCAATGTATTCTTACCGATCCTGATGTAGTACGAATCTTACCATGTGAATAGATGTCCTGATGTCAAACATGGCAGAAACCACTTGATTACCGGTCAATGAGGTATATCATTAACAAGTGCGAGGGAAATCACCATTGATGTCAATGATTCCCAAGGTACCCTAGTACATTCCAGCGAATGTGAATAGATGAGTTGAAGTTGAATATCGATGGAATCATCTGATCAGGCGTCAATGATGTAAACCCATTGTTGGAAGCAAGGAGGCCTGCCATTGAGGCATGCAGGTCCCAAGGTACTAATTGGTTTCTAAGTCTAGTTCCCGGATGATGTGTTGAAGTCGACAGGAATAGGCTCGTCGCAGGAGGACCTTGATGTATCCCCCATCAACGACACAAAACTGTCACAAAGATGTAAATTGGTAGATCAAATGAACATGGACTGACACGGGTATTGAAACAAGAAATTTGTGATGGTTGACTCTCGAGGCAGATACTTCCCTTAAACACTGTGGCACAATAGCAGAAACATGACATGGACCAAAACATGATGATGTAGTGGATACTGTGACTTTCTTCGGGTGATCCAAAGGAGTAAAGAAACTCAGAGGATTGGTTCAGTGCATAGGTTTAAGGGAAAAGACAAAGTGTCGTGTTCAAGGGCGACCGTAAGAGTGACTGGTGATGTTTTCAAAAACTACTTTGCTTGCTTCCTTCAAATTTGTCCCCCATTCGGATAGATGAGTACCTCTTTTTAATTTAACGAGCTCGAGGAGGGTAACACATGCTCGATATAACTCACCTTCTATAAGTCCCTCTTCTTTTGTTTAACGAACCAGAAGAAGTAAGGGTCCGATCCCATATGGGCCCTTCAATGTATAATTTTTAACGAGTCCAGATAAAGAAAACTCGATGATTTTTCATGTTTAGAGAGTCTGAAAAGAACTTAAAGACGACTCCAGTGTTGTCCTTTTTCGTAATGTTAGACTCGTGAGGCCAAAAAAGAAATAAATTATCACTTGAAAGATGCCCTTTCAAACCTCTTAACGAGTGGGAAAGGAAGCAAGATCACTCGGCAATCTTTTCATGTTTAGAGAGTCTGAAAATATCTTAAAGAAGACTCTAGGGGGTTCGTTTTTTGTATAACCTTTATGAGTCCGAAAAAGTGATAAAATTGTACTCGGTTACATTCTCATGTATTTTCGAGCATGAGAAAGAACAAAGACTAAGCTTGGTATTGGTTTCATTTTTACACAAGCTTGAAACAAAATTAAACTATGCTTGTAAATTCCCAACATAATTTCCAAAGATTGGGATACCCATGGATGGTTGGTATTCTTCCCCTAGCTTGAAAAGCTAGCGGCATAACTCCATAATGATAATCAAAGGCTGGAGACATTCCCCCCAAGCTTCAATTCATTCACCGACTTTGAGGTTGTCACCAATTTATGTACTAGATGAAGAAAAAGGATACAAGTGGATGAAATGAAGGTTCAAATACGAGACCTAACGAAAGACTCGACTTGGTATGAGAGGTGACTGTTTCATTTTTTAACGCGCTTGACACAGTAAAATAACTATGCTCAAGGAACCAAGTTCAATCCCCAGATTTATGTTTCATTTTTTAACGAGCTTTCCACAGAGAAGAAAAACTATGCTCGTGACCTCTGTTTCATTTTTTAACGAGCTTTCCATAGAGAAGAGAAACTATGCTCGTAGACTCTTCTTGATCATGGCTTCCAAGAGGATAACACTTTGGAAGGACACCATGTCAAGGGACAAAACTCGATCATGGCTTCCAAGAGATCTTCAATGGATGGAAGAAGAATGCTCCAGAAGGAACACGTGTCGAGGGTCTCATCAAGGGTAAGGAGATCAGGCTCCAATAGCCCTACCAAAGAGATCACCATGTCAACTACCGGATCTAAGTAATCGGAGTTGAAGTCATGGGAGACAATGCCACATAATTTATTTGTGGCAGGGGTAATACCGATTGCATATAAGACCCGTTTAGGGAGTTCATTGGGTTGATGGTCAAGTCGGGGCCAACGAACGCTCCCTCAAAGAAGGTCAAGGAGCGTTGGCACTTCCTCACAGTGGGTAGGGGAGCGTTGTCCAAAATTTCCTTAAAAAATCCCAGCGATCCCCCAGAAGGGTGCACAGAGTGCTGGAACGCTCCCTCAAAGAAGCCCAAGGAGCGTTAGCACTCCCTGATAGTGGGTAGGGGAGCGTTGGCCTTCAAAATTGATTTTTAAGTGGTTTTATTCATAGAAAATGCTTTGTACTCTTCATCAAATGATTTCTCTTCCTTAAACCAGTCTTTGAAGTGTCCTTGTGATGTCGTTTGAGACACAACATAGGCAAGATGACAATATGATGTTTGCGACCCTTCCGATACTTGAAATGATGACAATAGGTCATCATTGAAGTGAGTGATTTTGATGTGTAACAACCATACATAAGAGTGGTTCTCACTCATCCAACCAACCAGTATATACCATATCCAAGTACAAGACCAACCATATCAAGAATGTCTCAAGCATTCACCATATCATAAGAAAATTTAAGCATCAAATCAAACATGTAACCATACCAGAACTTCTATAGTTGACCTAAACCTATAGAATGTTGACCTGGGAACTTGCTTTCAGAATCTAAGGACCTGGCACCAACTTCTACTTAAGTTTTCATGACCTTTTCAGATGTACATGACATGTCCTCTTTCAGCCCGGGTATATACATGTTTTCCTCCACTGCAGCCCACGTATATAGGTGCTTTCCTCCACTGTAGACCGCGTACGTACGCACCTTTCTCCACTGCAGCCCATGTATACCTCATAAACTAGGGTTTTTCTGAAACTCCAAGATTTTCGCCATCCACCCTCTTTTTCTACCTCAAACTTGCGTAACTTCAAATGTATCTATGAGTACCTGTAATAAACCTTTCACAAAATAAAAGATATTCAATGTGCTCAAAAGTGGATTCAAATAAGAGACCATTGCTCTCTTATTTATACTCTCCAAGTAGCTTCCTCTAAGGGTTGTTGACGCCCAAAAGCGCAACATAGGTACATGCATGCAAAGTGGTTGCAATGCCTAATTATTTATATATCATTAATAATAATACTAAATTGGTGGGACCCCGTGTGTGAATATGATGGAGGATGACTCACCTCTTATGTGCTTATGACTTGGTTGCGAGAGGAGTTCTACAGTTTATTGTCTTGAAACTACCCTTTAAAACAAAATGGGGAAACAACAAATTTTATGAGCAATGAAATTAAAGGAGAAATGATGTTGTTTTTTTAGCCCTCACAAGTTTTATTATGCTACATTTAGTTTGATGGAATATCTAAACTCCATGCTTCAAGTTGTATGCAATATGTGGTGTTGTAATTACCTTGATTTCATGTTACAAGGGTTACATGCATTGTTTAATTTGGAAGTTTAAAGGTTGGGACATGGTATCCCTAGCAAGCTTTGATATATGTCACATTGGAGTTTTAAACAAAGGTTGGTGCATTTGTTAAGTTTGAGACTTAGGGAAATGGTGGTGTATCAAGATTGTAATTAATTGTTAGTGGGTTATGCGTTGTATGGCTAGCTTGCTTGTACTCACTATGGTTGAAGGTGTAAGTGTAGATACGACGTGCATTAATTGCATGTCACTATAACCTACCTCGAGGCTGCCATCCTTTTCGTTTCATATTTGGTCTTTTGTTGGTTGTTATTGCTCCGCTTTTTTGGACATGGAAGAGGCATTCAGACTTGGTCGATTCTCCTTGGAAATTTTACACCCAGGTATGAGGGTTCTTGTTGCTCTGTCCATGAATTTTTCGCTCTGCTCTTTAATTAAGTCAAAAGTTGGCTCTTGAGTTTTCTCATTGTATGTGCATTTCCAAAGTTTACGATATATGGGATTTTTGACTATGTATGGATTATTGAAAAGTTGGTCTCTGTGGCATTTATATGTGAATTATTTGCAGTTAAAAATGGTGTGGGTGTCCCCTACTGTTGATAAAACTATATTTTCTTTGTTTCTTTACCTGTGAACAAAAGATATTGTTTGGAAGTTTTTGGGCCTGCCTTGCCTCTGGTTTTCTTTGGTGGTTCCTCTAGGTCTAATAAAAATGGTACCATTGTTCACAGCCTTTGGATTATTTTTAGACTCTGCCTATCATTTAATTGTGTGGCTTTCATGGCTATCATGTGTGCGCCCTTGTATAAGCTCTGTAAATACGACTATGGAAACTTATGGTGGTGCTAGATTGGTGAAGATATTCCTTTGGACAAACCCTCAAACTATTGGTTAGCTCATCCTCCTATACTGCATCATTGTTGATGATTGTTTATCGAACCTTGTATTTGAAAAACGGTGTGGAGGTGGCCAACCCAACATTTAATAAAGGCATTGTTCGTGCTCATTTTTAGTCATTGGTTTTGTTGATTATTTATAGTGCGAAGTTAGAAAGAATGCTAAGCCCACTTATTTTTGCAATACAGTCTGTCATGTGGAAATATTGGGGTGATGGAAGTATTGCAAAACCATTGTTTAAGGGATATGACCTACTGTGTATTCGATTTTATATGAAAATAATACCTCTGTGGATAAATTATATATGCGCTGAATGAGTTTTGCGAACCAAAATGAAAGGGAATTTTGGAAGCATTGTTATTTGAAATCTCAATTTTTAAATGTCTTATACACAAGGGCCCCTTTTGAGTCCACTTCGTGAAACCCTGTAGTAGTTAAAAGAGTACTAGTGGTAATGTTGTGGACCTCAGTCTGTTCATTCTTCAATTGTTGGCATTGATTGTTGGAATGTTGTGTCTCCTTGACTCTATTGTGCGCGAGTTGTGTTACTACTGTTGAATGCTTCTTGGGCAATAAATTATGAAATGATTTATGTGCAATGCAATTTCTAAATGCAAAATGAACAGCCTTGAAGTGAAACACCGGTTCTGGGATTTTGGAAACATGGTGTTGAATTTCAATTTTGAAACAGTAAAGGATTTGGAAATTTAATTGATTTTGAAGATTATATTGTTTGGTATGGATGATGATAGAACAATATCCATTGGAGTCCCTTCCATTATATCACTTTACGCATGCTACACTCCCCTCATTATCCCACTTAAACTTTTACACTCCATATTCTGTTGTTACTCATTTTTAAGGAAAAGTTTGTATGAAAATAAAAGAAATGATGTGAAGGTTAATTGATGATTGGTGTTTTGGGAGTTGGTTATATACACAGTTGATTTTTTTTCTGATTGTTGAACAATATTCATGTATCTTTCCCCCTCCATGATATCATTTCACGTACAATACAAACCCCTCATACTCCCAACGACCCTATCAACTCCATGTTCATGTGGCAATTAATAAATGGAAGCTTTATGGATGGATTCCATGTGTCATGTAGTAAATAATGGAGCCAACTCTTGATTTATTTAAGTGGATTTTCATGTATGGGTTTTTAAGAACTTTTCATGACTGATTAAATATTTCTACAGGGTGAGTTTTTTCAGCAGGGGCAGTAATGGCTGGAAAAACAGAGGAAGAGGTAACCGGAAGCGAGGCCATAGAAGGCCTTGGTTTTCTATTGACTACCTATAAGATAGGTGTAAATAACTTTAGGAAACCTGTAAAAAAATCCCCCTTCTTATATTTATGTAAAGATCATGGATAAAATAGCTCATTGTTTCCTAATTGATGGCAGGTCTAGTCCAAGTGTAATTTCAAAAATTATAATGGAAGAGCTTGGCTTATCATGCACTAATGAAAACTCCAGAAGCATGCTCTCTTATAATAGTTTGCAACAGTCAACTATAGGCGAAATCAAAGCTGTAACCTTAGTTTTGTGCATGCATCCTGAAATAAGAACAACCCTCAATATCCAAGTAATTGATATGCCAATAAGCAATTATTCGATTATTTTAGGAAAAGACTGACAAGCTTTAACATGTGGATATCTTTCGCTTGACAGAACACATCTGTTTGTCCCTAGAAATGGGAAGAAAATTATAGTCTTAAGGGAAGGAAGAATTTCACCATACATAGAGAGTGTTCCCCAACCTAATGTTAACATTCTTGAGGAAGATTTGGGAGTATACTCTATCTTTGTTGATGAGGGTGACAACATCCTTGAACCAATTGATTTCGACGATGGCATACGACACATGCATTTCGATGGCTCATGCTCAAATGAAGGTAATGGAGCCGACATTATTCTATACTCCCCTATAGGTAAAATTCACAATTTCTCTTATATGTTAGAATTTGCCTGCACAAACAACGTTACTGAGTTTGAGGCCTTATTGTTAGGCATATAAAATGCATATAACATTGGTTGTGGCCACCTTACAGTCTTTGGTGATTCCGAGCTTGTTGTGAACTTTGCACATAAAATTTATTCGCCTAGCAACAAGTTGCTTAAGTGTTATACCCAAGATGTTTGGATGTTCATTTCAAACCTATTATCATGTAACATCACTCATGTTAAGTGGGAACTGAATTAAATGGTTGATAGGTTAGAGGTGTTTGCAGCATCCCCTACCTGACAACTTTTGCCCCAAAGACCTGATTGTACATTTCAATATTTATATCGTCCTCATATCTCTGATAACGTGCAATCATGGCAGGTATTCCCAAGTGATGAAGGCATTTGCGCTTTCATACAAAATGAACCATTTAGGCCAAAGTAAATCATATCCATTGAAGATGATAAATTTCCTAAGGGCATGACTCCTCTTGAAAGTTCATTTTCGTCAAGTGATGTAAGCAACAAAGAGATACATAAGGAAGAGGAGTAAAAAAGGAAAGTGGGTGATACCATTTCCTTGAACCTTGGGACACCTGAATCCCCAAATATTGTTAAACTAGGTGCCCAATGTTCAGACAAAGAAAACGCAAACTTCACAGAACTACTCCGTGAATTTCAAGATGTTTTTGCATGGTCATACGAGGATATTCATGGTTTTGATATTGATCTTATACAACATGTCATTCCTATCAAGGAAGGGATAAGACCAGTTAGGCAAAAGAAAAGACCTATTAACCCTCTACTCAAAGATACTATTAGGAAAGAGTTGGAAAAACTTTTGAAGGCTGGTATCATCTTTCCAGTTAAGTATTCTAAATGGGTTTCAAATCTGGTTACTGTTCGGAAAACAACTAGTCAGATTAGATTATGCGTTGATTTTCGCGCATTAAATAGAGTGAGTGTCAAAGATCATTTTCCTCTCCCTAATATGGAAATGATTTTACAACAAGTTGCAAGGTCACACATGATTTCCTTACTTGATGGATTTTCTGGCTATAATCAAATCAAGGTAAAAAGGACGGATAGATATAAAACCGCATTTACTACTCACTGGGGCACATTTGCTTATGAACGTGTGACTTTTGGCTTATCTAATGTAGGTGCCACTTTTCAAAGAGCTATGCAGATAGATTTTGACGATCCGATCGGTAAAATTATTCAATTTTATCTTGATGACTTGACTATCTATTCAAAGAACCGATTGGATCATTTTGGTCATCTTAGAAAAGTTCTCATGCGTTGCAGAAAAATTGGTATTTCTTTAAATCCTTCCAAGTCTATTTTCGGTGTCACTAAAGGCAAGTTCCTTGGTCATATTGTTTATGATTCAAGAATAAGCATTGACCCTGAAAGGATTGTTGCTATTCTAAATCTCCCTACTCCCACCTCCAAGAAAGAAGTCCAAGATTTTATGGGCATTATCAATTTTGTCTGTAGGTTTGTTCCATATTCTGATTTCATGGTTAAACCAATTCATAATATTTTGAAGCAAGATTGTTCTTTTTCTTGGATAGATGACATCGAAAAATATTTCCTTAAGATTAAGAAAGCAATTAGCTCCGCATCGGTTTTGGCGAAACCAGATTTTGAGAAAGAATTCATCATATATACCAATGCCACCGAGGAAGCAATTTTTGCTATCCTCTTACAAAATGATGACCAAAACAATGAAAACTTTGTAGCATACATGAGCCATAGCTTATCAGATGATGAAATCAAATACTCTTATATTGAAAAACATGTTTTTTCTCTTGTTAAGGTTATAGAAAAAAATTGCCATTTTATTTTAGGCAAGCTTACGCAGGTAAGAGTCCCTTTTCCTGCCATCAAGTTTCTTCTCTCTCAAACTTATCTTTCAGGAAAACTTGCACATTAGCTTGCCAAAATTCAGGAGCATGATTTAACCATCATGACTTCAAAAATGATCAAGGGACGAGACTTGGCCCTTCACTTAGCTCAACATCTTGAACCAAGTGAAGAACTTGATGATTCATAAAATCCTCTTTTAGCTCTATTCTATATTGAAAATCAAACTCTTTCTATATATAAACACCCTTGGTACAGAGATCTGGTGTATTACTTGCAGCGTAAAAAATGCCCAGATAACTGGGATCCTCACCAGAGAAGGAGACTCTGCCTAAAATCTTCCAGGTATATCATTTTGGCAACTTCTTGTTTAGAAGGTCTAATGAAGGTTTATTACTTTGATGTGTGAATGATGAAGAAGCACATAAATTGTTATAGGAAGTTCATGGATCATCAATTTATGTCATTCACATTGGTGGTCATTTTTTTGCTAAATCTACTACCTTTAAAATTATAAGAAATGGTTATTATTGGCCTTCCATATTTCGAGATTCCTACAAATTCGCAAGATCTTGTGATAAATGACAAAAATTTGTTGGGAAAGAACGTCTTTCTGTTATGCCTTTACAACCTATCCTCCCAAATTTCCCTTTCTCTAAATGGGGTCTAGACTTTATTGGTCCTATTAATCCTCCATCTTCCACATGACATATTTTTATTTTAACAGCTATGGACTACTTTACTAAGTGGATTGAAGTTGTCCCTCTTAAGCACGCACAGGATGAGTAGGTAATTTATTTCCTAGACACTAATATATTTTCTAGATTTGGTACTAGAGATCATTACGGATAATGGCCCAACCTTCATTTATGCAAAGTTAACTAAATTTCTGGTTAAGTTAGGGGTCAAACATTTCACTTCATCAGCCTATTACCCCCAAGGAAATAGAAAAGCTAAGTCTACTAACAAAAACATGGTGAGGATCATCAAAAGGACCATAGAAGATAAGCCTCATTAATGGCACACCCTCTTCACTTATGCCCTTTGGGAAAACCGTACTACCACCAAGGTAAGCATAGGTTGCACCCCCTTTCAGCTTGTTTATGGTCAAGAAGCCATTCTTTCTACTGAGCTAGAAATTTCTTCTCTACAGCTGATGCTACAGATTGAAGAATTAAATTCTTCTAATGTCCCTCAAAGGATAAATGCATTATTAGCCTTAGAAGAACAAAGAATTTTTGCCCTGGAAAACATAAAGAGAAGACAACAAACTGTAAAAAAATATTTTAACAAATGCACAAAAGTTGTCAAATTTAAGGTAGGTGAGAAAGTCTTACTTTGGGACTCAGCCCATGTTGACAGAGGAAGAGAATCAAAGTTTCAGAAATTATGGCTAGGTCCTTTCAAAATCGCTTTTGTCCTAAGCGCAAATTCTTACCTTTTAAAGGATTTGGAAGAGCGATTGTTTTCTTATAGTACCAATGGTTCCCACTTGAAACATTATGTGGAACCAGCTTGATTGTTAAACGCCATATGAAAATCATTGTTGTATATAGCTTTTTGTTTTATTGTTTTATTGTTTTATTGTTTTATTTTTCTTTGTTCAATTGAATTTTCAATTTCTGTTATTTCATTTTCTGCTATTTCGTTTTATGTTTATCATAAATAAATTTTGGATCAGTTTTGCCACAACAATGCCATTATGTAAGTATTGTTGATCAATAAACAATAAATTTTAAACAGTTGTCACGAAGTCCTCCTTTTATACATCGTTGAAATTGCTTTTTGCTTTCAGTACTGTTGTAAGATAGACAATTTGGTCTTCTTCCCTATTTTTTGCTATACCTTTCTTCCCTACATCCTGAGGTTCAAAAGAGCATATGATCCAAAAAGGATCTATAGAAGGTTAAGAACAACTTAGAACGCACAAAAGCAACTCAGAATGCTCAGAATGGCTTCAACAGACAACAAAAGGGAAAATATTCAAAGTTCCCAAAACTCCGTTAAAATGACATGATCACAAAGAGCATGTCGCAAGCTTTCTAATGGCTCGTCATACGAAGTTACGGATCAAAAGTTATAAGCGGTCAAACTTGGTCAAAACGTAAAAAAGTCAAGGTGACACGTGGCACCACTACAAGGGTGACACGTGGCACGTCTATAAAACTGAGTTGGCTTTGGATGACATGCCACAGTCGTACAAATTAATGGTAGACACATGGTCAAATCAGGTTGCAACAAGTGTCAGTTTCATGGGCAAATGTTATGTTGCCACGTGGCCTAGTCATGGGCTACCACGTGGCCCAGTCATGGGCTGCCACGTAGCACCCCTCCAATGGTTAGCAGGTGACCAAAATTTTTATGACTCCACCGGAGTCGAACCCTTGACCTCCTCTAGCCCAAAGGCTTCACATTCCACACCAACCAATACACCCCTACATGTGCCTTGTTTATACTATGGAACATAATTATATTTAAGTTTGGATAATGTTTCATATTGGGGGAGAAAAGGGCTTGGCCTTCGGCCCAGCCCTTGGTTATGTGTTAGCCCATACGACCAACGCATCCGCCAATGTAGGGGCTTATTTCAACTGCCACTATATATAGCACATTCTGCCATATTTAGCAAGTCTATCATTCTAGCAACCACCGTTATATTTAGTAAGTGTGCCAAATTTTCGTTTAAAAATATATGCCAAAAACGGAGTCCATGAGATTCGATCTCGGGACCTCCGCCAACCTACGCTCTAAACTTAGCTACACTAACCACTCCACCAACCATGTCACTTATTACATAACCGCCTATATTTTTGTATAAAAAAGGGGGCTCGGTCAGTGTTTCGAGAGAGCATGAGAGGCAGACCAAGCGTGTTTGTACAGTACGGATTTGGGCGCAATTTTTGAGACAGATTTTGGCATGGAATTTGTGACTGCCAGTCATTTATTACAGAGGTAGTGGCATGGTAACCAAGGCAGAGGTGTCTCTTGGGCCTGAAAGTGTCAGACTCGGATTGAGGCGTGGAGACAACCATTTTTAGGTAAAACGACGCCACGAATGCAGTGGTGGTGTTAGTTTTCTTATATGAGCAAAGCTTCTATAGCTTAACTCCAGAATGAGGTATACTTATGTATTTTTCCCAAATATTTTTTGGATTTAATAATAACACATACCCATTTGAGAGCAGGACCTGGAGACATAGTCCACCAGGGACGAACTCTGTTATCAAGTTTTTGTGTTCATATTTCATGATTATGTCTCTTTCTTTTTGAGTTTTTCCTTCTTTATGGTGTACTTTTTTTTATGCTCATTTAATACAATTCTTTAATAAGTCACTGGATGAAAAGATCCTGGATCATGTTGGTATCAGAGAAGTCGTCTCTGACTTGAATTGTTGAGTATGAATGCTTACTAGGGCCAAGCATAAGCAGGGTGAAGGAACTCTTAAGACTTTCAATCCCGAAGTTGGCCATACATCCTGAAGGAAGAAGATGGCAGAAGAGGACAAGTGTGATGAACAAGAGAAAAAATTTCACATGGTCTTTTATCGCATGTCAGAAATCGAATGAATGTATGGAGATTACGAGAATAGGGTGAAGAAGAAAGGGAAGAAAAAGGAAGCACATGCAGATGATGATGCTTTGTTAAACCAAGGGGCTGGAGGAGATCCTCTTAAGCCTCCATCTTCACCTTCAAGTTCTAGTTCTTCTTCCTCTAAGCATTCTCATCACTCTCAACATTCTAACCATAAAGTCTCTTTTAAGAAACCATTATTAAAGCTTGATGTAAAGTTTTCTTTAACTATGTTTAATGGAGATGTTAATCCTGAAAAACTAGATAATTGGATCTGACAGGTTGAAGTATATTGTCGTGTTCAACATATTGACAAAGAGGAAGTTAAAGTGCAATTGGCTTATCTTCGATTGGAAGGCACCGCTATCGTATGGTGGGAGAGCAAGCTTCGGGACATAAGTAAGTGTGGTAATTTTCTTTCCTCATGGCCGGAATTTAAATCAGAGATAAGGAAGCAATTCTATCCATTAGGGTATTTACATAAAGAAATGATGGAATGGCAAACTTTGAGGCAGAGTAAAGGTCAAACAGTACAAAGTTTCACAGAAGAATTTAGGAAGAAAGCTCTCGCATTGAACATTCCTTTGGATTCTTATGAAACTTTAATGAAGTATATTGGCACACTTCATAGTTATATTCGTCATACTTTTCTCTTGTTTAACCCCACTAGTCTTGACGAAATTTGTGTGCAAGCCACTCACCTTAAGAACAGAGGGAAACATGTTCAAGAAGATTCCACGAAGAAACCTTCCAATTTACCACAAAATACTTTCAAGAATTTCAAAAGGAAGGACAAGAAGACCGCTACAGTGACAAGAGAAGGAGGAAAACCATCTTGCACTCATTGCAAGAAGAGAGGTCACGATGAAGAACATTGTTGGAAACTGCATCCAGAAAAGAAACTGAAACAGTTCGGTGGAAAGGGGAAGACAAAGACAGTTGCTATAGTGCAGCAATATCTTGGTTCTGAATCAGGAGATGAAGGATAGATCACAGCGGCTGGAGTACAAGGTAAAGATTATCTTCATGCTAGTTCAAGTTCCAGTGATGAATTTCATATTGATGAACGAAAGAGGAATGAGTTATTTCATATAAGAGTTGTATCTAAACATAATAAGATAGATACATTATTTGATTCAGGTTCCCAAGTAAATTTAATATCTGAAGCACTTGTTAAGAAGATGGGTATTGAAATGAAACCACATCCAAAGCCTTATCCTCTTGGTTGGGTATGTGATCAAGAAAAACTTAATGTCACCAAACAATGTAGGGTCAAATTTTCTATTATTTCCAAGTTGATTGATGAAGTAGATTTGGATGTTGTACCACTTGATATATGTGGCATAGTGTTGGGAAGTCCTTATCTTTATGATAGAAAAGCAGTCTTCTTTCGTCATGAGAACAAATACCACCTTACTAAAGGGGGAGTGGAATATATTCTTAGAGCTCACAGCATGAGGGTAAATTCGACACTTGTTAGTGCAAGGCAAATGAAAAGACTCATAACCACTAATAAGAGATATGTACTCATGGTCGTCAAAGAGAAAGATGTCGGGACATCCGACGCTTTCCAAGGGTGTGATCCATCTCATAAAAAGGAACTAATTGATATTGTTTCTAAGTATGATGATATTTTTCAGGAACCAAATGGATTACCTCCTAAGAGAGAAATCCAACATGAGATACATCTTCAGCAGGATTCTCCTCTTCCTAATGTGAGCATGTACAGGTTGTCAGTTGTGGAGATGACAGAGATCAAGAGGCAGGTACAGGGCTTACTGGATCAACGAGTCATCAGGCCCAGTTCATCTCCTTGTGGTTCTCTTATCGTGATGGTGCCAAAGAAGGATGGCACAGGGTGAATGCGTGTTGATTACCGGGCCTTAAACAAAATCACAGTGAAAAATCGATACCCTCTTCCTCATATAGATGATTTACTTGATCAGTTGAAGAATGTTTCTTATTTCACTAAGTCGGATTTGCACAGTGGATACCATCAAATTAGGGTTGCAGAACAGGATGCATGGAATATTGCATTTAAAACCAAACAAGGATTGTTTGAGTGGTTAGTTATGTCGTTTGGGCTTTGCAATGCTCCGACAACTTTCATGCGTGTGATGAATGACGTATTCAGGCCTTTCCTGGATGACTTTGTGATTGTATATTTAGACGACATTCTTGCTTTTAGCGGGACTTGGGATGAACATGTAAGGGATGTAAAGCAAGTATTGGATACATTGCAAAGGGAAAAGTTGTATGTGAAAATGTCTAAATGTGAATTTGGAAAGACTGCACTTGTATACTTAGATCATATCGTGGGAGGAGGACAATTGCAGATTGATCCTTCCAAAATTGATGTAATTGTAAAATGGCTTGAGCCAAAGAGTGTGACCGAGATCCAGAGTTTCTTGGGTGCAGTCCAGTATTGGAGAAGATTCATTCCCAACTTCTCCTTTATAGCAGCTCCTTTGCATGTCTTAACCAGTGTGAAGAACACTTTTCAGTGGGAAGGAAAGCAACAAAAAGCTTTCGACACTTTGAAGGAGAAGATCAGTACCGCACCAGTATTAGCACTTTCGAATTTTCAATAGCCTTTTGAGATCAAGACAGATGCCAGCGGATACGCCATGGGTGCAGTATTGATGCAATATCGTAAGCCTATATGTTACCACTTTGAAACTTTTAACCAAGTTGTTGTTAACTATCCTACATATTGTAAAGAGTTGTATGCATTAGTTCAAAATGTAAAGAAATGGAAGCATTACTTGTTAGGGAAGGAAACCATCATACATACAGATCACCATCCCTTATAGTATCTTCAAGCACAGACCAAACTGCAACAATCTCAGCACTACAGATGGATGGGTTTTCTACAACAATTTCATTTGGTAATCAGGTACAATAAGGGTACAAGTAACAAGGTATCTTATATGCTTTCTAGACCTCCTATTGTTGCTTCTATTATTTTGAAGAATACTTCTTTATCTCATGATAGCTATGTAGAGCAATATGCCATCGATGAAGATTTTAAAGAAGTATATGAGAAGCTAACCCATGGTGCACAGGTAGAGAACTATTGTCTGCAGGGAAAATTACTCTATCATCTTGGGAAGCTATGTATTCCTACAAGTGAATGAGTCCATGTGATACGAGAATATCACACTTCTCTTGTGTCTGGGCATTTTGGGGTAGGAAAAACTATGGCTCATTTGCAGAGGTTTTGTTATTGGCCTCAAATGAAAGCAATTGTACCTAAATATGTAAAGGGGTGTGTGATGTGTTCTACTTGTAAGCCCACTAATAGAAAATTGGGCCTATACTCACCACTTCTTGTTCCATCCCATCCATGGGAAAGCATTTCCATGGATTTTGTAGGGGGTTTACCAATGACCAAAGGGGGTCATGATTATTTGTATGTTGTAGTGGATAGGTTCAACAAGATGTGTATCTTGATGCCATGTAAAAAGCAGATCATTGTTGAGCAAACTGCTAATCTCTTTTTTCAGTATGTTTGGGTTCATTTTGGATTACCCACGTCCATTGTCTCAGATCGAGATACTCGATTCCTTGGGGATTTTTGGACTAGCTTGTGGGGAATGATGGACACCAAATTGAAGAGGAGCATTGTTTTTCATCCACAGATCGACGGACAGACAGAGGTGGTAAACATAACAGTGGTACTTTTTCTTCGAGGCTACTGCAGCAAGCATCCTAAGTTGTGGGATGAACATATACCTTATGTACAACATGCTTATAATCGAACTTTACATTCATCCACTCAAAGTTCACCTTTTGAGACATGTTTTGGGTACCTACCAAAGGTTCCTTTGGAATTGATGTGTGGGAGACATGACGATGTGAATGAAGAACGAACAGAGGACAAAGCCCACAAGTTCATCCAAAGGATTCAACAAATACACCAGGCATTCAGGGAACAGTTGGAGAAGAGTCAAGCACAGTATAAAGCTCGGCATGACAAGCACATGGTTGATCAACAGTTCTAGGTTGGAGACTAGGTATGGTTTCACATCATCAAGGAACGCTTGAACGGTGAAGGCAAGAAACTCAAGCCCATCCGATACGGACCCTTCACTATTTTGGAGAAAAGCGGCACTAATTCTTTTCGTTTAGATATTCCACCTTATATGCATATTTATTCAGTTATGAACGTAGAGAACTTGAAACTTTTTGAGCCTCCCATGATCATGCATTGGGATGAGGAAGTTTCAATACCTTCAGTTGATGAGTTTGCACCTGATTACTTGGATGAGTTACGTAAATATATCATCCTGGATAGAAGGATGAGGACTTTACGCAGGGGTGATGTTGATTATCTTCGAGTAGGCTTAAAGGGCACACATCCAAGCAAGGCAAAGTGGATTGAGAAGGACAAAGTGAGGGGACTCTTCCCTCACTTACCAGTTGATTAATCAAAGCTTTTGGTGGTCCAAAAAGCTCTCAGTGGGAAGGCGTGATCCAAAAAGGATCCAGAGAAGGTTAAGAACAACTCAGAATGCTCAGAATGGCTTCAGTAGACAATAAAAGGGAAAAAAAATCAAAGTTCTCAAAACTCAGTTAAAATGACATGATCACGAAGAGTGCGTCACAATATTTCTAATGGTGCAAACGACTCATCAAACAGAGTTACGGATCAAAAGTTATAAGCGATCAAAGTTCAAGTCAAACTTGGTCAAAAAGTCAAGGTGACAGATGGCACCACTACAAGGGTGATACATGGCACATACATACAACTGAGTTGGCATGGGATGACGTGTCAAGGTCATACGGATTGATGGCATACACATGGGCAAATAAGGTTGTGACAAGTGTCAATTTCATGGGCAAATGTTATGGTGCCACATGGCCCAGTCATGAGCTGCCACGTGGCACCCCTCTAGTGGTTAGCAGGTGACCAAAATTTTTATGAATCCACCGAAGTCGAACCTTTGACCTCCTCTAGCCCAAAGGCCTCACACTCTGTGCCAACCAATACACCAGTACATGTGCCTTGTTTATACTATGGAACATAATTATATTTAAGTTTGGATAATGTTTCATATGGGGGAGAAAAGGACTTGGCCTTTGGCCCAGCCCTTGGTTATGTGTTATCACATACGACCACCGCATCCGCCAATGTAGGGACTTATTTCAACTGCCACTATATATAGCACATTCTACCATATTTAGCAGGTCCACCATTCTAGCAACCATCGCTATATTTAGTAAGCGCGCCAAAATTTCATTTAAAACTATATGCCAAAAACCTGTTAGCCCATACGACCACCGCATCCGCCAATGTAGGGGATTATTTCAAATGCCACTATATATAGCACATTCCACCATATTTATCATGTCCACCATTCTAGCAACCATCGCTATATTTAGTAAGCGCGCCAAAATTTCGTTTAAAACTATATGCCAAAAACGGAGTCCATGGGATTCGATCTCGGGACCTCCACCAACCTACACTCTAAACTTAGCTCCACTAACCACTCCGCCAACCATGTCACTTATTACATAACCACCTATATTTTTGTATAAAAAAGGGGGCTCAGTCAGTGTTTCGAGAGAGCACGAGAGGCAGACCAAGCGCGTCTGTACGGTACGGATTTGGGCGCAGTTTTCGTGACAGATTTTGGCATGGATTTTGAGACAACTAGTCATTTATTGTAGAGGCAGTGGCACAGTAACCGAGGCAGAGGTGTCTCTTGGGCCTGAAAGTGTCAGACTCGAATCGAGGCATGGAGACAGTCATTGTTAGGTAAAATGATGCCACAAACGCATTGGTGGTGTTAGTTTTATGATCTAAGCAAAGCTTCTGTATCTTAACTCCATAATGAGGTATAATTATGTATTTTGCCCAATTCTTTTGTGGAGTTAATAAAAAGACCTACCCATTTGAGACCAGGACCCGAAGACGTAGTCCACCAGGGACGAACTCCGTTATCAAGTTTTTGTGTTCATATTTCGTGATTTTGTCTCTTTATTTTTGAGCTTTTCCTTCTTTATGGTGTACTTTTGTTTATGCTCATTTAATACAATTCTTTAATAAGTCATCGGATGAAGAGATCCCGGATCAGCATATCAGAAAATTTCTCCTTAAAACTTGAAGAAACACTATGTGCTACGTATTGATCGAATGTTATGCATACAGGACCAAACCCCCTCATACGTACCACTTTTCATAAGTTATTCCCAAAGTCCCATCTCATTAGTTCCCTTAAACCATCATTTTCCCTCTATTGCATAACTATTCTTATGAATTATTCTTTGATCCATTTTCACTGGTCTGCGAAACCATACATTTTGAGTTCTTAATCTATTGGAAACAGATTTCCCTATGGAGTCACTTGTTTGTTGACGCCCAAAAGCGCAACATAGGTACCTGCATGCAAAGTGGTTACAATGCCTAATTATTTATATATAACTAATAATAATACTAAATAGGTGGGACCCTGTGTGTGAATATGACAGAAGATGACTCACCTCTTATGTGCTTATGACTTGGTTGCAAGAGGAGTTCTATAGTTTATTGTCTTGAAACTACTCTTTAAAACAAAATGGGGAAACAACAAATTTTATGAGCAATGTGATTAAAGGAGAAAAGATGTTTTTTTTAGGCCTCACAAGTTTTATTATGTTGCATTTAGTTTGATGGAATATCTAAACTCCATGTTTCAAGTTGTATGCGATATGTGGTGTGGTGATTACCTTGATTTAATGTTACAAGGGTTGCACGCATTGTTTAAATTGGAAGTTTAAAGGTTGGGACATGGTATCCCTAGCAAGCTTTGATATATGTCACATTGAAGTTTTAAACAAAGGTTGGCGCATTTGTTAAGTTTGAGACTTAGGAAAATGGTGGTGTATCAAGCTTGCAATTAATTGTTAGTGGTTTATGAGTTGTATGGATAGCTTGCTCGTATTGGCTATGGTTGAAGGTGTAAGTGTAGATACGACGTGCAGTAACTGCACGTCGCTCGAACCTACCTCGAGGCTGCCACCCTTGCCATTTCACATTTGGTCTTTTGTTGGTTGTTGTTGCTCCGCTTTGTTCGGCTGTGGAAGAGGTATTCAGACTTGGTCGATTCTCCTTGGAAATTTTACACCTAGGTATGAGGGTTCTTGTTGCTCCATCCATGATTTTTTTGCTCTGCTCTTTAATTAAGTCAAAACTTGGCTCTTGAGTTTGCTCATTATCTGTGCATTTCCAAAGTTTACGATATATGGAATTTCAACTGTGTATGGATTATTGAAAAGTTGGTCTCTATGGCGTTTATATGTGAATTATTTGCAGTTAAAAATGATGTGGGTTTCCCTACTGCTGATAAAACTATATTTGCTCCATTGCTTTACCTGTGAAAAAAAGATATTGTTTGAAAGTTTTCGGGCCTGCCTTGCCTCTGGTTTTCTTTAGTGGTTCCTCTCTCTCTAATAAAAATGGTACCATTGTTTGCAGCCTTTGGATTATTTTTAGACTCTGCCTGTTATTTAATTGTGTGGCTTTCATGGCTATCATTCACACGCCCTTGTATAAGCTCTGTAGATACGACTATGAAAACTTATGGTGGTGCTAGATTGTTGAAGATATTCCTTTGGCCAAACCCTCAAACTACTGGTCAACTCGTCCTCCTATACTGCATCAATGTTAATGATTGTTTATCAAACCTTGTATTTGAAAAATGGTGTGGAGGTGGCCAACCCAACATTTAATAAAGGCGTTATTCATGCTCATTTTTAGTCATGGGTTTTGTTTATTATTTATTGTGCGAATTTAAAAAGAATGCTAAGCCCACTTATTTTGTAATATAGTTTGTCATGTGGAAATATTGCGGTGATGGGAGCATTGTAAAACCATTGTTTAATGGATACGACCTACTGTGTGTTCGATTTTATATGAAAATAATACCTCTGTGGATAAATTATATATGCATTGAATGAGTTTTGTGAACTAGAATAAAAGGGAATTTTGGAAGCATTGTTATTTGAAATCTCAGTTTGTAATTATGTTATACATAGTGGCCCCTTTTGAGTCCACTTCATGAAACCCTATAGTAGTTAAAAAATTACTGGTGGTAATGTTGTGGACCTCAGTATGTCCATTCTTCGACTGTTGGTATTGATTGTTGGAATGTTGTGTCTCCATGACTTTGTTGTGCGTGAGTTGTGTTATTATTGTTGAATGTTTCTCGGGCAATAAATTATGAAATGATTTATGTGCAATGCAATTTCTAAATTCAAAATGAACAACCTTGAAGTGAAACACCAGTTCTGGGATTTTGGAAACAAAGTGTTGAATTTCAATTCTGAAACAGTAAAGGGTTTGGAAATTTAATTGATTTTGAAGATGATATTGTTTGGTATGGATGATGATAGAACAATATCCATTGGAGTCCCTTCCATTATATCACTTTACGCACGCTACACTCCCCTCATTATCCAACTTACACTTTTACACTCCATGTTCTGTTGTTACTCATTTTTAAGGAAAAGTCTGTATGAAAATAAAAGAAATGGTGTGAAGGTTAATTGATGATTGGTGTTTTGGGAGCTGGTTATATGGTTATATACATAGTTGATTGTTTTTATGATTGTTGAACAATATCCATGTATATTTCCCCCTTCGTGGTATCATTTTACGTACAATACAAACCCCCCATACTCTCAATGACCCTATCAACTCCTTGTTCATTTGGAAATTAATAAATGGAAGTTTTATGGATGGATTTCATGTGTCCTGTAGTAAATAGTGGAGCCAGCTCTTGATTTATTTAAGTGGAGTTTCATGTATGGGTTATTAAGAACTTTTCATGACTAATTAAATGTTGCTACAGGATGAGTTTTTTCAGCAGGGTCAGTAATGGCCGGAATAACAGAGGCAATGGTAACTGGCAGCGAGGCCATAGAAGGCTTCAATTTTCTATTCACTTTGTTGTTGATCCACAAGAGTTAAACCAATTGTTTCAAGTTGGGTTTTTCAATTTGGTTGGTCGTGGTATATTGCACCCCTGACTTGAAAGAACCCAATTTCAACCTCCTCATAATTTTCGCGGCATTCTTGTTCCTCCACACGTATCAATGGAGCCAGAACCCCCCACTAATGACGGTTGGCAAGAAATTTTCCATCAGCCCGTCTCTCACCGCCGTGGTTGGCCCACTATGTCATTACCTTTACCACCACCACCAGTTAATCCCAATGCTCAAATTTCCCATGTTGTTTCGCCAGTACAGTCCTCGCATTCCAGCAAAAGAATAAAAACTGATATCCCACAACCTCTGCAAGACAAAGGAAAAGTAGTCGCCTCCCCCTCTAGTTCATCTAAAGAGTCTTATAAGTCTGTTTCCGCACGCTTCCACATAAAGGATGATTGCTCTCATGTGATCAACGTAGTGCAACCCCGAGGGTCTAACCAACCAAAGGATGTCACATAAAAGTTAAGAGAGGACATCAATGAGAAGAGGCAAAATGCCTCACACAACAAATATGGATTTTTATGATTTTTATGATTTTTATGTTGTTTAGTAATGAAGACAGTGTTTCATTATTTTGACCAAGTTTTTGGACAACAAGCTTTTATTTAGGCATTTTTTTGAGGATAAGATGGATATATTATTTTTTGGGATATGGTCATAATTTTTGCTGATATTTAATATTCGATTTAAATGATGAGCATGGGAGTTACAAATGTGTTATGTGATTCAAATGATTAATTTTATACTTTGTATTTGATGATTATCAAAGAAAATAATGGGAGTCACAAGGGGTCCCACCTATTTAGTTATTATTAATTAGACCCTTATCTATATATTATTATTATTAATTTGTCTCAAACTAATTAGTTAAGTTAATTTGACTTAACTTAAGAAAGGTAGTTCAACTACCATAACTTATCAAGGAAGCATAAAAGCTCAATCAAATGAAGAGACAAGGGAGTGGAGAATAGAAGGAGAACTATAGCCATAAGGTTTGCTCTATATTAGTGAGATAATTTCAATTTTCATTGATTTTGAGTTTACTAGAAAGCTTAATCCTCGTGATGACAGCAAGGTCTTATTGAAGGCAGCAGGATTCAAAATTGAATCACATATTTCAGTAGCTTGTTTTAAAGGTGTTTGATTTATCTTTGGCAGTCTCTATATTCTTGTTTGTTTATGAATTAAATTTCACGACTGATAAAGAATATCTTACAGAGTCAAGTGGCAGCATGTTGTGGCAAGATGATCCAGATCATTAGTTTCAATTTTATTGTGTTGTTAGAGTCTTTTTGTATGGTGCCCATCGAAGGCTTCTAAATCTGACTTTGGTCCCTACCCTCACAGGGGTTTGTAAAAGAGAACTCATTTTTGGTATCTCAGAATGAAATAAAATCAGATTATTGTTTTTGTCTCACATATGTGTCTTCATGATAAGATTCTTTATTTTTCTTTTATCTCCATGTTTACATTATTGTACATTCTGTATACTCTCACATAACTTGTTTAATTTTTATTTTTTTAAGTAAAAAAGTGGAACCTGCTATATTAGATTAGCGAAAAAACTTTGACAAAATATACAATGATACAGGTCTAAGTCACCAAAAATGTTGTCGATTACTGGAAACCAGCATAAGTGGAGAGCATATAACAGTGGCATGATAAAACAGGAAAGAAAGTAGCATCTGTCCTGCCCGGAGGAAACCAGGACAGATGTCTATAGTCCAAATGAGCATAAAATAGTAACATGATAAAACTAAGAACCAAGAAAGCATAAAGACCTAGGTACCCGGTGACATGTCGCCCTTGCCAGTCTTCCACGTGGACCCAGCCGGGATGGAAAATGCCTGCGCGTAGAGAGGGCACTTCTGCTTAGCAGGAACATTGGAGTACGCATCAAGGAGCAAGTCCAGACGCTGGCCATGAGAAGGGCTCTATGCTCCAGGTCTGCCATGTGGCCTCAGAGTTCGAACACCAGAGCCAGATGCTCTGCACAGAGGAGAGAGCCATGTAAACGATCACCCACATCGTTGAGGGGAACATCCCTCAATTCCATGGTCGCTCCAATTCCAACGCCGAACTCCATCTGCTCTGCATCATCCCCTTCATCCTTCCTCACTGAGTGATTGTTGTCCGCATTCACATCTGCTCTGGTTGCCTGCATATCATGGCTAGTGGGGCTGTAGTCACCCGGCCAGGGAATTTCCTCAACAATGCAGCCGGGGATATCATCTTCCTGAGCGAAATTTGGTCTGCCTTCATCCCGGTGAGTCGCCTCTATGGCGCGAGGCTCCTGGGCAGTGGACAGGTCCTCCATAAATGGATCTTCTTCAACGTAACAGGTGGGAAACGCGTCCTCAGCCCCAACTTCCTGCCTGTCTCCCGGCTTAATTGTCGTGGCTTCGCTACTGCAGC
Source organism: Picea engelmannii (assembly GCA_009831015.1). Lineage (NCBI taxonomy): Eukaryota > Viridiplantae > Streptophyta > Pinopsida > Pinales > Pinaceae > Picea > Picea engelmannii. The sequence goes on along the minus strand of ML779493.1, from coordinate 618,290 downwards.
CGGCTCCCGTCTCCGCAATGGTGGTGAGCAGTGCCAATTTCTCAGCCCGATCCTTCTTCCAAAGAATGGAGGTCACCATTGCCAGAGCACGTTCCAATTTTTCTTTCTGTTGTCGTTGCGCCTTGTGGGCGTACCAGGCCGAGCCACGACGAGGCCTACCCTGCTTTCTGGCCATAGTTGTCGGGTAATGGATGAATGTATAGAGCTGTTGTAGCGAGAAGTTAATAAGCCAGGAGGAGAAGGATGTCGGGTTGTACCAGAACTCCCAGAAGAAGAGGAGAGTTGGAGCAAGAGCAGACCGACTCTGTCCAGGCACATAAAAAAGCAAAATGCCAGGAAATTCCTTACCAAAATGAAACGAGATGGGAGTGAGCCAGGACGAGAGGGGTGCAGGACTGCACCAGAGCATCCATGCGAAGAGAAGAGCCGAAGCAGGAGCAGTCCCACTCTGTCTGGGCACAAAAGAAAGCAAATTACCAGAGGCCGAAGTCACCTGACCCCCCTTAAACCCTGTCATGCTGAGTGTGTTGTGAGTGTGAATGGTCATGCGAGGGAGGAGTCCCTCCGTCGTATAGCTGCAGCTATGGCCGTCCACCATCGTAAATGCAAACTTGTGGGTGGCGGCCATCGACATTTATGCCCTGGATTAGTGCTAAGCCCAGTGTCACAGGAGTGTCGCGTGTCACCCCATCTGGGGCCTTGTTTAATTTTATTGTACATTGCTATAAACATAAAATCAGCCTTGATCCTTTGTACTTGATACTTGTGGATTAAGTGATTATTTTTTAGGCTATAAACCCCAAGTGACATTCCCAACTATCTTGTCTTAGCTAGACAAGATCTGAAAATGCTTGAGTAAGGTTCTTTATACCTTTTCCTCAACACGAGTGAGATATAGTCCCTCATTTATGGATCATATGATATCAAAGAAATTGAATCCTTCATCGTGACACAACTTATAGAACTTTGAAGAGAAAGAGGACTCAACATGGGTAAATAAAAAATATAGAGGCTAAAAGACCTGCAGGCCATCAATGTGCAACTTCAAGAAGAGAATAGTCACTTGAAGGAGAATGTCAAGATGTTTCACCAGAGGATGATAGAGATGGAGAAGAACCTTGAGACCTCTAAAACATTGCTATCATTGCTAAAGGATCATTTTGTTGAATATGAGGACCCCCTCACAATTGTTATGGCTGATTTTGATAAGCACATAGTTCAGCTTATGAAACTGGGAGAGAAGGTCATTCAAATGGATAGTTGGTAAGAGGAGAGGCTCTCTCAAATGATGATTCAGCTACAACAACAGTTGGATCAAGAGGACGAGGAAGCATTAGCAAATCTATAGGAACTTGTCCAAGAGCACTAAGAAGAAAAGCAACCTTCTTCCATCACTACTACAAAATTCAACACCGTGATGGAGTCAAGCATGGTAAGGTCACCTTCCTTAAACCTTTCTCAACAACATTTGGTGAATTCGAAAATCATACCATAGGCATTGGTTCATAGCTCCTAAGAAATATGGGATATAATGGACAAAGATTAGGCAAGAGAATTTAAGGCATCATAAGCCCCATTGTAGTTGAAAAGAGGGTCAAGCATGAAATCCTTGGATTCTATGGCAGAGAGAAAAAGGTCACGAACACCAAGATGACATTTTTGAAGGAAAAAGACATGGTAGAGTTGGCCTGCTCATCTAAAGAAAGATTATTAGCAAATAAAGGCGGCAACACACCACCACTCCATCCTTCTTGTGGTAGATTGAAAAAGGGAAGTGATGAGAAAAGTGTAAAGACATTGCATGCACTAGCACTTAGATGAAGCAATTAACAAATCAGTCAGAAAAATAAGAATGAGACCAAGAGGTATGTAATAGGTAAGACATCCCTTATTTGTAATTGATGCAAGAAGAAAGGACATGGTGTTGTCAACTATTGGTACTTAGAGCCATGCTAAGTTTTGTGGGAAGAGAGGCAATCTTGAGGCATCTTGTGAGAGAAGCAAACCTTAAGTCACAAGCCATATTGTTTCCAAAACAAGGCTTCCCCAATCCAACAATGAAATTATAAGCATCTGGAGAGAAAGAGCATGCCAAGTAGACCATACAACAATGCCAAGAAATTTTCCACCACTGCAAGTTGAGTGGACATTGGGAAGAAAACCGTCGACGACTTCATCTAGATCTTCACCCCATGAACCACACATCCAAGAGAAGAGTGTGGAAAATGAAGTTAAATGGAGATAAAAAAAACTCACTGCATCTCCAACACAAGGAGTAAAAGTTGTCAACGGAGTTATAATGACACAAGAGGTCAATATCACCATCAAAGACGATGTTAGGTTGATGCCAAAAGCTAAGGAAGCCTCATTCCAATTGGTACCTGCAATATTTCAGAAGAATTTTCCCTTCTTGGAGATATATCAAAGGTTGGTGAAAGGAGGTCAATGACAATCCCTCATCCTTGTACTATCGAAATATTGAGGCATTTCCTCATCCTTAATACTATAGCCTATTGATGACTCTTACCTACAACCATACATGCATAGAATTCAGTGAATTCTTTGGGTGGAGGGAGGTGACATGATTGCATGTACCAATTAGGTCATTCAAGCGATGTGGTTTCAAGGATAAAGTGTTAGTAAGCACATGTAACAAAAAAGGGTTATTCCATTTTGGGAAGCAATTGATCCTAGCAGAAGAAGACAATCCACACATCCTCTTGTGGAATTTATATGTAATGGCATAGCTTGTTGGAATCATACTAAACAAGAAAATTAGAATTTGACTTGGATTCATTGATTTATGGGATATATCATCTACAAGTTTGAGAATGTAAGAGACTTGCATGTTGAATATGGGAATGAATTATGATGAAAGAGTTCATATTTGAATATTACTCGGAGCTAAGAGTCGGTGAGAAGACTTATGTAATGTAGAAACAAGTGATCCAGGAACCAGAGTTTGAGGCATAACCAGAGCAGTGAGCAAGAGTCTGAGCCTAAGTAGTGAGCAAGACCCGGAGCCAGAGTTAGCATTATGGATCCTCCCTAACATACATATGAAAATATTCATTGCTTCCAAAACATACCTAGAAGTGAATTGAACCTTATTTTATATTTCAACTTGGTGAACTTATCTCTGTAAGAAAAAAGTTACCACTGTAAAAAGATTTTGTTTCTGTAATTTTTTTTTATATATGGTAGGGAATACCATGGGCCAAGGTTTACCAAAACTAGAGCAACCACCAACAATAAAATCAAAATTTACTCTTCCCGCTTCTTTGGAACTTTTTCTTTTAAATTACCTTTGTTACCTTTTTCTTTTAAATACTTCTTCATGTGAACCTTTTCTTTTTTATTCTTTCTTCTTCTTCTTTTTTCCTTAAAAATGGTAAAATCAAAATTTAATCTTCCTTCTTCTTCTTTGGAACTCTTTCTTTTAAATTAACTTTATTACCTTTTTCTTTTAAATACTTCTTCAACTTTTTTTTTATTATTATTCCTTTTTTCTTCTCTATTATTTATTTTTTATTAATAGAAAAGAATGGGCCACCATCTTGGACATTATTTGCAGTTTTTTTTTTTTTCCATTTTTTTTGTCACCAACAAATTTAACTTGATCACAGGGAAACAACCAAAAAGTTGACCACAGACCATCGAAAATACCGCTCTGATACCAAATGAAGTGGATCTAGTGGTCCACTTCATGAGAACATTGTGAATACATAACATAATTCCATATATCCATAATAAATAATATTTTATTTACTATCTATTTTACATATTTACTTTTCATCATATGAAATACAATACGTGTATATAAATACATGTGGGGAATGATAAGTCATGTCCTTGGCAAAGGTCATGACTTATCATGTCCTTGGCAAAGGTCATGACTTATCATTTACATTAAAATGCCTATTTACATAATAACAAACCTATAACATATTATTACAAGATATGAAATGTAATATATTTTAGGTATATTACACATTCCCTCTAGATGGCTCTCAGTCTTATGTTGTTAACTTGTTTCCTTACATTTTAGGAAGTTGAGATGTTAGTCAATCAAGTTGAGATGTTAGTCAATCATAAGTATTTTTAGGTCATACTCCTATTAAATTATTATTTATATTCCCTTAAAATAAACCATAGTTTACTAATTTAATTCTCACTTAGGTTGACGTAAAAAAACACGCCCATTAACTTATAGTAAAATAAATTAATGTAGATTTGCCCCTGTAACCCCTCTTATCCATTGCATTGCACTCCCCCTCCTACCCTTTACACATCTAAGTATACACAACCACGTAGATACATTGGGTTGAGAGTAGTTCATAATGGTGTTTATCATGGTGGATAGCTAGTTTCTATTAATTATAACAACTATGTGATTTTGCTCCATAAGTATAATTTTAGTTGCATAGAAATACCCCTATGATTATCGTATTATGTGAACACAACGTCTTTGCATATGTTGAGTTATGCATGTGCATTTTTAGTGCTCATGCCAAATTATGCATATATTTTGTTTCATGCATTTTATGTACTCATCTTAGTAGTGTATCGTTGTAATAGATCTACAGATCGTATGGCTTTAATGGAGAGGGATAAAACGTTGATGCCAAATGGAGGAAAAGAGACTAGGAACATCTTAAAAGAACAAATAAAGCAAAGCAATGGATGAATGCAACAAAGTGTCCTTGGTGAGGTATAATTACATGCTTAATTATTTTTATATAATATTGAAATATATATTTATTTTATGAAGAGTCGCATATATAATTCTAATTGTTAATTATGTTTTATGTTTTATGTTGTAGAAAAGTTGAGTAAAAAAAATTGGAGTGTTTTAAATTGGAGTACTTTTAAAGGATCTAACATCAAAAGAGAAACCATATATAGATGGAGATTATATGAGCTCAACGGAATCAAGTTTTTGGAGTCTCAATCACAATCACTCTACACATGTTAGCCAAGGTACGATATATCCTACATTTTAAAGTGAAATTTAGAGTGTACATTATAGTATTAATGAATCCAATATACTACATTTTTCATGGTACTTATTTGTTTTATGATGTGCATTTTAATGTTTGATCAAGGACACACAGATGATGATGATTTGAGATGAATATCTATGTTAGAAAAATACAAGGAATCAACTTATCATTAAGTATACAAATTGATTCACAAGAAGAGGTTTTAAAATTTGGAAAAGAAAAAGTTTTCCATCATGAATTTTTTGACACTGTCACTAGGGAGTGGTCAAAAGAATACCACAATCATTGCACTAAAACAAGTAATCCTAGTAAGCAAAGAGCATTACAACATTTGTGTAAAATATTTCCAAATACATTAGTTAGTGATAGATGCACCCTTCATAGATTTTCCAAGACTCTAAGGAGGAGGAGATACCATATCAAGTGACATATGTTCAAAATAGTCTTGTTTTTTTGTCACTTATGTTTCTAGTCCTTTACCTTTTATATTTAGTAATGTATCATCAATCAATTTTATGTTTGATTTTTTTTTTCATGCTTTTAAACAAAGTGAGTTCATTAGTAATATCCCTTGGGTTGGTAGAAAAAAAAATAGACTAGCAGATGTTCATAAAAACTATCTTTAAAAATGTCCTTAAGGATTGGGTAGAGACTAGAAAGATCTCCTTTGAGGAGGCACGAGTGGACCCTTGGAGACAAGAACACAAAGCCACGAAGGTAATAAATAATATATAATTAGTTGAATTATCAATTAAAATTTGTTTATTAATCATTATTTTATTTATGACCAATTTACCATTAATACAATACAATACTTTCTTAATTAAATAATTGATTAAGCTTTTAACTTGTAGGTGTTTATTTTTATATGCTTTTGGCATTGATCTAGGAGTTGCCTTAGCACTCCCACATTGTACCTTTTCTCGATGGTGATATTTTAGTACCATTTACCTATTTTTGTGGTAATTTGTTTGACATTCATAAACTTAATTATTATTATGTACATGCATGAATAGACCCAAAAAAAAGCACACATTCTTTCGGTCAAGCTAGGAGGTCCTTGATTAGAGAAATCTTTGTAAATTTATAGATATAATCTCATTCACGATGCTAATGCTTATCTGTAAATGAGGGACTATATCCCACTCGCTTCACCAACACGAATCCTCTATGGAATGTAGTTCTGATTTATGTTCTCCATGTTATACCGAGATCTTTATCTTGAACGATGGCTACAAGGCCTCTATTCATTGTGTAGTTTTGAGTGTAAACTAACCAACAACACTATTTATGATTAGAGGTTTGCTTGGTCTCAGGTGTAACTTGCACACAACAACTAACTAGCATTGCAGTAGGAATCAATCCAATAAAAACCTAGACTTTGTTAATGCAAGTCACCAATTGTTCAACATCTACATATGTAATATGTATCTCTAAGCCATCTCTACTTCCAATGGATTATGTTTGGTATAACATTATTGGAACCAAATGTCCAATGGACTTGGTTCCTCTTTCTCAGGTTTGAGAACTATTGAATTGAGACTATTATGTGCAAAATATTCTAGCACTCCAATTCTCATTATTCAAAATTGTGAACAAGGATGCATGTTAGCCATGATATACACATATATATTGTAGGGATATGAATATGCAATTGCTTTTGTATCGTAGCGGCCAAACACCAATGTTGTTTACAATAAGAATCTTACACAACACTCCAATAATTAATAAATATATATGTTGCTCCACTACTATTCAAGGATAGAGATGTCAATGTTGTCCAAATACCACTTCAGTAAATATGTATATAATCTCAATTTTTTGAGATTGAATGCAGAACAATAAATATGAAAATGTGAATAGACACCGCTATGTCAAGGATCAGTTAAATAACCATGCTTTTTATTGGGCATTCCCTTCCAAGGCAACAATTCAATTCTTATAATTTCTTAAGTGGGAAAATCAAAGCAATGCACATGATAATATTCTTTTGATTAAAATTATGTAACTATAATTGTTGTTTATGCATACCAATTAAGCTAGCATTCTTTACCACAATGTTCCAACCATAGAGACATCCAACATCACAGTTGATATAGAGACCACAAATGCTCCATATATGTCAATGTTGCCCCAATAAGGAAATATGTGAATGCTTAATTACATAACAATGGTTTAATATGTCATGAAAGATGGAATGGACAACCTACTTCTCCTACAACGCTTCTTAGCTTCATTGGAGAAGCTCACAATTAAATAAATGTTTTTCCCCAATGTGTAACTCAACAACCATTTATAAATTACTTAAGAAGGAATGAGGTATGAATTAGTTGATTAGAAATGTGAAGAACCATGCATTGGATTCTACAAGAAATCAAATAGCAACATACTATCTCAGATATGTATAAAAACGAATTGGGTGCATGTGGGTGGCAATTCCACTTAGTATGTTGAGTGTGAGTAACTCAATTAAAATTTGGCCAATTCCCAAGCAACAAAAGGAATGCATAAAATTGTGGGGAAGATGATAAGCAATGTACGACCTCCTAGAAAATAACTAGGTAGCATACAGTTGTGGGAAAAAAAAGGCTATGTATTGCTTCCACAACCACCAAATTCGCAAAATAGAATTAGAAACTCAATAACATAGTGCAGCTGTCAATCGATAATAGCCATGGATCTCCAATCTTAGAGAAAATCTAATGGTGGGTAATTCAGAGTTATTGGCATTCTTTAATTGATATTGGGGAATGAAATTATGAGTAAAATATATATATAAAAAAAATAGCTACAAATTCATCATTAAACCATTACTACGACTACAAGAAACAAACTAGGTGTAGAGAAGAGATTCCAATTGCTCATATAGAAAATTCAGTACATCGTTATACACATCGGTAAAATCAAACACATCATAAACACAGAGATTTTACCCTGGAAACCCAAACAGGAAAACCAACATTCAAATGGTTGCTCGGTCTTTATTTCAACAATCTCTAGTTACATAGCAACTTATGGTTGTTTGTGCATACTCCCCTATTTGGCCCAAAAACCCTTTGAGAGTCAAGTTATAATAAGATATAAGAGACATGGTGGGTAATGGGAAGGCCAAGAGATCGACCTTTTTATTCCATTTCTCTCTCTCTCTCTCTCATTTTTGTTTTTTGTTTTATTTAATACTTTGTTTTTTTCTCTCTTTGTCTCATTTAATCTCTAAAATTTGCATTGTCCATCATGGTTTATGTAACCTCCATTAGATTCCAAATTACACTTAAGTACTGACTCTTACAACCATTTCTTGTTGGTATCCATTTTGGATCACACCTGCCTAATGAGAGGATCTCTGGTCTCCAAAATATTAGAGGACTAATCTAGATCAATGTGCATTCTCTCTCTATTTATTTGGAACATGGCTTTAACATTAGCTTCTAGTTATAGCTGACTGTAAGCATTGCCATTGACCTCGTTGGAACTATATTGATATAAAATTGGCAAGTAAATTACAACTTGCATAAGAGGAAGTTAAAAGAGATCATGCACAAAAGTATGTTAATCATGATGAGATTAATAATTTAGAATTAAACATCGATGAACATGTTGGAAATATATTGATATCAAATTAGCAAATAAATTACAACTTGAGGAAGAGGAAGTTAAAAGAGCTCATACACAAGAGTATGTTGATGATGACGAGATTAATAATTTAGAATTAAGCATCAATGAGTACTCTCCTAAATGTGATTTTTTGTGTGTTAAAAAACAAGGAAATGGATGTGGTCCTAGGGAACCCTTTATTGAAATCTATTGGTACTTTTACCATGAATGTTGAAAAAAAAAGTTACATAGAATTCAAGAACCTTACCAAAAAGATAATGTTGCGAGATATTAATTCAAAACACCTAGATCTATCATTGAATTCAGATCAGAAAGAACAACAAAATCACATAGAATTAATGGAAAAGTTAAAAAAAAAAAATTGAAAAAATTATTATTAGCAAAGATGAAGAAATTGTGCAAAATCGAACAGGGTTGGAGAAGCAAGATACAAAAATTCATAAATTTCAACAACAAATTAAAGAGTCGCAATAACAAATTAGTAATATAAAAAGCACTCATAAAAAAGAGTATGAAAACATCAATAAAGAACTATTGTCCAAAGATGAAGAAATTTCTCGATTGAGAAATAATAATAAAAGTCTACTTGTATATATGAAGAAATTGAAGAATAAGAGGAAGGCTCGACAAGAAACCCAAACCATGGATAATGGCACTAGCACAGACCTGATCGACACGGAAAAACCTAATGTTTTTAACAATGAAGTTGTATTAGTGGAAGTGTTTCTAGAAGTTGATTTCAACAAGCAATTCTACGATAAAGCAACATCCACGAATTTAGATGAAGTTGACATATCGTCAATTGCCACTAATAAAGTCATAGGTTAGTCGATGAATGTTGTCACACCGATAAATACAAAAAATTTATATATCATCATGATGAATCAAGTAAATCATAACAATACTAGACCATACATTAAGAAGGATAACATTCCTAGGCATACAAAAATATATGTGCCCCGAAGTCAACAAAGAAGAATATATCCATAATCTTATCATCAAAGAGTGCTAGACAAATCCACCTTGGATGGATTGATTCTTTTTCGGTGTGCCGATATTGTTTGATACTTCAAATTTCATATTGCCTCGTGTCTTCAACTTTTCGATAGCAGTTACAAAAGAATTTCATTCTATCATAAGAGTTTCTCATTCCCTATGCTTTGAGGGAAAAACATTTTTAAGGGGGGGAGACTTGTAATATACCTAAAGTATATTACATTTCTTATCTTGTAATAATATGTTATCGGTTTGTTATTATGTAAATAGGCATTATAATGTAAATGACAAGTCTATGATAAGTCATGACCATTGCTAAGGACATGACTTATCATTCCCCATGTGTATTTATATACATGTATTGTATTTCATATGATGAAAAGTAAATATGTAAAATGGATAGTAAATAAAATATGATTTGTTATGAATATATGAAATCGTGTTATGTATTTATGATGTTCTCATGAAGTGGACCACCGGATCCAATTCAGAGTGGAAGTCTACTCCCTTACATACCACCACCAGGTTATTTTAGTTGGTCGGGTTTTGCACATGACGATGTTATTTCATGTTGGGGTCTTGAAATTGTATCAAGAGAGGATAGCCCGGTAGCCTTGAGTTTTTTAGAATGCAATTTTTCACAGTTTATCGTCATGGTAGTAAAGTTTTCTAAAATAAAATCTATGTCAGAGTTTCAAAATGTTCCCAATGTTTTGAATGGACACTCCACTCATCGTTAGGGGATACATTTTTTATAATTTCATTACTTAATTTGAATTTAATATTCTCTTCCTCTTTTCTAAGATTTCAGTTCTTAATCTATTTTAATAAGTTTTGGCCAACTATCCCTAAACTCTTATTTTATTTTATTTTATTTTTCTATTATTTTAGTTTGATCATGTCTCCCAATTTATATTTTAATAATTTTATGTTTAAATTACAAATGGCTCACTTAATATATTAAACCTATAAAATGCACACAATGGCTCACTTAACATATTAAACCTATAAAATGCACACAATGGCTCTTTATTTCCTACCTTTAAAGGGTATTTTTATCACTTGGTGATGAGTGGAGTGTCCACCTGAAATCTTGGGAATGTTTCAAAACTCTAACACGTTTTATTTGAAATTTTTTTACTACTAGCTCTGAGTTTTGTAGGGTTTTTCCCACTTTGGAAAATAATAATAATATTATTATTTGGGTTATTTTACCTTGCAAGAGAAAGAGTGGGCGAGGAAGAGAACAAAAAAATAATAATGAGAAGAGAAAGAGGAAAAGGGAGAAGGAGAAGGAAATGATAAATAAGAAATGAAGAGAGAGAGAGAGAGAGAGAGAGAGAGAGAGATAAGGGGAAGAAGAGAAAATGAAGAAGGAGAAGAGAGAAATGGAGAAGAAAAAGAGGAAGAGGGAGAGGAGAGGAGAAGAAAAAGAGTAGTAGTGGAAGAGGAAGAGGCAGAAGGGGAAGGAGAGGAAGTGGAAGGTGAAGATAAGGAGAGGAAGAGGCAAAAGGGAAAGAGAGGAAGATGAAGGGGAATAGAAAGAGATGGAGAGGAATAGGGAGAGGAAGAGGAAGGAAAAGGGGAACCAAGAAGAGGGACAAAAAAATGAGTGTGGGGGGGAGGGATGAGAAGGAGAAGAAGAGGGACAAGAAGAAGGAAGGGAGAGGAACAAGAAAGAGGAAGAATGAGGGAGAGGGATAAGAAGAAGAAATAATAAGAGGAGGCTAGGAGAAAAACAAAGGTAAAGAGAAAGAAGGAAGGGGAAGGAGAAGGAAGGGAATATAGAGGATAAGAAGAATAAGAGGAAGGAGGAAGAGAGGAGGATGAGGAAGATCATGTAGGTATATAATCTCTAAACCCTAGTTCTTTTTTTTTTGTAGAAATAAGATCTCGATATAGAGGGTTATAGGGTAAAATCTATCCTTTCTATTATTGAAATAGTAGGTTAAGCAAGTTCATCACACCTCTAGATATTTTGGAGACAATCAATTGATATTTGATAGTTGACTATGAGTGTCGACTTAGTAGTTGACTAAGAATTAAGCTAGTCGGTTTGGTCAACCAGAGTAGTCAATTGGTGTGCAAGTCGAGGTAGAATTCAAGAAGTTCATTATGCGACCTAGTAGATTAAAGTGGACCATGTCTTCCTTGTTTCAAGGGAGTTAGTTACACTTTGGTGTTATTTATAGATGGTCTTATGGAGTATCTATCATGGAAGTCTTTTGGTTCCTTATGTTTCCTTTTGTATGTTGAGTTATGTTCACTTGTGCTTAAGTTTTGTAATGGTGTCTTTAGACACCACCTCTTATTGGAATGGATTTATTTTTTATCTATATAATTCCATGATTCTCCGACATGGTTTTGACAATTATTTTTTAATCACCCTTCTTATTGCAGGAATAATGGTTAATTTACTTGATCATTTAAATAGGAACCCAAGGCCCCTAATGGGGTGTCACGAAGAGCATCTTTGCCACTCGGCTTAGCACTAGCCCATGGCTTAAATGTTGTAGGTCGCTCCCCATCCCTTCAATATTAAAGATGGTAGTAGGCCATTACAACAGACTTACGGATGTGGGACTTCTCCCTCGAGCGAAAGAGCCGGCACTGCCAGCATTCAATACGGTAGAGTTAAGGAGGGGTCATGTGATGTCGTCCCATGAAAATATGAAAGCGAGGAAGCTTGGACATAGCTGGTTCATTCTCGTTCTGAATCTCCCTGTCGGCTGTGAGCTCTGGTGTAATCTCATCTGTATTTCACCGACTCTGGAGGTGCCTTTTATTCACTCCTCCTCCGTAATGCCAAGGGAGCGAGGCAAGCCTCACCGCGGTTCGGCTTGGCACACCCACACTGCGCATCGACAGAGAAGGCAACATTTTGAGCACGCACTCATGATGGCAAATTCTATCCTCCGACAGAGAGCTAGAGTCGCTCGCATGGCACTCTATGCCACTATAACTGAGCCTGCAATGGAGAGGAGAGCTCATACCCCTCTAGCTTTGGACAATTGGAAACCCACAGGCATGAAGCGAGAAGAAATTCCTGCAACTGAGCCTAAAACACAAGCTGGAAGTTGTCTGAAGGAAGAGCCTGAAGAAGAGTTCCCAATTTTCTACGCAGAAGAAACACCGTGCCCTGATGATAATGCGACCACCCTGGAACCTCCAACAACAGAAAAGAAAAAGGGGAGGCTCTGTGAGGGCATCCCAACCTGCTAAGTCGAGGAGGTGACATACGAGGATGAGGTCTCAAAAGGCGCATGTGTAGTAATGATGCATCACACAGACATTGCAGCCCGGGACGAGGTCAAGGCTAGAGCTGAAGTGGGGAAAGACACCTCAGGTGAGGCAGTAACCAACAAATTCAATGCTCCAGTCCTTCGTGCAGCACATCTAGATCTTGTGTTCGAACTCCGAGGCCAAATGGCAGACCATGAGCACAGAGCTTTCCTCATGGGACACCACTTGGACTTGCTCCTTGACGCTTACTCCAATGCTCCAGCAAAGCAAAAATGTCCAACGTGCGCACAGACGTTTGTCATTCAGGCCAAATCCGTGTGTCAGGAGGACAAGGGCAACAGGTCACCGGGTATTTGAGCTTTTCTTTTGGTTTGGTTTTACATCATGTTGTTGTTCAGAGTTAAGACGATCTATTGCCATCTATCCTGGTTTCCTTTAGGCAGGATAGACGACGAAACAATATTTTAGCCTACTTTCCTAGACATGCTATACTTGCCCCAAATTGTGCTTGTTTCCGGTAAAATGGCAGCATATTTGGTAGCATAGTAAGCCTATATATCTATGTATTTTTGTCTCTGTATTTTTGCTAATATAATATAGCAGGTAACACCCTTTTTTACTTAAAAATAAAATAAAATAGGAACCTAAGAAATATAAGTCTTTGTGAGATATTGTACATTGTATGTGCAAGGTTGAGGTCTCTTATACAACTAGTTTTTATAATGATTATAAGAAAGGAAATGACATTGTAGAAAATTAAATACACCAAACTTGTAAGAAAGTAAATACACTTGTAGGAATTGAAATAAATAAATTAAAATAACTCACACAATAGAAAGGAAAGGAATTGAAATGCATCTATTCTACTCTTGCTCTCACTACAAAGAGAACACCTTTTAGTGAAGGTTTTTAGTGTTAAAAATTTGACAAAATTTAAAAAAAAACCTCCACTACAACCTCCTCTATTGAATGCAGAGGTTTTAACGAATGGTCCATATAACCAAATAAAATTTGGGGGGGGGTAGAGGTTTTTTTTTTTTTTTTGGTGTTGTTATTTTCAAAATGCACTGGTGCAGTCTTGACAAACCCGCCTTGGTGCATTAATATAATAAAAACACCCTGGTGTGTTAATATAATACGAACGCCTGGGTGCTTTTATAATTATCACGCACCGGTCTCGTCTTTTTCATTGTATGCAGAGCACTGATGCTCTTATAATTTCTACGCATCGGTTCCACCTTGTTTTCGTATGAAGCACTGATGTGTTTTAGTTTTTTTACGCATTGTGTGTTTACGATATAGTGAGAACTGATGCAATTAAGTTATCCTCATACTTGGTGCGTTTAATATAGTGTGCAGCCTGGTGCTTGTTAATTAGTACGTACTAGTGTTTGTTTTACCATGTGCACTGAAGGGTAGTGAAATTTTGAATATTCGAGGTGAGATGTCAACGCCATTTTTTTTACTAAGAACTTGTGCATAAATGATATTTAGATCCCCAGTGCCTATAATAACAGTAACGCACCTGTGCGTACATTATATTTAGTGCACTACTATATATTTTAAACATGAGCAACATACAATTTTGAAATGTTAAATAATATTGTTTGTTATATCGTTTATGGAATGGTGTGTTTTCTCAACAGTTTGTATCAGTGTATTATTATAATTAATGTGCACCGGTGCGTTTGTCTCCTCAAAATGCACCGCTTTATATATTATGGCACACACCGTCTAGTGAGTTCAAAAGAATACAGCGCATTGATGTGTATATATTTTAATTAATTATTTTTTACAAATTTTGGATTAATCATTTCAAAATCAAATATTTTTTATAATAATATTGTTTTGTATTTTTGTTATTGCATTTTGATATAATGTAAGTCATCCACATATTAATTATTCAGGAACACAACATTTTGTACAACATTTGATAATGCAATGAAATAAGGAACCTATTTTATTATATATGAATAAGAGACCCATTCTCATACAAAAAGAGACAAGGTAAATGTCCATAATAATCAAATTGCAACCAATATGTAATTGTTACACTTATTGGTAACATGTCCTCATGCAATTGTGACAATATGTCGAGTACATCAAACAAAATCCCTGATTTTCAGAGACAAATATTCCAAAACATACAACTTGCAGTAACATTTAGTTATATTGATTGTCATTCATCAATTGAACTGTTGTCATCGTTCGAACTACGTGTATGCCTCATAATTTCTTCATCATTTGTAGGTAATATTGTACTTTGGTTTTTTGACATAATGTTTTCTTGATCTGCTTGTTTTTTATGTTCCACCCCTTCATCTTCCATCTACAAAAATAGAAATAAATTGTAATAAGTATATCGACATTTGTATATATAGTAGAATATACATGATTGTGTAAAGCAAAAAACATACCTTAGCACCAAGTCTTTCATAAACAATGCACATTCTTTCGAATTCATGTTTCATGCATTCTCTCAAAATCTCCTCTATTGGTTGCATTCCATACTTTGTTTCCTGCGTGTTTAATACAACATGACAAAGCAAAATCAATATAATCAATATCATGTTTTCTTGTTGTTTCATTAACTATTAAACAAGGGAAGTTAAACAACATAGCTATTTATAAATTGTTCAATTAAACTTTCACAATTCAACACATACTCACAACCCATACTTAACCCAATGTTTATCTATTCATGGGTTGGCTCCTCTGTGTATGTTAACACATATTAAATGATATCCATGGACAAGTGTAAATTAATTAGTTAAATGTAAAGATCACAACAAACATGAAATTTTAAGAAAGACCGAAAACGTAAATACTCACAAAGTCTGTGATCAACCCTTTTATTCCTCATTGTCTTGTCTTATGTGTTGAATGGGTTCTATTTTTTTTTTTCATTTATCCAATAAAACAATTGAAAATTAATATTTCAAATGATAATTAAATTCGGTGAACATAAAAGAATAAATAAATAGAACCATACCTCTAATGCACATTGTAGTTGGGATGGCTCCTCTTGCGATGCAATTATGTTCATTTATTTTACCATCTTCTTCTACACTTTTTTGGACATCCCTACCAGCATGTCTTGATTTTCCCCTTGTTTGTCCCTTTGAATTTTCAAAATCTCCCTAAAAAAAAACTAGGAATCATCAAATAAAAAAATTATGTAATTTAAAAAAAAATAAGATCCCAGTGCGTATAGTAACTTAATACGCACCGAGGCATCAACCATATTTATACACATCAATGCATCAACCATATATATACGCATCGATACAGTGTAATAGTGTCGTTGAGAAATTGAAAACTTTTTACCAAATTTTGTATTCAACGAGTGCTTTATGAATTAAGAAAAACATGGCTTCCTAAGTATTGTTTATTACACATCGTAGACATGTGAACAAATTTAAGGCATGTGGCGGTTTCCATATAAAACATTATAATTTTCCATTTTAAACTCAATGGTGCACTTTGTAAAAAAACGTGTCTCGGTGCTTATCTAGGTAAAATGTGCATTGTCGACTACGAAAAGGATTTTTTTAAATATTATTTCTAATTTAAATCAAGTGGTGTTGTTGACATACAAATACACATTGATGCTCTTACTATGTACATAACGCACCATTAATCGCAAAAGCGTTTAAAAAAATGACAATGACATGACGATTTGAGATCTAATGCAATGAGTGGTTTAATTGCAACGGATAGGAAACACCCATATATAAATAAACAAACCCTATAAAAAATTGCTTAAAAAAAATCTCCTTGTGAAATATACAAAGAGAAAGCAAAAAAACAGTGAGCAAATTAGGGTTTCTAATATTGAAGGTAACTATGAAACCTTTTTTTTTTTAAATTTGGGAATGCACTAAAAATTGTTTGAATTAGAGGAAAGATTAAGATGATTAATAGAATGGAATCATATACTTGGAATTTCTCCTCTGCAGATTTCTATGTGGTCTACAATAATACCTCTTGAATTTGGCTTTCAAAAAAAATCCACCCACTCTGAAGTCTTTGCTGATAAATTTCTGTTGGGAAAATATCATTTCTAAATTTTGGCAAATAAATAAAAAAATGAATAGGATTTTCCTTTACAAACACAAAAACGAAAATTCCCGCTCATTTTTTTTGTTGTATATTTCGGCCCATTAATGATAAATGTGCGCACTGCTTTTTTTTAAACTCACATTTTTGGTGTGTTATAGAATGCATAGCATACCGGTGCACTGTGTTCATATAACACACTGATTTATTTTCATAATAAATTTCAATGCTTTGATAGTAAGCACGTGTTATTTTTCTAACTTGATTTAGTCGGTGCGTTATACAGCTAGAAACACATTGGTGCGATGTGTAAGTAATAACACACCATAAGATAGTTTAATTTGCAAAATGCAAATGGAAACACCTGCATTTAAATTTTGCAAAGGTTTTTATTTGCGGAGCAATAAGAAAGGTCAATCTTTGATGCTTCGCTCAATTAAATGCACAGGTGCATCTTTATATGATGAAACACACTATTAAGTTATAAAAGCTATTCAAAATTATTTTTGAAGTTATATTGTTTTATGCTTCCCAAGATGACAGTTTTGGCTCAAATGCAGGAAAAAAGGAATTATAATATCAAATGGTCAATTCTTCAAATTCCAAATCATTACATATCATTGGAAGTCCTTCAAGTTCTCTCACGCCGATTGCAATACGTCTATATTTGTTTGATAATTCATTTATCTCATTGAATTTATATTATGTATGCAAGTGTAGTTGAATAATTGTTCATTGAATTTTGCAGGATCAAGTTTCGAGATTGAGTTAAGATGTTCAAGATATCCCAGTAGTCCCAAAATTCTGCAAGCTCTTATCAGGAGAACGATACCACAAGCAGATGTTTGATGAAAATAGATAGGTGTTTTACCCTACCAATTGTAACATGCCGTCTTCCGACAACCAGCCCGGGTCAACGATATTACACCGTGAATTGGATTTCTTTTATGTAGACAACCTCGTAGGGCGTAAGAAAAGATGATTGAGTAATTGTATTTTTAGTTTTCAATGGAACTAATGTAAATGTATTGTTTAATTCGACATTTGTTTTATAAAGTGGTTGGTTGCATGTATATCATTTGGAAAAAAATGTTCATGCTTCTAATAAGTGTTTGATATAATGTTTGAACATATTAAATGCATTATGTTACTAATATTATTGATGTAATGTTCAATATTTTTACAATTATGATTCTAATGATGAGCAACTTGTTCACCATCTACCATTGCACCCCCATTATCTCCCTGTCCACAAATTTTAAAAGATAAGAAAGATAAAGTGAAATAGAACATTAGATCATATATAATAAAAAAATATTAAAGATGCAAATGATTTATTAATGGTATTAAATTGATTTGCACACAATTCAATGTAAACTATTACTGTATTTCTTATCACAAAGAAATAACAATAAACATACAATTATATAATGGCATATTTTTTATTTGTAGTTAAATTTAAATTTAACATTAATATGTATTTTTCACTCCACCTTTTGTGTGTGGGCCAATATTCCAATGGTTTGCACCTTTTGGAACTACATTTATTCAACAATGAACAAATGAATTTCTATGAAAAAATGTGTATCATGTGTTGGCCACTAAATTCTGGACACAAATCAATGAAAGTTGGCGCCAAAAGATCTGGAAGGGGGACTGTCCCTTGAAGCTTAAACTTTTATTTTGGCTTCTGATTGAAAATAAGCTTCTTGTTTGGGAGAATCTTCAGATTCGTGGTTGGGAGGGCCCAAACCGATGCATCCTGTGCAAACAGTACAACGATTCAATTAATCATATTTTTTTACAATGTAATTTTATCCGTTCGGTTTGGCATCATATCTCCTCGGCACTAAATCTAGCTGCGCCCTGGACTGGTCCCAATGTGCCTCTCTACTTTCACAATTGGCTTGGCGCTAACAAGAACCACTCTTTGCTTCCAGTCCATCTCTGTTGGCATGTCTGGAATGCCAGAAATACAACTCTTTTTGAAGAGAGATCTCCATCGATTCAAAGAGTGGTTAACAACATTCTAGTTGAGGTGGCCACATCTGGAAACCAAACCAAAGTCCCGCCCTCCCACAGACATAAGATAACTATTCCACTTGACAGAGCAGTAGCCTGGTTCGACGGTGCGGCACAACAAGGGGGCTCTCTTTGTGGGGCGGGAGGAAAAATCGTATTAAACTCTCACACATGCATCCACTAGACTCTAAATTGCGGACAAGGCACTAATATGAAGGCGGAGCTATTGGGAGCGTGGGCTTCTCTTATTCTGGCATGTCGACTGCACACTGACGAGCTATTATTTCTTGGAGATTCCAAAATTATTATCGATTGGCTTAATGGCCAGGTTGATTTCCATGTGGCAGCCCTAGAGTGCTGGAAAGAAAGAACACAAGAGGCTACAAAATCCATAAAGAATCTCTCTTTCTCTCGCATCTACAAGGAGGAGAATAGTGAGGCGGACACTCTATCAAAAAAAGCATTGTTTTTGCCTCCCAGCCAAATTCGATTTACAAAGTGGGAGGATGGCAATGAAGGACCAACTATCTTGATCCATCTTTGAAAATTGCCTTATTTCCTGTTTTATCTGCATATCTTTAATGATCTGGATGTCGATCATAATAGAGAAATGGGATAGGTAGTTTCAATAGAATGGATTGAATTTATCCATCTCAAGACACAGCGAAAAAGAACAGTTACCTCTTCATGTATTTGTTTATCACGATTATTGAATGTATATTTTTATATCCTTTTGAATATAAAGCGCATTTTTTCCCGTGGAAAAAAAAAGTCACACCCAATACAAATATATTGAGGTATAACATACAATAATTAGGTAGATTAAGGTGCAATATATATTCAATGAGACAACATGATTTCAAGGTTGCCTCTCCCCTGTATTTTTTTATTGCTCATGCCTATTCAAAATGTAATTTTAAATTGCCATGTATCATTGTTTGGTCTTACTTAACTCTTGCATTATTGCTTTATATCATTGTGAAGTGAAGTTTTAGGAGGGAGTAATATAATCTTGTAGCAAAATGATCTTGTTTATGGTGATAAAATTGATATGAATTTGATGAGTAGAAAATTTCAAGAATAATCAAAGTTTCATCATACTCTAGGTTCCATGCATGATGGAATAATGTCCTCAGAGGTTTTGCCCCATTTTGAATTGGCTTAGATTGTCCAAAAAATTGATTAGAGTTGTGAATATATCATAATGATTTTTTGTGTCGTTAGATTTAGAGAGCTGATGGAAGTTTGCTACATGGTTAGATGGCTCTTTCTTGGAGTTGTTGTAGTTACTCTGAGATTAGCCTCATTGGACACTCCTTTCTATTGGCACTACAATACACTCTTAACCATATGAAAATAATGAAGAAACTCACACCTAACCTAAGACAAACCATGGAGGGGCCATTATCCATAAAAAATGGATCTTTATCTTTGTAGAATGTGTACAACCATTGTCATTGGTCAAAGTGGAAGGGAAATGAAGAAGGAATTGAATGGATGACAAAAAAGAAGTTATAGACTTCGGGGATGAGATCTTACATTTATGCAACACTCACAAACATCATTATATGTAATGGACTTGAGAGGCGGAAAGGATCAGGAAAGGACACATGTCACACACACAACATAAAGAGTGTGGTCGATTACATAATGACCTAATTAGAAAGTGGGATCGATAGGGTATTATCCCTCATTATCAACAATTTCCACAAGTTAATGTCATTGGAGAACAATCCATTTTTTGTAGAAATGAGTTGGATAAAACAACACAAAATGGGGTGGAAGTTACTGGATAAATGCATAAATTTTCAGTGAAACAATTGAAAATAATCACCTTTTAGTGGGGGTTCATGAGCAAAGACAAAGACATAAATGGCCAAAGAGATGATGGAGGCAATCTAAACAACATTAGGAAAGGGCACACCCACACAACTAGGGAGAGGAAGGGGAGCTTCTAACAACTTTCCAATAAACCCATGGTTCAATGAAGAGTGCAAAAATGCAAGGGCTAAACACATGAAAGATAAGACCAAGGGGACATCAACCAATGCAATTTTGTAAGAACGAGACAACAATAAGTGATGAATATGTCTAAGGAAAACTTGAAACATTTTGGAAACAACTTCAAACCTGGAAGCAAGTTTAGGGAAATGGCATTACACTTGAGTAGTAGTTATCCCTTGTGAGAAACCTTTATGAAATCCCGACAGTGAGACACCAATGAGCTAAAACCAACATAGCCAAGGATGTTTTCACCAAGGAAGATGTATACAAACAAACATAAAAAAGCTAGCAACATGGAAAACAAGGGACATTGGCGTGTTGCAAGCATAATTCATGAAACATGGTAGAGACTCCCTCAATGCCCACATTGCAACCATCCTCAACACAATGATTAAAGAATGATTTCCAAACCGTTGGGAAACAAGCTTGATCTTATGCATATTTAAAAAGGGAGACAAAAACAATACATGGAATTATAGGACTACCATGACCAACGAGGTGTTCACCAAACTAATAAGTAAGATCATGGAAAAAAAAGTTAGTAAGTGGGCCAAGGATA
This sequence comes from Picea engelmannii, assembly GCA_009831015.1. Taxonomy (NCBI): domain Eukaryota; kingdom Viridiplantae; phylum Streptophyta; class Pinopsida; order Pinales; family Pinaceae; genus Picea; species Picea engelmannii. The sequence goes on along the minus strand of ML779493.1, from coordinate 596,789 downwards.
AGGGTAAAAGAGCTAAAGGTCGAGTAGTTTTTTGTCAGAAACTCTCCACCATAGCCCACTGCATTGCAATTAGATGTATAATAGAGACAACTTGGGACAACAAAGGAATTTTTTTATGGTGTTGCTTCGTCAATTTGAAGAAAGCATTTCATATTGTTCTAAGAGAGACATTGTGGGGGAGATTGGTAGAAATGGGGGTCCTGAATAGTTGGAGGGTAACGATACATAGAGTTTATGAATAGGGAAAGGCCAAAATCAAAACCAACAAGGTGTTGTCCAAAAAATTCAATAGCAACTTGGAGTAAATCAAGGTTGCTCTCTCTCCCCCACACCTTTTGGTCTCTACGCAAACAAATTAGAACATTGAATAAACATGAAAGGTGGNGGGGGGGGGGGAGGTGTGTGTGATTATAGCAAGGGTTATAATCAGGGTCTTGCTTTACGTTGTGACACTCATGGCTAAAACAATACACAACTTGCAAGCACATATTATAGTAGTAGAGACCTTTTGCATAGAGGTTGTGATGTGTGTGAACATGGGGAAATCCAAGGTAGTGAGGTTTTTGCTAAAAAATAAAAGAATAACGTAGCCCCAAATTAACTTCAATGGAGAATCATTGGGAGTAACTCAAGAATATGAATACTAAGGGTTGGATTTTGACAAAAAAAATAAGTTGGGATGTGTGCACAAGGAAAAGACTATAGGGGGGGTGGTGGAAAACTTTCTTTCTACTCCAAAATAAATGCAAATCCACATAGATATGGCTCTGGAAGATATGTTATTCCCTCTTCCAAATCCTCATTACATTAGTGCTCTTGTATCACTATGAAGTTTGGGGCCCAAGTGTAATGAAAAGCAAGTGGAAGTAGCGAGAACGGGTGCAAAAGCCTCTAATAATGAATAGCCTAAGAGTGAAAAACATCATCCAATGCATTGTACTTCCTTATAAATTCAGGTTTGCACCTAGTAAGTTGGAGGCTCTTAGAAAACTAATTTTATATTGTAGAAAATAACAATGATGAACAACAAGAGGTTTCTGGGTAAAATCGCTCAAGGGGAGTTGAAAAGATGGAAGAAATCATGAGACTTCTAGTGTAGAGTTTGGGTTAAGGATTGGGACATAGAAGAAGACCACTACCTAACAGAGTAAAAATAACTCAAAAACCATATCCAAAAATGCTACAAAAATGGGAAATGGAAGAAACACACCAATAGAAAATAATACTGCTACATACAAAATTTCAACTAGTGGGGGAAATCAAAATTCAAGACTATTTGGAACTAAACACATCTTGGTGTGAAAAACATGCGATGCTCAACTAAGAACCGATGCCCACAAGTTATAGTGTGAAATATAAAGATGGAAGCAACTGAAGGAACCATGGGAGGAAAGGTTGTATACGGTACATGGGAACGATGAAGTGAAAATAGAACAAAATTTTCTTCTTCGTTGCACTACATACTCACACATCAGAGAAAGGGCCAAAAACCACACTGAAGACTAGGAAGTGACATTCAAAGATGACCAAGTAGGGGCCCTTGCGAGGTTGGTTGAGAGATAGATGTGGGCAAGAAAAGGGTCGTTAAAGAAGACTATAATGGGGCAAAAACATATCTTTAATTGTATGCTATTTTTGTATTGTAACTAAGAATTGGGCATGAGGTTTCCTGCTTATTTTTTATCATTTAAGATAACCGTTGGCGGTTACATACATGCTTTCTTTTATCATTCACTACTTTCTAGTACTCAATTTACAAATCATGCAAGTTGTAACCGATTTTTTATTCCATATATAATATGGTATTATGCACATTGTGATAAAAACCTCTTTCTATCTCTGTGCAATATTTTCATCCAATACAACGAAGCTACTCCTTTTCATGTCTCACCTCGATTCTTTTTAATATTCCTTGTCTCAATTCAAAATATGCTAGTCTTTAAAAAAAAATAAAAAAAAAATAGACTCTACATGATACATCCCTCATGTGATGTATCTAACCGATTCATTAAAGGAGTAATAGCTCGAATCGTTGGGAGGTAGCTCTTGCACTCTCCCACCATAATGCTAAAAAGGATAAACAGTGAAAGAGTGAGCTGTTAACATTGATATAAAGTTTATAGTGTCAAGTTGGCAATATAGTGATCGTAGTGTTTGCAAGCCAGTCAGCCGAATTTATCTGAACCTCGGTCAAGTAATCTAGGCTTTCCCTAATCTTAAAAAAAATGTAGATTCAGAGTATCCTAGCGCGCTGCATCAGGGAGTTTATTGCTTGTGTCGAAATACAAGCATTACAACCCTAATTCTGCTCTAAGATGGACCTGCCAACATAATGAATTTCAAAGAAAATGCAAGCTAATGAAAGACCCCGAAGGTTTTTGGGGAGGCCTTCACCGATGCAATCAGTAGCACGTACTCTCCGAGCACCGATCAGCATCAAATCCATAGCGTACTCCACCAAAACCCGAAAAAACTCGTTGCAAGGTAATCCAGATTCCAAAACCCATCGTTTTCAAGTTCAGGCTACCTCGTGTATAACTCTCTCAAAGAAAAAATTGTCGGAGGGTCGAATCCCCGAGAAAACCCCCAATGTAGCATGCGAAAACTCAGATAAACACCCACGAAGGGCTTCTGAAGGATTAAAACGGAGAAATAATAGAGGGTTTAATAAGCACTCCCAAAAGGCCGATAATATCCTTTTCACCAGTCTTGTTCAAGAAGGCTTTCGGGCCGAGGCCAAAGAAATTTACGCCAAGATGCTTGAAAATGGCATGAACCCTAATGTTCCCACCCTGGATTCCTTCATCATTGGACTCTGTGACCAACGGAAAGCTGAAGACGCTGCATTCTTGTTAGAAAACGTGGAAATAAGAGGGCTTTTTCCCAGTTGCGCGTGTTGCGCTGCGCTGATAAGGGAACTTTGCAGGGCAATGCAGGGTGACAGGGCTTATTGTATTGTGAGTGATGCCTTCAAGAGAAAGCGTAGAGAGACTCGATATTTGAACGTTTGTGTCCATGCATTCTGCAAAGCTCTGCAGCTTGAAAAGGCTGAAACGCTTATAGAGGAGAGCATTAATTGGGGTTGTGTTCCGGATATTGTAACATATAATACATTGATTGCAGGGTTTTGTCAGGCTGATCGAGTAGAGGAAGCCCGTCTGATTTTGGATAGAATAAAGGAGGTCGGTTGTGTTCCGGATGTTATTAGTTATAATACAGTGATTGCTGGTTATAATAGGAAAGCCATGTTGTCGCATTCGTTGAATGTTTTCGAAGAAATGATGCGGAATGGAATCTCTCCAGATGTTTGCAGTTACAATTCCATGATACACGGTTTCTCCAAGGCTGGTAAGTTGGAAGAGGCGAACAAGCTTGTGCAAGACATGATGGCAAGAGATCTTGTTCCATGTGATATCACCTATAATATTATACTAAGTGGACTCTGCAAGAGCGGCAAGGCATCAGACGCTCTTAAATTGTTCAGGAAATTGAAAGGACTCGGTTTTTCCCCAAAAATTATCACTTACAATATACTTATTGATGGGCTTTGCAAGGCTGGAAAATTAAATGATTCGCGTAGACTTCTGAAGGAGGTTGGGAAGCTAGGATACGTCCCAACCATTATTACACTGACGACAGTCATGAACTGCTGCTTTAGATCAGGAAAGATTGAACAGGGGCTCAAGGTGTTTTCAGAGATAAAAAGCAAAGGTTATGCCTGTGATGCTTTTGCATATTGTACAGTAATCACTGGTTTGTCTAAGCTGGGTAAATTTCGAGAAGCTTCTGCTTGTATAGAGCATATGTTGAGCAGAGGTATTGTTTTGGATCTTGTGACATATAATTCAATCATTCACACCTTTTGCAAAGCAGGTGAACTAGAAAGCGCCTTGCGATTGCTATATGATATGGAGTCAAGTGGTTGGATTAGTGATGTTTACACCCACACCATACTCATTCATGGGCTTTGCAAAGTAGGTGATATTGATGCAGCCTATAGGCATTTTGAAGGAATGATAAGAAGCGGCTGTGTCCCAAATATTGTTACATACAATACATTGATTGCTGGTTTTTGTAAAGCTGGCAGAGTGGATATTGCAATTGATCTATTCAAAAAGATACAAGAGAAAGATCATATTACATATACCTCCTTATTGCGTGGGCTTTGCAAAGCAGGAAGAGTTCTCAACGCTTACAATGTTTTGCTTAGCTGTTTAAAAAATCACATTACCATTTGTGCTTCAACACATTTTGCAGTTAACGTTGCTCTCCGTAAGTCAGGTTATTATTGTCAAGCGCGGAAATTAAAATCTGTTATTGAAATGACTAAGATTTTCTAGGAGTAGATTTTTTATTTCGAGTTGGCGAAGCTCAGGGATTGCACATAATTCCATTCTTATTAGGCACCCACGTTGTTACATGGCTTGGGAGGTCCGCATCGACTGCTTATGAATTTTCGATCACCATGATCTGGCTGTTACGATGACACTCATAGCAGTCTATCAGGCACCCATAAGATGAAATGGTATGCAACTATATTGCAAAATCCTTTGCTGGTTCCTTTTGCATATGGTACTTTGGATAGTGCCCTTATAAATGTCTTTTTTTGCTGCCTTAGACAGCAAAGGTGACCAGTGTCTCTTGTGTTAGATTACAAGGGTGAACAAAATAACTCTAATGCAATTTTAATGGCAGAGTATATATAACCTGGGCATATTGTTGAGATTTCAAACAAAATCAGCACTAAACATATGAATTCTCTGCAGATCCATGTATCCCAAGGTGAAGACAATCATGCCAAAAGTTACTCGAGAAATGCTGAC